>JACEII010000171.1:590342-637042 GCA_014332785.1 Antheraea mylitta | reverse complement strand
CCCATACATAGTTGTAATGCTAGCGAATTACCTATAGAAGTACTTGTGGACAAAGTAATATGAACCGCGATTTTATCTTTTCTCAAGACGGACTTCATAAAGTTTACTTAAACTAACGAGATTGTACTAGAAAAAAAATATGTCTTTGGTTCTTCGGCGGTTGGAAAATTGTATTATTTATTTAGCCAAAAATATTTTTTTTATCTCGTTGTAAATAATAGCTAATGTTAACTTCAGTACCGGGGCGACCGAGCCTAGCTCGGTTCTTTAAAAAATAATTTTAAATTAAAATAAACTGTTAGGTTTGCCTTATAAAATAAGTTTTTTTAACAAAAAAAAAAATACCCGTTTTGCTGTCACTCGTATTCAAACTGGGGTTACGCGGATATTCGAAGCAACCGATTTCCATCTGAGCTATTTTTGTTTTGATACCGGTGTCGAAATTTACCTTTACATTCTAGCTATATTTTTACATTGCCTGAAATATCCGTTAATTTTTTTTTCTGTGAATAAAATCTAGCTATATCGATTTATCGTCCCCGAAACTATCTACATACTAAGTTTCACGGAAATAGATGACGCCGTTTCCGAGATCTTGAATATATAGAAATATAAAAATATACAAGAATTGCTCGTTTAAAGGTATTAGATTAGATAGATGAGTTATGGCATAATAAATATCCTCTCTTCGAATGTGAAATATAGTTGAAAAAGCTCTAATAATCACTTTCGAAATATATTGAAATTATTCCTATACAATTTTTGATTATGAAAATACTTCATTAAAACTTTAACAGATGGCGCTTCCGGAGAGTTCATAATATTCACAAAAAGGAATATATTTGTCATTTTCTGAGATAACTATCAAGCATTAGGTATTCGATCTACTTGTCTCAATTATTACTTTGTCCATATGTACGTTTTTATGCGATCTGTTAGTTTTTAAGAGCACGCTCCGTCGTCAGGCGATTCCAGTGAATCTGAACTAGTTCAGGAAACATTGTGATATTTTTTAAGATGTTATTTTGCTAACTTTTTGTTATTGTTTTATTTTTATTTTATTCGTCTATTATGATAATGTGACTAATAAATTAAATGTTTAAATTTTGGTGTTTCATTATTCTCATATGACCTAAAATCGTTTTTTTTACACATTATCAAAGATAGTTAGATCTGAAGAAAAAAAGCTGCCAACTTTCTGAACATTGATTGCGGGACGTTTGGGGGATTTTAATGCCAAGTACAAGTTTTGTCGATACACAAAAATAGACTTTACATTTTAAAAAGGACACGCAATTGCCTAACGTAATTCATTTTTGAAATGGTACTTACTCATCTTTTTTTTGTGGGTTATTTTTTTGTCATTATTTTATGGAACTAATTTGTATTTTTTTAAGTTTTATGCCATAACTTATTCCTGTCGTAATCTGTTCTTTTATGCATATAACTTATACAATACAATTGGTAGTTCAAATCTGCCAAGCATCCCGTGACGGCTCAATTTTTTATTAAAATTAACAAAATCTAACTTTAATCATTTCTTAATCTATATGTATCTGAGTTTGCCTATATGTAAATTTGTGAGAAACATACAATAACGCGATCTGAACACAATTATCTTCATTTTCGAATTACATTTTTTAATCCATCTCCTTCGTTTATAATATTATCTGCCACAGACGACGCACACTCTGTATCTACATGACATTGGTGGAATTGTGTATTGCTTACACACAGCGCCATAAATTAAAGAACAAGACATGGATGAAAGAAAAAGAATCAATTTAATACATAAAATAATTTATTTACACTAATTACAAAGAACCAAATTAAGATTCCAATAATCCATTCATTCCAATATTATTTACAATCGATTTTTATATCCGATACTAATTGTATTAAATTACTTGATTATAAAATATATTACTTCCTATACGTGTACAAATAATGAATTAAATAAATGTAATAAAAATTTGGAAATATTATAAATATATACTATTTGGTGGTACTACTGGTACTGACGATTTACAAAAATATTTTTATTTTTTCATAGGATCCACCAAGGCGTTTTATCTGTATTACTTTTGGCCTCTTTTATTTTTTACTTTTCAATTTTCCACAACTCTGTTTTTTTATAAGTACTAACTCAGCCCATTTAATAGTGTTTTGATAAAACATTGAAATGCATTCTATCTTCCAGTAAAGCAAAAAGTTTACATTGTTTTAGACATTTCAACAATTATCCCAGACAAACTACAGATACTTCATTTTATTTATATGTATAGATTACATAAATATATTTCTTTTAAATTATATATTCTAGTAAACTGGTAGAAATTCACAATCTCTATAATGCTACAATTTTGTCTAGACAAAATATTCACATGACACTGGCAGAAGTGTCTTTACACAGAGGCCATAGAGACAATTAAAAAAAAAAGTTGACACAATGAAACAAGTGTAAGCAACTTTAAATCTTTTGTTAATATTTTATCGTTGGATTTGATAAAAATCTATGTGACACTGGCAAAATTGTGTAATTTTACCAGAGGGGTTAGAGACAAAATAAAATAAATATGTATATATTATCATTATTCCAAAAAATATATGAGATAAAGCCGTGTTAATACATAATTCTCACATATTAATTCGCTATAAACATCTCATCTCAATAAGGAACTTATGAATCACATATGACCCATAACAGTTTTTAAATAACTCCAACAGATTTCCTTAAACCTTCCACATCCTATAATATATATATTTAAAACAAAACTTCAATCACTATTAGTATTGGTCAGTTGGTATAAATATAATATTTTTAATTTAGTAGTATTTGGGAAACTGTACGAAACATTCAAAGCACTGTATAAAATTAATCAACATGAATAACACAATAACCAGTCAAACAACAGCCTGCAATCAACAAAGGCAACAAATATGTCAGTCGTTTTCATAAATCCACTTTAGCACCTATATTACTGAGCGGGATGGCCTGCAGCTCCGTTCTTAGACAGAGAAACTCTCCAGCGACACATGTTATAACTGCACAGGCGATATTCAGAGTCCACCAGGAGAATGTGGTAGGAAAACTACCATTATACAGCCAGCAGCTTACCAGATGGATACAATAGTATGTGCAACTGAAATTATTAGGTAATATTAATAACATAATTATCACAAGTTATGTTAATCTAGTGATTTGGTACCAATGGAATATAATTTCAAAGTATGCAGGTTAAAACCCTGGCAAGTGCCAACATTTTTTTCAGAATTCACATATATTTACTAAATTGGTAACACTATCGGCTGGTCGTGAAGTAAAACAGTGAGGAAACCTAAACCTGAGAAATATTCTTGTAGTACTACCATATGTGGGAAGACTTAGAACTGTGGATTACTCAGAATTGGAAATCACCAATACATTGTGGGTTGGCCTTGCGTTTATGCCCACACCTTCCTTTAAGAAGAGTGTATGGCGCTGGAGTGGGGCTCTTACAGGCTGATGACAATGATTTTTTTTTTATCATATAGGAGGCAAATGAACACGCAGGTCACTGTTATTAAGCGATCACCGCCGTCCATAGACACTAGCAACCCCAGAGGAGTCGCAAGTGCGTTGCCAGCCTATGTTTGGGGGAATGAAGAGAAAGGGAGAGGGCAAGGGAGGCAGAGGGGAGGGGAGATGGGTCTCCGGCGCTCTCACTGACCGTACGAAACGCAACAACGCAAGCACTGCTACTTCACGTCGGTTTTCTGTGAGGGTGGTGCTATCCCGGACAAGGCGACCTATTCATGCTGAAACCAATGATAGCTTCAGCGTGGCTCTACCACTACCAAAATGGTCATGATGACATAAACCTGACAATAATCCTTTGAAGGATAATGAAATCATTATTTGGTGAGAGAGTGTGTTACATATACCTTATTATATATATAATTTTACTGCAAATTTAGCATAATACTCACCTAAAATCCAAGCACAACTTAGTTCTTCCAACAATCATCCACAATGCAAAAGCACCAATAATTGCATTCAAGACAAATGCAAATATAACTGATCTCCCTTCGTTATCTCTGACATGTAGTTCCTGAAATTAAATATAGGATACTTTACCACAATTTCTGTCTGCAAATAGTAAAATGGTTAGATTATGACAGATTCTTACTTCTTTCAATAATAGTGAAAATATGTATAGAAGAAATGAACATGCTCTAATATTTCTTCACAAATTACTGCATTATTCTCAAGTCTTTTTTTTCGAAATGAAAACGCTGTAGATTTGTAATGGTCTTCACAGCTTCACCGAACTGTATCCTTGAGTCTCAAAACTTTAACAACTATTATGAATGTTGATTTCCTAAAACTGTACTTATTAATATCACCACAGCTGTCTTTATTATGCAAGTTAGACTTAACAACTATTCTAACCAATAAAATTATCTCAATTTTCCTGCTTCGATTTGGTTAGACTTGTAAACAAAGACAGTGCAGATAGACAGAGACAATGATAATACATAAGTATGACTAATATTTATCCTTACACTTATAAGAATAAATACTTCTTACTATCATCCAATTGTATGTATAGTCATACATACGTATATGTTTGTACAATACATTCTCATCCAAGCTAACCAATATCACACCACCACAAAATGCCTGTCTGTGTGTTCTGCCAGCAATCGAGAGCTACTGCTTCTAGGTTCAGCATGCTTATCATCTTAGACTGCATTGTCATTTAACATTATACAAGATAGTTTCCAAATGCCAAAACCCTTTTGTAGGTGGCAGACCCACACTGAAGCTATGACTGGTTTTAGAGTGAATGGATCGAGTCGCCCTAGGTTGTATCACCTTGTCATAGAAAATCGTTGTGAAGTAACAGTGTTTGTATTGTTGTGTTTTATTCGGTCAGGAAGCCCACCTCCCCCTCTCCCCACCCCCCAACACAAGCTGGCAGCGCACTTGCGACTCCTCTGGCATTGATAGTGCCTATGGACAGTGATTACTTAACGTCAGTTGACCTACCTTGTTTGCCTCCTATGATATAAAAAAATTCAAGGCACTGTGACTGATCCAAGACCACTATAACATACAAACTGTCCACAATCACCACTCTTATGCCAGCCTACAAGTCTCAAAAACAAAAGAAAAACTCTATTGAAGATTGAACAATACAGATTCTACCATTCTACTTATTAGTGGATATAGATAAGCTAAGCTCTGAATACATTGCGACCAGGGTATTGGCGGATGTTACACAGTTTTCGTGGTTCTGGGTAATACAATTACATCCTACAAAACAAAACTTACGTGATATTCGAATATATGGTCAAGTGTCCTCGTGGATCCCGTCAAATCTTGCATGATGGCCACGAGTAAGCACAATGTAAGGTACAGAATAGACTGCATAGCCACTATTTGAGAAGTTATCAAGCATGGATCCCATTGCGTATAGCGGAACGAGCCTGTTAACTTTTTAATCTTTGACATCACAACTACTACTTATTTTCAGAAGTACAGATTCAATTTCTAAGTCGGAAATCGTTTAATGTTCGGTTTAGATGTAATTTCGAAATGACTGATTACGAACATATGTGTTTATTACTGAGTTTTATTGTGATGTAGATTATTGTTCTGAAAAATTTGACAATGTGTGAAATTATCAGCTGGACAACTTTGACATATAAAGTGATGCCAGCTTATTGTTACAAAATATTTCTAAAATTTGACGTTTTGGAGATCGACGGTTACATCAACCAATTTGCAGACGAATTCTTTGGGAACCAAACAACTATTAAAAAGCTTCACGTTGTATACCTTATTATGTATTAATTTATAATTATGGTGCGTATTCATATATATATTCATGCGTATAATTGGGTTACGATCGTCTAGCTTGGTAAACACGGTCTATCTGGTACTTTTAAGGACGATGCGATACAATTTTTATAACAACCAAATTCTATGATTTGGTTGTCTTTTTGATATATATTTTTTTCAATAATTAGTACATAAATGTTAGCATTGATCGACGTGACATAATCTAATAATAAATCCGACACCTCACCATTGTAGTGTAAAAAAACATGTTTAACAAACCGTATAGATTGGCAATAGGTTGACATATGTACGATCACCGTATTAACATCAATATTAGAATATATTATTTATGATAATATATTTAACAATATATGTGTATATATCTATTTAAACTATCTGAGTTAAAACCTACGCAATAATAAAATATCTACTTAATGTTTTGCAAAATATTCTAAAGTCGATAGTTGAAATAGGGTTAAAACTTTCAAATGGTCATCTAAAAGACCCAAGAGACGAATGTGATTATTTGATATTATTTATATTTATTTATAATTGAACTTTGGTCCACATTCTAAAATAATGTATCTAAACGACGAAATATTTCTATCATACCCACATGTGAAGTATTCAAGTTATTTATTTTATTTTTTAGGTAACTTACATACTGTTATTAGAAATGCATCTACAATAAATCATAGGTATTACAGAAAAATACAGTTCGTAACTTTCTATTTTGCATAATAGCCTGATATATTATGGTTATGAATTAAGATAGATAAAATCGTTATAGGCCAATAATAAGACACAAAATTGTATCGTCTTTATAACATGTATTTTTTTTCGCATCGCCGTTTTAGACTAGCCGTACATGGCGAAAAAGCCCGTAATAGTGACTCGCTTCTACGCGTCGCGTTTCGGGATCAGCCTGTACATATTATCCAGCTTTCTGCAGGCCGGCATGACAGTGGCGACCGGCGATGGATAGTGTGTCACTCGGTGATCGCTATTGTTTTTGGATTGTACTGTGCTTATCATTAGGTACAGTGCAGTCATTTTGCCGTGCTACGATAAAAAAAAGACGGTACTATATATTTAGTTTGTAATAAAAATAATTTATTTCAATTGGCGGGTATAATATAGATAAATACGAACATACACTTCTTTTTTGTTTCTACACTTAATGGTAGATGTATAAAAACATACTGGTATTATATACTACAAAAGGCCAAAACAATTTTATAAGCTGGCAACCACGTGAATAAAGTTCCTTTACCGTGGTAAGTCACCTTTTGAATATTTGCCAGTCAGACTGTTTTATTTCCTTTAATTCATTATAACTTTAATAGCATAAGGTACTAACTTGATTGTCATTACTCGTATTTACGAGCCGTCATTATAAACAGTTGATCTTGAAAGTCGTCTTTACCATTTGTTGAAATTAAATAATTATTAAGAGAAGAAACGGGCGAGAATTTGAATACTTTACAAAATACTGTTGTAGCGATTATCCTTGTTATGTTATGATTTTGAATCTGCTTATTCTGGCAAATAGGGTATGATATACAACAAAAAAAAACATATGAATATTTATAAAATTTTAATTACTATAATTACATTAAATAAAACTAATAAAGATGGTATCACACGATGTGTTCCGGCAACAACAGCTCGAACCTGTAATTATCAATAATGTTCTGTCACGGTCGAGACACATTTTTGGAGTTTTTGGCGGGATTTCAGACTGTCATGTAGTAGATTTTATATTTTATTCATAATCTTGTGTTACTTGACTCTATATTGTATAAAGTTGGTGGTGTTTTATGTAATATGGTTAGTTTATTATGCATAAGTGAAGTGAATGAAAAATAATACCACGGAGCATGCAATTCTGAGATGCCACAAAAACTCCATGGAAGGTTCTAACAAAGGAGCCACCATCTTGTTAGAATGTTGATTCACACGACGCTTGATATAGAAATAATCGTACGAAGCTTGTAATATTATTGACTACGTGACAATGGCAGTAATAATCTGAACGGATGATTGCCAAAAATAAAGTTAAAAAAAAATTATCAATAAAAAAAAAATGTATACATTTTTTAATATATATTTTTGAACGAATTTAAAATGATAAGCATGTTTATACTTTATAATTTTTGTAATATATTTTTATTTTAAATCAGATAACAATTAATCTATATAATTTAATACTGATGCCCGGCTTCTGAGAATATCGGTTAAACTACCAATAGTTATTGGCTCAACAAAATTATCCATAAGATAAGCTGTGAAACGGCCTGTTGATTTTATTGCCATTTATCGTATGATTGTGTGTTGAGAAACGCAATTTGACAAGTTATGGAACCGATACCGTTATTGAACAAATAAACTACAGTTAAAATACTTCAGAAACCGACCATTAGTTATTTATATATGTTATTAAAGAAAAAAAAACCAAATCCTTTTGACAACCAATCTTCTAGTAGACTATTACTGCCATTGTCAAGTAATAGGTAATTATATTATTCGTTTTTTGGGATCATTTCAATGTTCTAGCAATATGGCGGCACTCTTTCTAGAACTTTCTAGGGAGGTTTTGCGGTATCTCGGAAGTCATGATCCGATGTTTCACGAATATTACAAAATATAGAGTCAAATAACATAAGATTATAAATAAAATATAAAATCAAATATATAACTTTTATACAAAGTTTTCCTTTGGCCACATTCCTTTTTCAAACATTTAAAATGTGTCCACCATTTTGTTTCAAATTAGACAGATCACATCAAAACTATTCTGAATAATAATCGTTCAGAACTAGTATAAAACCTTACCTTAGGTATAGGAATATTCAGGGAGTGTGTTTTTATGACGCTGCGGTAATAATGCGCAGAGGCACGAGGTCTTCGCGTGCGCTCCGGGGAATTGAAGTCAACTTGGTAGAGACCAAACTTAGTCCTGAAATATAGTATATACAATATTAATAGGACTGACAATACTAAATACAGGATACATAAAAAAAGTCGATAAAGGCATATGGACGTCCGATGGAAGTGAAAACTTAAAACAATAAAATAAATAGTAACTGGGCGACCGAGCTTAGCTCGGTTCTTTCAAAAACATTTAGGTTACTGTTAAAACTGTTAGGTTTGCCTTAAAAATTTAACATTTTTCTACAACAAAAAAAAGTATTAAAAAAATATATCTCTTCTGCTGTCACTCGGATTCGAACTGCGGTTACACGGAATTTCGAAGCAACCGATTTCCATCTGAGTTATTTTTGTTTTGACGTCGCTGGCAAAATTTACCTATATATTCTAGCTATATTTTTTTATTGCCTGAAAACTCAGTTAAAAAAGTTTTCTATAAATAAATCTAGCTAGATCGATTTATCGACTCCGAAACTACCAACATACTAAGTTTCACGGAAATAGATGACGCCGATTCCGAGATTCTGAATATATACAAATATAAAAATATACAAGAATTGCTCGTTTAAAGGTATTAGATAGATAGATAGATTAGATTAGATAGATATATACGAGTATGTTTTCTTTTGAATTTTCATATTAATTGTAGTGTGAATGACAATATTTAATTTCCAGAATTTGTTTATTGAAATTATTAACATTAGTGTGGTTTTCATATCTATTGGCGCTCAGAGCAATAATTACATACATTTTTATAAATTCTATTAATCAATCAAACATGTATACGGGCTACAAAGCATAAATATTACATGTACACGGGTCCTTATACTACGCGTCGCTAGTTTGAAGTATGCCGCGCAACCTTAATAAGGCCGGTAATGCTTACGTACATGCCATGATGTGAAATTATAAATACCGCCAAACATACCGATAATCGCGCCTAAAGAAGTTTTAATTAAAAAAAAAGATATTTACTGATACGCGCTCGACCATTCAAAGTTGTCCATAAGGGTCCAAGCTGTGTATCCAGCGACATTAATTCCATCCTCATTGATGGCAAGAAGAACCTATAAAAAATCAAGCAACATTTAACAACAAAAATATGAGAATGCCTGTTAAACTCAAAGGTATTATCTACAAGATCATTTTGAGACCAGTCCTTATGTATGGTCTTTATATTCAAGGCGCCGAAATGAAGATCCTAAGGTGGATGTGTGGCATAACTCGGCTCGATAAAATCCGCAACGAATATGTGCGAGGTAGCTTAGGAGTGCGTGACATTGCCGATAAGATTCAGGAAAGTAGGTTGCGATGGTATGGACACGTGAAAAGAAAGCCACCAGACTACATAGGGAATTTAACACTACAACTATCCTTTCCTGGTCAAACACCCAGAGGTAGACCCAAAACAAACTGGAAGGGTTTAGTTTTAAAGGACATCAAGGAGTGCAAAGTTTCTGATGACGATGTCATGGACAGGGTGAAGTGGAGAAAAAATGTACGGACGGCTGACCCCACCACCATTAGGGACAAATAGACAGGAAGAGAGAGAGATTTAACAACAAAAATAATTAGCAATTATCGTCCCTCTTATTAACCGTTCTGAATATAAACATAAGTTTGTGTTTACGCGCAATATGGTCAACAGTTATCAAACCTGAAACATTATTATGAGAATTGAAAATTGGTATTTATTTAGCCTTAAATTTTCTATATGTTATAAATATTTATAGTAGTTCAGGTGGTAGAGCCACGGTGAAGCTATAACTGGTTTCAGCATGAATAGGTCGGCTCGTCCGGTATAGTACCACCTTCTCACAGAAAACCGACGTGAAGTAACAATGCTTGCTTTGTTGCGTTTCGTTCGCTTAGTGGGAGCGCCGGAAGGCCCACATCTCCCTTTTCCCTTCCCTCCATCCCCTTTCCTTCCCCCCTTCCCCACCAACACAGGCTCGCAACACACTTGCGACTCCTTTGGTGTTGCTTGTGTCGATGGACGGTGGTGATCACTTAACATCAGGCGAACCACCTGTTCAATTGCTTCCTATGAAATTAAAAAAACCTAAATTCTGTCAAGTATATTTAGAGCGATCATAAAGAGGACTATAGCAAATTATTTATCTTATGTCATATCTTGCAACCCTAATGTTCAATTGGCATATAATCCATGCAATCAAAAAATCCATTATTCCATTAATTTCCTTCAAGAACTGTGACTCATCATTGGGTATTTTACAAACTGATGTCATAATCACGCTGCTATATGAAAATTAAATACTTAAGAATCTTTTTTTTATATATACCATAGGAGGTAAATGGACAGGTGGGTCACCTGATGTTAAGTGACAATTACCGTCCATACACACCAGCGACACAAGAGGAGTCGCAAGTGCGTTGCCAACCTGTGTTTGGAGGAGGGAGGAAGGTGGGAAGTAGTATTGGTTGGAGGGATGGAGGTGATCCTGCGGCGCTATCACTGACCGAACGAAACGTAATAATGCAAGCACTGTTACTACACGTCGGTTTTCTGTACGAGGGTGGTAGTTCCCAGGCCGAGTCAACCCGTTCATGGTGAAACCAGTAATAGCTTCGGCGTGGCTCTAAACCTTTTTAGTTCGTAAAGCCGAATTTACCTGTTCTAAATGATCTCTGTAGTAATGGATTCTGGCTACATCGTTCAAATCATCGTCGAGACTGGAGTAACCATTCTCTGTGACGAAGAACTTTAGATTTCCATACTTCTGTCTCAGCCAATTCAGCTGTTTTCGGATTCCTGGAGGGTTAACCTGAAAATCATAATGTTGCTTAGGCGTGGTGTGAGATAAAAAATTTAATTGTCGTCACAATCTGTTACGTTGTCATTAAATTAATGAGTTACGTGTAACTTTTTTTTTTTGAACTGACTACGCTATTGACCTAGCAAGGTCTTAACAGTTTCACCGGACTACTAAGGCGAGCGCTTGCGGCACTCAGCCGATTTTATTTGGGCAGCTAGCTCAAGGGTGCACGGCACACCTTGGCTTGGGCTGTTGCCTGATACATGCAATTCGCGGCCTAACTGAGCTAACCTAAGCTAAGCTACATATTCATACTTATATGAGTTATTGAAACATATATGTGTACCAAGAATACATACCTGGCCAACTCTTATATGTATTTTGTGTTGGATAATTTTTCTAAACTATTTCAGTACGATAAGGGAAAATAAAACCCTTCCACTTTCATGTGTAAGCATGTGTGCGTGCTCGTGTGTAGAGGTAATATATGTAATGTTGTTGCAGTGATGTAAGATTTAGTGAAACATATATGTGTACCAAGAATACATACCTGGCCAACTCTTATATGTATTTTGTGTTGGATAAGTTTTCTAAACTATTTTAGTACGATAAGGGAAAATAAAACCCTTCCACTTTCATGTGTAAGTATGTGTGCGTGCTCGTGTGTAGAGGTAATATGTGTAATGTTGTTGCAGTGATGTAAGATTTAGTGTCACTGTACCGCGCGAGCAGCGTTTTCAAGGGCTCCACGCCGAAGGAACGGACCTAGGCTTGAGCCGTTGCCGAGGGGGCCTAGTCTGGTAGTTACGTGTAACTATGTAGTGTTTATGAGGCAATATACTGTTAAGCACTAAACTAGATGAAGGTGCGTTATGAATAATATACAGACGTATATGTAATAAGATCTATACAGAGTGCCATTTAGGCTGAGATTTATAGGGCCCATGCGATTTTTTGTTGTTTGAAGTTATACTTCTTTTGGCGCGTTAGGAAAAATACGATGAGAGTAAATTTTACGATGCGTTTGTACACCGTCACGAAAAACCGACACCCTGAAGTTAGCTATAGTCAACGTTTTGTTTTTTTGTATTTGTTGTTTGTATTTCTTTGTATTAAAACTTTCAATGTATTAAATACCTTTTTTCTAGAACAAAAGATTTTTATCTTGTTACGTCAAAGAAGTATAACTTTTAACGCGTGTACATGAATACACACACTTTTATATATATATATATATACACTCTATTAATAAATACAAATACAGTAAATAAATAATTTAATAAGTAGTAAGGCACGCTGAAACTATTACTGGTTACAGTATGAATGGGTCGGCTCGGCTCACAGAAACACCGACGTGAAGTAATAGTGTTTGCATTGTTGCATTTCGTTCGGTCAGTGAGAGCGCCAAAGGCCCATCGCCCCTCTCCTCTTGCTCCCAACTCATGCTGACAACGTACTTGCGACTCCTCCGGTGTAGCTGGTGTAGGACGGTGGTGATCACTTAACATCAGGTGACACATTTGTTCGTTTGCTTGTTATGACATTAAAAAAAATTAGATGACTATATTCAGCACTGTTTTTTTCATAGTGTTCGTCACGGATGAAGTCGCGTGCTCAGATAGTTCTCAATGAAATTCAGAAATAACTTTCAACATACCGGGAACCAGGATGTCGCTGTTTTAGGCCATTCCCGTCTTCCCAATAGCTTTGCATTCAACTCTGGTATATCTCCGATTGGTGAAGGCAGTAACTCTTCGCCTCTCCTCGCTTTACGGACTAATTTACTCGAATAATAATTGAATGCGTAAAAATCATACGTACCTGTAAAATGTTATATTAAAAACAATAAATCAGAGATTTCGAGAAATTTAGAATCAAAATCAAAAATTCTTTATTCAGTTTAGGCCCTAATAAGGCGCTTATGAACGTCAAAAACTACCACCGGTTCGGAAACAACCCAGCCATCGAGAAGAACCGGCAAGAAACTCGATCGGGTACTTTTTTTTTTACATATATTTAAATACAACATACAGCTTATAGTGGATGCACAGAGAGGAGTCAATTCCAGACATCACTATCGTTCACATACTGATCCACTCTATAATATCCTTTTGACACTAACACCCGCTTGACATGTCGCTTAAATTTGCAGTCCGGCAAATCGGTAACATGTTTTGGGACTTTATTGTAAAACCTAAGACTGTTACCTAAGAAACTATTGCTGGTTTTACTAAGTCTGAAACATGGGACGACCAGTTTATTACAGTTTCTAGTATTTACATTATGCCGGTCTTTTACTAAATTCAGTTTTTCAAAGTTTTTACGGACATACATTAAATTATCAAGAATGTATTGGGAGGGTAGAGTTAAGATACTGAATTCCTGGAATTTCGTTTTTAATGATTCGCGAGGTCCCATATTATATATTGCTCGAACAGCCCGTTTTTGTAATAAAAATATGGTGTCTACCTCAGCAGCCGTACCCCACAGCAAAATACCATAAGACATTATGCTATGGAAGTAAGCGAAGTAGACTAACCTTGCAGTGGCAATATCTGTAAGCTGGCGAATTTTCCGTATTGCGAATGCAGCAGAACTTAATCTGCTCGCCATTTTTTTTATTGTGAGGGCCCCATTGTACTTTGGAATCTAATGTAATTCCCAAGAATACAGTATTGTCAACTAACCCTACTAGATTCCCTTCGATCTTGATTCTACTATCAATCTGTCTAACATTGGGTTAAGTAAATCTTATACATTTCATTTTATCTGCATTTAACAATAAATTATTCAACGCAAACCAATGACAAATTACATTTAAAGTATTATTCAGATGCCCAATCTCTGAATCTATCCTTTTCACTTTAAATATTAGAGAAGTATCATCCGCAAAAAGCACGATGTCAGCAGAGTTGTTAACCATTAGCGGTAGATCGTTTATATATATTAAAAACAAGAACGGCCCTAAAATAGACCCCTGTGGTACACCAATTCGCGCAAATGATCCCGCTGAGGTTACCCTATATATGTAAACTTTTTGACAGCGATCTTTTAAATAAGGGACTAGAAGGTCGAGAGAAGATCTACAAATACCATAGTGTTTTAATTTAAGAATAAGCGTATTATGGTCAACGCAATCAAATGCCTTAGATAAATCGCAGAACACAAAATAGAATCAAGAATAAGAATCAGAATAGAATCAAGTCTGTCAGAATAGAATCAGAATAGAATCAAGTCTGTCTTAAGCTTGATTAATTCTGTATAATTAAAAATAACAAGATTACGTAAAACTAATATTTCCATACGTAACAAGAGAACTAGATATAAAGTAAATAGATATATACTGATGTACAAATCATTGTCTGAATGTATTAAGTCCATTTACTTATCTACTTTTCTCTCGTACTTAAGTCGCGTCGTCATTAAAATTACAATAACTTTTGATATACCAAACAGATTTTAATGAAACCAAAACTAAATGTTACTCGAAGATATGCTTTATGATTTTCTTGAATTTTTTTATCATGAACACAGTACTTTAGCAGTGATACGTGTTTGTGTTTGTCAGTGAACATATTTTTGAAGTAATACTTCTTTATTTATTTTATTTTTTCGAAATGGCTACGCTATTGACCTAGCAAGGTCTTCACAGCTCCACCGGACTATTAAGGTAAGCGCTTAAGGCAATCAGCCGATTTTATTCGACAACTAGCTCAAGGATGCACGGCACACCTCGGCTTGGGCTGTTGCCTGATACATGCGATTCGTGACCCATCTGAGCTAACCTAAGCTAAGCTAACTATTCATATATATACGAGTTGTTGAAACATAATAGGTCTTTACCTATGAAATTGCCGTTCTGCAGTACTGGACATTTCAAATTAAAATAACTTTTGTTTGGCTAAGAATTCTAATTTCAAATTAATTTTATTTTAAAAACATGGAATTTTTTCCAAAAGTAATCATTTATTTATTGATTAGTGTTACATTTTCATCGCATTTTAATATTTTTTGTCATCATGGATACGTTAAAAATTCGAGTAATTGCGGCACAAGCGGCACGCAACATCAACGACCTTTACGGAGCTTACACTATAAACCAACGCACCACCTGTTATTGGTTTGCTCGCTTCCGTTCTGGGAATTTCGACCTGAAAAATGAACCTCGTGGTCGTACGAAGACTTTGGTCGACAATGACGAATTAAAGGCGATTGTGGAAGCTGACGATACACAATCTACAGCTGAATTAGCAGCAGATTTCGACGTTAGCGTCAATATAATATTGGTCCATTTGCCTTTAATTGGCAAGGTAAAAAAACTTGACAAATGGGTGCCCCACGAACTCAATGATCGCCAGCGCGAAGTACGCGTCGAAACGTGCTTTGCACTGTTCGACAGACACAGAGATGAAGGAATTTTGAATCGCATTGTTACTTGTGATGAAAAATGGATTCTGTTTGATAACCGCAAGCGCTCAGTATGTTGGTTGGATCCTGCTTCAGCACCTAAAAAATGCGCTAAACGAAAACTTACCCCTAGAAAAGTGATGTTCACTGTTTGGTGGTCTAGCGCCGGTAGGATTCATCACAGCTTCTTACCAAACGGGGTGAGCATTACTGCAGATGTGTACTGCGAAGAACTGAACACAATGATGGAGAAGCTGGTGCATCTCCAACCAGCATTGGTCAATCGCTCGTCTCCGCTGCTCCTGCATGACAACGCGCGACCTCATGCTGCACAACAGACGGTTTCCAAGTTGCAAGAACTGGGTTTGGAAGTTTTTCGTCATCCACCCTACTCACCAGACCTTGCGCCTACAGACTACTACTTTTTCCAGAATTTGGATAACTCCTTGGTGGGAAAAAAATTCAATACCCGAGAGGTAGTACAAAATACCTTTGAAGAATTTCTTGCCTCCCGTCCAGCTGATTTCTTTAAGGAGGGCATCAATAAACTTCCACTGCGTTGGCAAAGATGCATTGATTGCATGGGTGATTACTTCGATTAATACAAATAAAGAATACATGAAAAAAATTCGTTTAATTTTTTTCATACAAAACGCCAGTTTCATAGGTAAAGACCTTAATATATGCATACATACCTCAAGAACTCTTATATATATTTCGTATCGGATAATTTTCTAAACTATTTCAGTTCCATAAGGGAAACAAACAAAACCCTACCATTTTCATGTGTAAGTGTGTGTGAAGGTGATATATGTAATATTGTTGCAGTGATGTAAGATTTTGTGTCACTGTATTGCACCAGATTTCGTCCGTGTGAAATAGTTACTTTGGGCTAACTCTATACGAAACGAGATCTCTCAAAAGGAAAAAATACCTCGGTTTAGAAACATCCCTCATTGACTCTCCGCTCCTATTGGTCTTAGCTTATGGCCTTCCTCGATAAATGAGCTATCTTATAGTAAAAGAATTTTTCAAATCGGACTAGTAGTTCCTGAGATTAATGCGTTCAACCAATCAAACAAATCCTCTAGCTTTATAATATCACTATAGATTAAAAGAAAACCAAAAAGGTACTGACTAAGAGTCTGCGAAATAAAAAAAAAGCTACAATTCTTATGTTTAATAACCTTTGATAAACTCTATCTCGTGTTTTGTAAATATTGGTAAAACGGATTGAGTGTGTCCTCGGCGCTTGCTGTTCTGAGCCATCACCTTGGTTATGTTTACCGGCCATCCACCTTCTTTAGAGTACACTGGGTGGGAGTATCGTCCATTCTGAAAAAAAAACAACGAATATTTCAGAATTCATACATTTTCATATTTAAATTGTTAGTCACTGTCAGGTGACGGTATACGAGAACATAGCGAAGAGATCAGGATCTAATAAATGTTCTCGTGGTACCGCCGTATGTGGGAAAATATAGAACTGTGATTTTCTCGGAATTTAAAATTGCCAAATACATCGTGGGCTGACGTGATGATAATGTCCATACTTTCCCCAGGGAAGAGGCTTATGACCTTACAGGCTGATATAAAATTAATAATATATGAAAAGTAATATTTTTTTATATATTATAGGAGACGAACATAGACATCAGCAAAACCAGGGGTGTCGCGAGTGCGTTGCCAGCCTGTCTTTGTGGGAAAAGGGGAGGGGCCAAGGATAAGGGAGGGGAGGAGAGTTGGGCTTCCGATGCTCTCACTGAGCGAACGCAACGCAACAGTGCAAGCACTTTTACTTCACGTCGGTTTTCTGTGAGAGTGTGGTACTACCCCGAGCGAACCGACTCGTTTATACGGAAACCAGTAATAACTTCATGGTGGCTCTACCACCTAAACAACAACAAGTCCTTTTTATTGGCTTGGTGTGTCACTACTTACATCATCACTTACAATAATATAGATGTAATCAAATATAAAGGAAAAGAAATAAAGAAAAATATACTAACAGCATATTCTTGAACCAATTCGGTGAGTTCTTCATCTATTTTGGAGTGTGGTTCAAACCAGAATAAATGGTTTGCTAATGACAGTTCACCTGGAAATGCATGACATTAAAAGTGAATAAATTCACATTTCTTAAAATCTTGTCTCGTTATTTTATTTAAAGTATGGTTAAAAGAGTGAAATATTAATTCATGCTTGGTACGATCGAACCTTGGCATATAATAACATTATTTCAAGGTAATATGAATTTACTAACATAGATTTAAGTAGTCATGGAACCTCGGATGATAGTGAAGAAATGCTTTCTAAAGAAGTCTAAACACCTAATTATATGTATAGAAATATTGATGAAGATAACAGTATTGTAAATCAGGGAGCGTTTAGGAATTACCCCTGTATCTTTTGTAAGCAAAAGGTTTTTTGCAACAGTAGAATATTTGCAAGCAATTACGTATTATTTTTTACTAGCTTCTGTTTGCGATTTCACCAAAGTGGAGTAGTTATTTTGGTTAACACTAACCCGCAACCTCGTTTACGTAGAAAGTGAAAATATTTTTAAATAACAAGTACTTTAAGGAGCTGATTCAGGTATTAAAATGACGCTTATACTATTAAGAGTGGAACATTAAAACGTTTGGCAAAAGTCAGCGGATGCTCTCAAAATAGGAAAAAAATATTTTGAAACATTCTTCATTAGTGCTCTGTTTCTATTAGTCTCAGCCTGATGATATATATCTTATACCATTCGTCAATAAATGAGCTATCTCACACTGAAATTTATCAAATAGGATCAGTAGTTCTTGAGATTAGCGCTTTTAAGGAAACTCTTCAATTTTATAATATTAGCATAGATTTTAGGACGTAACAAATAAATACACTCAATAGGTTGTCGTAGATGCACTAACTGATGTAAATTAATTAAACAAAAATAGAATCTATATCTGTTCGGGCATAAATTGGTTGGGGGTATGCAAAATTATTTTTTATTTGACACATCGCTTATCAACGGACAATCGCGGATGATCAGTCACTTGCAGTTGCACGGCGGACTTGCACGGCTGCACTTGCTCGGAACCCGCGCTTTTATTCGGACTCACTCTCAACTCAACTGGTGCTCTCACCATCGGCAACGGCGGCGGAAAAGACATTATATTAGGTGAGTGAGCTTTTATCCCGATTATAAAGGAAATACTTTCGGCCTACATTTTTTCAAGGGGTATCTAACTCCAGCTAATTTATACAGTCTACTGCCTAGGCTAGGTACCCCGATCAGTGTGGGTGTGGTGGTGGCCACTCCAATATCTTACAAGGAAATAAAGAAACTCACCATGATACATATGTCTAAACTCCTTGTCATACATTCTCCAAACTTTAGCATGTGCTATCAAAGCGTGCTTGATGCACAGGTTTGCGCCAATCTCTGGGTCTAAAATTCCAGGAGCAAAGTCACCAGTATTGTATGTGGTCTCACAGAAGACCTGCGGTTCATTGATAGTTATCCAAGTCTTAACTCGATCACCAAATAGGTTAAAGACTATCCTTGCATAGTCAGCATACCATTCCGTGATGTAGGGATTGGTCCAACCACCTGAAAATGGATTAAAGATGAAACGATCTTGTTGGAATGATGGATAACACGGAAAAAAGGAAATCATAATAAAGCCAGCATGATGGTAGATTTTGCTTTAGTAAGTGTCTAACTAGTTGCTTAAGTCGTAAATGTATCGTCAAATGCATGTAGGTCTTTTACGGCAGCTTCATCTGATAGCCAGCCTCTCACCTCAAGGCTTGGTATGTTACCATTTTAAACTAATTCGTCATACAATTCCAATTGAGATATATCTTAAATATATAAAGTACTGGCCTCTGCCCGCGACTTCGTTCGCGTGGAATAGTTACTTTGGGCTAATGCTAACACTCAGCGAAAGCTCTCAAGAGGAAAAAGCCCCGATTTTGAAATATTCTTCATTGGTGCTCCGTTCCTATTGACCTTAGCGTGATGATATATAGCCTATAACCAACTTCGACAAATGAACTATATAACACTCAAAGAATCTTTCATCGGACCAGTAGTTACTGAGATTACCTTCTACAATGTCACAAACTCATAACATCACAAACTTTGCCTCTTTATAATATTAGTATAGATATAAAAAAGATGTTCACACACCACTTATACTAGATTGGCCTTAGTAGATCGTCTTTCGCTATCTAGTTTGCTAACACTCTTGCTATAGTTTCGAAAGGTCGGCTTTCGTCTTTAAAAGATCGCTCTTTTTTGCAAAATATTTTCCAACAGGTGAATTAAGGTCAATGTCTTCAACGTTATATTACAGGACAAATCAATATACATTGAATTCGTACAAAAGGACGAAATGTTTACAAAGAGGTTACATCATATCGGTGACAAATTCTTTAATGTTGACATAACATATAGACTTGAGCCGAGTGTGAATAATATTATTGGCATTATCCCGGTTATTTCACCGTGTGAAAAATTCGTTGGAAGATTAAGATTACTTGTTATTGTATTTAAAAAATCCTGCTATCATAAGGAAAATAAAAAAGAATTCTTTTATATAACATTGTTTTTAATTATAGGGATGTTTGAAATTATCACCTCTCTCTGTGCATCCATTAAAACGATTGTAAACTATAATACATTATGCATTATAAAAATATGTTTGTTAAAAAGATAAAATCTACTGAATTTTTTGCTGATTCTTCTCAATGACTGGCTTATATTTCGAACCAGTAGTAATTTACATTCATAAGTGCCTTCTTAATGCCTAAATTGTATAAATAATTTCGTTGAAATTATTTGGTAAAATATTCTAAGAATGTTAAAAAATGACTTATGAATAAAACTTTTTTTTTTTGTAGTTTTTTTTTTTTTTTTTTTATTGAAGCACTACAAAGTGACTGCACTATGCCTGATGGTAAGCATAGTACAATTCAAAAACAGTGGCGACCACCGACAGCCAGATTATACATCGTCTGTCGCCGCTGTCATGCCGGCCATAATGACGAAAGTCACCCGGTACTGGATATATACAGGCTGATCCCGAAATGCGACGCACAAAAGCGAGTCACTATGACGGGCTTTTTCGCCATGTACATGGTGGTTGCGACCCAGTCGGGCTGTAAAACCCTACCACCCCGCTATCGCCATTGCCTCGTTCGTTGATCAGCAGGGTGCAACACGTGCAGGTGAGGTTGGCTTGGGTGTCTCAAGTCTTAAGATGTTAAGAGTCCAAACGAACAGGTACGTCACGTAGTGGTAAACGATTACCGTCATCCATAGACACTAGCAACACCAGGGGAGTCGCAAGTGCGTTACCTGCCTCTTAAATAGAGAGAGGGAAGGTAGGGGAGAGGTTTTAATGGGATGGTGTAAGGGAAGGTAAGCATCCGGTGCTCTCACTGACTGAACGAAAGGCAACAATACAAGCACTGTTTCTTCACGTCGATGTTTCTGTGGGTCGGGTGGTATTACCTTGGGCGAGCTGACTCATTTATGCTGAAACCAGCAATAGCATCAGCGTACATAACAAAACGCACCAAAAGGAACAATTCTGACCAAGAAAGACATTTGCATGAGTAAAATTGTTATGACTTAAGAAAATTAATGCAAATTATTTGGATTTTGTTCTGTCTTATTTAACTTAGACGTGTTTCAGCATCCATTAAGTGCTTACTGAATTTCTATGTAAGTAATGCTGGACTCTATCTTATATGCCAACGTAAAAAGCAGCTTACCCAAGTCTTGTAACCTTTGAGGCAGTTCCCAGTGATAAATAGTGACAAGGGGCTCTATGTGCTTAGAAAGGAGCCCGTCGATAAGATTATTGTAATACCTCTTGCCATCTTCACTTATGTAGTTGTTAAAACCAGTTGGGAGGAGCCTGGCCCAGGATATAGAGAACCTAAAAAAAAAACAGTATTTATCAATATAGCATTGACATTTTTTCACTTTTTTTCATACAAGGCTACAGTTAAAATTGCCTAAAGATCTGATACCTCTAAGTGACATCAAAGTTATGCATATTTTCTGCTATAGTGGCAATATCCAGACACACCAACACCTGTATCTAATATGGGAACGTGACAGATGAGGCAATAAGTAGGTTCATCCATCGGGCCGAGGAAACTCTGTTGCGGGACACTGCAGATTACAATTTAAAGATGGCAATGAAAGACAAGAATGAAGGTGTCCTAAAGTAAATAATCTTAATTAAAAATATGTAATTAATGTAACGTAGGAAACGTATTATACTTAAGTAGAATATAAACAATAATTGCTCATATTTTAAACGATTTTTAATAAGACTATTATATTAACGACAGAAGAAAAAAGGTGCGGACCAAGAGTCTGCAGAAAAATAAACTATATCGGAATTTGTTCAACTCTTTCCAGTTATTGGTTGTTTATGTTTAGAATTGTATTCATTTTTTATTCTTTTGTTTTTTTTTCTCGAACTGACTACGCTATTGACCTAGCAAAGGCTTAACAGCTTCACCGAACTACTAAGGCCAGCACTTAAGGTACTTAGCCGATTTTATTTGGGCAACTAGTTCAGGGGTGCACGGCACACCTCGGCTTGGCCTTTGACATGCAATTCGCGACCTATCTTAGTTAACCTAGCTAACTAACTACTCATATATGTATGAATTGTTGAAACATATATGTGTACCAAGCATACGTATCTCAACAACTCTTACATATATTTCTTATCAGAAAATTTCTAAAGTTTTTTCAGTTCGGTAAGGGGAAAAAAATAAAACCCTTCCACTTTTATGTGTAAACGTGTAAGCGTGCACGTGTGTGGGGGTGATCGGTGTTGTAGCAGTGATGTAAATTTTTGTACCACTGTATCGCGCAACAACGCACTCAAGGGCTCCCTGCCGAGGGATCGGATCTAAATTATCTTTTGTACTTCAGTGGTTTTATCGCCTAACCATAATCACACTTAACGTAATCCACTATGTAAGCCAAGATAGTAAACAGGCTGAATCTTGTAGACACTTGGTGACAGATTTTCAACTTGACAGTGGTGTCAAGCCAGCTGGGTTTTCAAAAAATCCTGCCTCCATGCTATAATATTATCACCATATTCTCCATCAGTGAAAGCTCTGACTCTTTCGCAGGTTCGAATCTAAGTCAATCAAAGCGGTATCCGAACACGCTAATCATTAGACCAACATCGCTCCACTTAAATTCACTTGCGTTCTTGTTTCTTATTTTATATAATAACAAGCTTCTATCCACGACTTTGTCCGCGTCGACTAGTTAACGTTTATGCAAAGCACGCAGCGAAGATCTCAAAAAGAAAGAAAAAGATGTTAAAAGACTATTCATTGGTACTCCGTTTCTATTAGTCTTAGCGTGATTATAGCTTATAACATTCTTTAATAAATGAGCTATCTAACACTGCATTTTTTCAAATCGAACCAGTACTTTCTGAGATTAGAGCGTGCATGCAAACTCTTCAGCTTTGTAATATTAGAATAGATTGGATTTAGTTTGGTTATTGGCTTAATATACATTTCATATTGACATTGCATGATTTTAGTTTTTAACCAAAATCTCATGTTAAAATTCCCAGTTAGGATATAGCCTAAGATGACCACATTAAAAGCCATAAGCCATTTAGTTAATGTGTAAATATCTGAATATTCTTACAAATCTTTGAGAACAAATTTGTAACATAAAGCTCAGGCTCATAGTAAAGGTTCAAAGCTACATCGGTCGATTCGTTGTCTAAATGTACAATCACTATATTTATTTAAAAGTTAAATAAGCTACCTGTAAAAATGTAGTCCCAATTCTGAAGCAATCTCGATATCTCTTCTCCATTGATGGTAAGAGTCACAAGCCACATCACCGTTACTTTTAGCATGAATTTTTTCAGGATGTTCGTGGGTGAACCGGTCCCATATCGATTCAGATTTATCTGCAATATAATTGTGGTTTACATGAGATCATGAAGGCCGTATGATTTAAAGTTAATAATAGGTCTTTACCTATGAAATTGCCGTTCTTCAGTACTGGCCATTTCAAATCAAAATAATTTTTGTTTGGCTTAGACTTCTAATTTCAAATTCATTTTATTTTAAAAACATGGAATTCTTTTTCCAAAAGTAGTCATTTGTTTATTAATAAGTGTTACATTTTCATCGCATTGCAATCTTTTTAATCATCATGGATACGTTAAAAATTCGAGTAATTATGGAATATGAATACCGTCGTGGCAGCAACGCGGCACAAGCGGCACGCAACATCAACGACGTTTACGGAGCTAACATTACAAATCAACGCACCACCTGTTATTGGTTTGCTCACTTCCATTCTGGGAATTTCGACCTGAAAAATGAACCTCGCGGTCGTCCGAAGACTTTGCTCGACAACGGTGAATTAAAGGCGATTGTGGAAGCTGAATTAGCAGCAGCTTTCGACGTTAGCGTCAAAACACTATTGGTCCATTTGCGTCAAATTGGCAAGGTAGAAAAGCTTGATAAATGGGTGCCCAACGAACTCAATGATCGCGAGCGCGAAGTACGCGTCGAGACGTGCCTTGCACTGCTCAACAGAAACACACAAATGAATGAATTTTGAACCACATTGTTACCTGCGATGAAAAATGAATTCTGTTCGATAACCGCAAGCGCTCAGCAAATTGGTTGGATTGAACCAGGGTTCAGCACCTAAACAATGCTCTAAACGAAAATGTACCCCTAGAAAAGTGATGGTCACTGTTTGGTGGTCTATCGCCTGTGTGATTCATAACAGCTTTTTACCAAACGGGGTGAGCATTTATGCAGATGTGTACTATGAAGAACTGAACATAATGGTGGAGAAGCTGGCATATCTCCAACCAGCATTGATCAATCGCTCGTCTCCGCTGCTCCTGCACAACAACACGTGACCTCATACTGCACAGCAGACGGTCTCCAAGTTGCAAGAACTGGGTTGAAAGTTCTCCGTCATCCGCCCTACTCACCAGACATTGCGCCTACAGACTAGTACTTTTTCCAGAATTTGGATAACTCCTTGGCGGGAAAAAAAATCCAATACCCGAGAGGCAGTACAAAATGCGTTTAAAGAATTTGTTGCCTCCCGTCCAGCTGATTTCTTTAATAAGGGCATCAATAAACTGGCACTGCGTTGACAAAGATGCATTAATTGCATGGGTGATTACTTCGATTAATAAAAATAAAAAATACATGAAAAAAAAAATCGTTTAAATTTTTTCATACAAAACGGCAATTTCATAGGTAAAGACCTAATATATATCCTTACCAGCTACATTCCAAGCGCCCTCAACTTGGTATGAAGACGAAGCGGCTCCGAACTTGAATCCCGGTGGGAAGGTTAAATTGTGGGAAGACCAGACTCCTCCTATTAACACACTGAAAATTAATTTATATAACATATATTGATTATCTTTGTAATTGTTGTATATTTGTATGTATGTGTATGGGTATATTTATCTATTTATTTTATTACTTATTTATATTCATTTGTGTATATATTTGAACTCTGTATATACCTACAAAACTATTTGTTTGCTAACAATACCGCTGGCTAGCAGGAAGAAAATACTTTATAGCATTAAGCTCGCCAGTGTACAAATAAAAACTGCAATAAAGTATTCATTCATTCATTCATTATAAAAAGTATAGTTTATTTAAAAATGTTTAGGTATATTTTAGAATTTATTACCCCGTAGTCTTCGAAGTATCATCTAGTCAACAGTTTATAAAGTTTTTTGGGTAATAATCATTGATGTATAAAAACCCAAGATACACAGTCTCGAATAAAAGTTTTTGTAACAAAGTTACAAAACACATTACCAATTTCACAGATAGTAATTTCAAGTACCACGTCAAGCGGGTTTTAATTTCTAAAGGTTTTAATTATAGGGTGGTTAATTATGTGAATGAAATGTCTGGAAATGACGCCTCTTTATGTATATACAACAAAAACGAATGTAACTCTATAAATATATATTGAGCTATTATATGTACAATGAAGATATAAAGCAGGTCGAGTTTCTTGTCGGTTCTTTTCAATAATTGGGTTGTTTTCCGAACCGGTAGTAGCTTTGACGTTCATAAATGCCTTCTCAGGGTCTAAACTGAATAAATAATTTTTGATTTCAAACACTTTTCTATTGTAACTAAGAATTTTTTTTTTTTTTTATTGAAGCACGACAAAATGACTGCACTATGCCTGATGGTAAGCATAGTACAATCCAAAAACAGTGGCGACCACCGAGAGACAGATTATCCATCGTCAGTCGCCGCTGTCATGCCGGCCATAATGACGAAAATTACTGGATATGTACAGGCTGATCCCGAAACGCGACGCGCAGAAGCGAGTCACTATGACGGGCTTTTTCGCCATGTACATGGTGGTTGCGACCCAGTCGGGCTGTAAAACCCTACCACCCCGCTATCGCCATTGCCTCGTTCGTTGATCAGCAGGGTGCACATGTGCAGGTGAGGTTGGCTTGGGTGTCTCAAGTCTTAAGATGTTACTCGACACCCCTTACACCCCAACTATGTAACAAAGATAACATATAACATTGTTAAAAAGATATTTCCTTCATTGGTCACTAAATATAAGCAAGTACGTATTCAGTGAATCTATTTTTTCCTATAAAATAGTCTATAACAAAAAATCTAGTGATAAAAGAAGATAAATAAATATTATTTTAGCAAAATTTGTTTTAAATACTTACAAAATTTGTTAAACTCTTTATAGTAATTATTGTCGTGAATAGAGATGTGAAATAAAAATAATATTATAATTGAAGTTCTTACCTCAAGAGGACTGCTCTGATCGAAATCATTTTCACGAATAAAGCCGATGTATTAACAGATATATCGTGTTCTTTAACGATGAGACTAAATGTTGTCAGCATACGTAATATGACGCGAATTAACAATTCTAGCATTCAAACTTTTTATTTTATTCTCTGTATTATATTACGTAAGTGTCCAAATAATTTTATCATCTATTGTACTATAAATTTAATTTAATAGTGTTTTTTTTTTACGTGGAGAAATCCCTTATGGATACCCACCTTCCCAGGGGAGAGGATGAGTTATGTCCGGCTTTTACCTCCCTGATATCTTATCACTAGATGTACTCGCGGCTCCACACACGTTTTAAAAATATGTTTCAAAGGAATCTAATATTGTGAGAACATGTACAATTACAGAAGTGCTGTTTCAAAAACAGTTGTATGATACACTACCTACATATGTAACGTGTACATTAGTTAAATACTAAAATGTGTCAAATGAGGTTTACCATCAGGAACATATTTGGAATTTTAACCCACCATAAAATAAATCAGTTCTTATCTATATTGTTTAACGAACTAATAAACAATGTCTTACAAAATTATAAATATCCCCATATTGTCAATATAATAAAGTTTTGGAAAGATGTGACCGCTTGTCTCTTTCACAAGAAATTGTATTATGGGACTCTGTAATATCTTTATAGTCTGAAATCTTATTAGAAAGACCACTAGTGTCTTCAAAACTATTATTAATTATAATGTTGAATTGTAAATAATAAATTGGTATTTCTAATCAAAAATATAGAATGTGCTGAAGTCTTGAAAGCTCTCAAAAGGATAAAATGCATGATTTTGAAACATTATTAATTGGTGCTCCGCCCCTATTGATCTTAAGGTGACGATATATATATATATATAGCCTATAACCATCTTCGATAAATGAGCTATGTACCATTGAAATAATTATTCAAATCGAACAAGAAATTCCTGAGATTACTCTCCCTACAACGGCACAAACTTTACCTCTTTATAATATTACTAGTTATTACCCGCGGCTTCGCACGCGTTTTTTTAACATATTAAATAAATATAAAATTGTGATTAGATGTCTAAATTACAGAATACTCTCAAAAACATTTGTAAGTATAACACGCACATCACATACTGTAACATGTACATTATATATGTGAATACTAACAGTGTGTCGAATGGGATGGGATTTATCATCAGCCGTACCTGGAATTTTAAACTACTATATACCATCCTCAGTGCTCACCTACACTATATAAGAAAGTATTACAAATATTAAGCTATACGTTATCGAACAATATGTGTTAAATCTTTTACTATATAGATAAAATATGCTCATATTGTCGATATAATTAAGTTATTAATATACATTGCTACAATTTAAATCACATATAAAGATATGACTTTCAATTATATTTATTCTTGGTGTTCAGTACAGCGCACGTCACACGCGCATGTTTACAGTAAACAACATATTTTTGATAAATTTCACACAGAAAAATGTTGATATTTGTTACACCACAGATTCAGTAAAAAGTATTTATTTTAATATTACATACACACACTTTCTCTTTATAATACGTAATATATCACAAATTAAAAAGTGGGAAAAAACTAACGTACAATAAACATTTTGAGGAGTTTTTTGACGGGATTTTATTCTGTCATGTAGTGGTTTTTATATTTTATTCATATTCTTGTATTACTTAACTCTTTGATTGTGTTAAATTGGTCGCGTTTTATGTAATATGGTTCGTGTATTGTGCATAAATGAAATAAATGAAAAATAATACCACGGAACATGAATTCTGTGGTCTTGACAATTAAGAATATAAAAATTTACGAAATATATAGTTAATTTGGCGCTTATACCTTTTCACTAACTTGGACATAAGAGAAAACTGGCTACAGAACACATAATAATTAACTATATTGACAATTTCAGAATTGGCAGTATGAACTAATTCCTTCGCCTGTCTTATTGGACTAATATTATTACTACTAAACTTTTTGAATAGCAACACAAAATAAACTTTGGAAATGTTTGCGATATAAACTTACCACGTATAATCAAAAATTGGAAACAAAACTAACGTAGAATAAACTTTTTGAATATATAACACATATAAAAACAATAATACAAAATAAGCCCTGAAAATATTTGCGAGAGAATGTTATCACGTTACCATGGCAACGTATATAATACTGACGGTAACGCGCAGCGAAAGCTTTCAAAATAGGCCCGATCTTGAGACATTCTTCATCAGTGCTCTGCTCCTATTGGTTTTAACGTGATGATATGTAGCCTATAGCCATCCTCGATAAATGAGCTATCTAACACTAAAAGAAACTTTAAAATCGGACCAGTAGTTCTTGAGATTAGCGCGTTCAACCAAACAAACAAATAAACTCTTCAGCTTTATACTATTAGTGTAGATACTGATAAGAATTGATAATTAATGCTAATTATATGATCAATAAACATCACTCAATGAATTAACATGCTGCGGAAGTTTTTAAAAGAAAGAAAAAAAAACCGATTTCAAAACATTTCTCATTGAGGCTCCGTTCTTATTGGTCTTAGCGTAATGATATATAGCAACCTTTCTCGATAAATGAGCTATCTACACGGAAATAATTTTTCAAATCAGACCTGTAGTTCCTGAGATCATTCTCACATCATCATAAACTCACGAACTTTATCTTTTTTTTTCTCGAACTTACTACCATATTGACCTAGCAAGGTCTTAACAGTTCACCGGATTACAAACCACACTACCACAAACTTTACCTCTTTATTATATTAATGCTATATATATACAAAAATACTTTTATGTTTTATGAGCTATAGTATAGCATTAGTATGAGTGTATACTAGTCCCTGAGCGCGACTTCGTCCGCGTAGTAATAGTTACTTTGAAGAGGAAGAAAAATCCGGATTTTGAAACATTTTTCATTGATGCTCCTTTCTCGGTAAATGAACTATATAACATTGAAATAGTTTTTTAAATCGAACCATTAGTTCCTGAGATTACCCCCCGCAACGTCACAAACTCACAAACTTTACCTCTTTATAATATTAATATAAATCATACTATACGAAGTTCCGTAGCATAAATATTGCATTTACTAATATTGATATACTATTAGACGGCACTTATACATACTTACCGTACGATTAGTGCGTAACGCGTAATATAATTTTTCTCCTACCCTCTCATAAGAAGATTTAAATGGCAACGAAAAGGTCATCTCGCAAAAGGAGGCGGTGGAGAGGGCCTGTGAAACGGACCCACTAAGTGGCCGTCTCCGCTAACGAAGGACCGGCAGGTGGAGGCGGCGCTTTTCCCAACTCCTCCTGTCACCGTAGCCGGACCTGAAGGGATGAGTCGAGGGGCCGATCTCCTCCGCGTAATATAATTTTTTTCCTGTCCTCTCATAAGAAGATTTAAATGGCAACGAAAAGGTCATCTCGCAGAAGGAGGCGGTGGAGAGGGCCTGTGAGACGGACCCACTAAGTGGCCGTCTCCGCTAACGGAAGACCGGCAGGTGGAGGCGGCGCTTTGCCCAACTCCTCCTGTCACCGTAGCCAGACCTGAAGGGATGAGTCTCCTCATTGCACAGGTCCGGCGAACGAGGGGTGGCAGCTGGTGTGTAACCAGTCTGCCTCTCTATAGGTAGGAGCCCGGAAACCACCTTCCGTCGGGCGGACCGTCGGGGCGGCTCTACAAGGTAGAGTAGCTGGTACGATCCCTTGCCGCCCCAACAATTGCGGTCTGTCGGTACACCGTGGGGTTTTAGTCTGTGCGAGTCGGACATAACCCATCCTCTCCCCCGGGATTTGCCCACATTAAAATAAGAGATTTCCCCACGTTAAAAAAAATAGGTCATAAATTGTATGTATCAGACAACAACCCAAGCCGAGGTGTACCGTGCACTCTTGAGTTAGTTGTTAAATAAAATCGGCTGAGTGCCTTAAGCGCTCGCCTTAGTAGTCCGGTGAAGCTGTTAAGACCTTGCTAGGTCAATAGCTAAGTCAGTTCGAAAAAAAAAGCGTCTCTATTGCATGCTCCGCGCTCTCGCTTACACGCTCGGCTCAGGCGGAATGTTTACAATGAGTCATGCTTTTTCGAGCGTGAAGCTTGCGTCCATCGATTAATAATATGTTATCACGTCAAAATCTACGTCAATAATACTCCAACATAAAAAAAAGTACAAGCGAATTTAATCCATCGGAAGACCACTAGCAATTATTAGCAATTAAATATTTTTATTATGTTGTTATTCTACTAAAAATAATTGAAACTTGTATAATTATACGAAAAACGGATGACGTAAATGCGAAAAAAGTACAACGCAAAGAGTCCTTGAATTAATTAAAAAAACATATGGTAGTATTTAGAAGGTCATTAACAAAATTTGTATACAATTTTTTTTTTTTTGCGCGATATCGTTACTTTAATAATGTTTTTAATACTACTAACGAATGTTATAAATGAATAAATGTTGGTTTGTATGTTTTTTAATACGTTTAAGCATTAACTATTTACTCGATTGTTGTGAAAGTTTTGCATGGATGTTTTGAGAATAAACCCGATTAGGCCTCCCACGGCAGCGACTCAAGCCTAGGTTCGATCCCTCGGTAGAGAGCCCTTGAGTGCGTTGCTTGCGCGATACGGTGACACACAAATATACATCACTGCTACAACACTACACGATCACCCCCACACACATGCACGCCTTCACGCTTACACATGAAAGTGGAAGGGTTTACCTTTTTTTTTCCTTATCGAACTGAAAAACTCTCAATTTTCCGATAATATACGGTACACATATACGTTTCAACAACTCATACATATATGAATAGTTAGCTAGGTTATCTAAGATAGGTCGCGATTTTGCATGCAACAGGCAACAGCTAAGCCGAGGTTTGCCGTGCACCCTTGAGCTGGCTGCCAAAATAAAATCGGCTGAGTGCCTTAAACGCTTGCCTTAGTAGTCCGGTGAAGCTGTTTAGAACTTGCTAGGTTAATAGCGTAGTCATTTCGAAAAAAAAAAAAAATGTTTTGAGAATTACAGAAAAGGACATATGATACATATCATCCAGAAAAAAATGTTCTCGATTCATAGATTACGTGACCCACGTGACCCACCAGTTCCTTTACCTCTTTTGATATAAAAAAAAAATCAGAATCTACACATACTTTTTGGATGACGCGTGTAAAACCGTATTAACGCAAAAACGCTATCGGTACTATTAACACGTTTTTTTTCTATGTATAGATATATTCCGATAACTTGAAATATGTATCACATCAATCACAATTCGGCCTCTTATTTAATACGAAGTTAATGGAACAAAAACCTGATCTTATCTTGGATGTAAACAGTTAATGGTGTTCCATCGACTATGTCGAAAGTTCCAGAATTTCTTGAACATGTGATTCGATCGGTACACTCCATTACCTACCTACTTAAAGAGTTTATCTTAAAATGTTTCGTAACACTTTCCAGCTTATCACAGGAAATTATTGCGCTAATGGGAATCATTAGAATTGGTGGCAAACAAGTATACGGGCCGCCTGATGTTAAGCAGCCACCGCAGCCTATGAACGCTTTCAACATTAGACATGCGTGTTGCCGATCCTTCAATATCCTATTCAGTTTCCACTTGAAGAATTCCATAGTGTAGCCCCCAGAAAAAACTTCAGTAGGGATCTCGTTCGACAATTGGAGCGTGGGAGGAAATCACTCTGGAATTCGACCGTCCGAAACCATTTTGATTATAATGTGTGAGAATTTTCCCTGCTTTCCCATATTTATTCTATTTTTAGAGAATTTCCCCCGAACATTTTTTTATACATGATAGAAGGCAAACGAATAAGTGGATCACCTGATGTTAAGTGAACACCGCCGTCCATAGATAGTAGTAACACCAGGGTAGCCGCAAGTGCTTTGTCAGCATATGTTTAGGACGGGGAAAGGAGTGGGGAGAGGATGGACGGGGAAAAGGGAGGTGAGTCTAAAGCGCTCTCACTGATCGAATGAGACGCAACAATGCAAGCATTGTTACTTCACGTCGGTGTTTCTGTGAGAGGATGTTACTACCCTGGGCGAACGGACCCATTCATGCTGAAACCAGTAATGACTTCAAACATACCTTCAAACATAGCAGTTCCATTATTTCCCATTCTAGGTCTACCAAGAGAGTTGCTAATAAAGTATTATCACCAAGTCATACAGCATCTTCCTATCATCCGAACATGGTTCACCAAAATGGTGTGACAAATGTCTAATTTCTGGCAACTACTTCTCATACCAGTCATCAAAAACTCTCTTTCGATGTTGTTCTTGGCACGGTCCACCATCAAGCGATACACATTATTAATTTTCCTACATACATTCCGGGAGATTACGCTTTCCTCGTTAAAATGGAAAAATTCACGACGGATAGTGCTCCGAAGTCTTAAAGCTTCCTTGATATATTGTCAGTTTAAATTACATTCATTAAGCCAATGTATGCTCGCGTTCGTTTATATTTCATCTGACCATTGAGAACAGTATTTTTTTTTCTAAATGAACGATATACTATATTCTTCTTTATACGCTTGACATAGAGTCGTGTATGCAAAGTTTCAAGGTCGATTGAGTATTGAAGCGTAACAAACAAATTCACATTTTAGCTAGAATACTATGAAATCATCGGTATCCAGAAATCAAATCTGTTAGTAACGAGAAATCTGTGCGTAAAATATATCTTCGGCAGTTTCTAACAATATTACTATAAATCAAAAGGAAATGTAAAAGATATGTATCAAAGTTATTTCTTTAGTTTACATTGTTACACGTATTTTAAAACAGTACCTGGACGACCGAGCCTAGCTCGGTTCTTAAAAAAACATTTATAAATTAAAATAAACTGTTAGGTTTGCCTTATTAAATTAATATAAAAAATATATCTCTTCTGATCGGCATCTCACTCGGATTTGAACTGGGGTTACACGGATTTTCGAAGCAACCGATTTCCATCTGAGCTATTTTTGTTTTGACAGCGCCGGCAAAATTTAACTTTATATTCTAGCTATATTTTTTCATTGGCTGAAATCTCAGTTAAAAATAGTTTTCTATGATCTAGCTAGATCGATTTATCGTCCCCGCAACTACCTACATACTAAGTTTCACGGAAATAGATGACGCCGTTTCCGAGAAACTGAATACATACAAATATAAAAATATACAAGAATTGCTCGTTTAAAGGTATTAGACAATGTAACGTATAAATAACACTCTTAATAGATCATTACTTCATCCTAAACATATTACATTGATTACGAAGCTATTTTGTATGCGCTACATGATTCTTAGAACATACCTTCATTTGTTTCTTGGAATTTCCGAGCACGTGTTTTTTTCTTATATATCCCTATTCTTATTGGCATGGATTGATTTGTCGTATAGGTATTTTGTTTAAATAAGCAGAGACAAAATGCTTAAATATATCTAACTCCTCTCTTTCTCAACCTTTTTTTTTTCTGCTTGTCGAGGCAGTTATAACTATTGCCAATAGAATATAACTTTACTAGATACGGTTTTATCTCGAAAAACAAATTGGTAAACATAATTATAGTATTAAAATTAAATATTATATAATCACATGTTATAAATTACATTCATAGATACTTATTAGGGGCGTGCGAATAATTCGAACTTACGAATTATTCGTTCCGAATCGAATATCAATATTCGATTTGTAACTCGAATCGAATAATTCGTAAGTTCCAGAATAATTCAAATAACTTCGAATTATTCGAAAATTTTTGAATTGTTCGATTCGACTCGAATTGAATATTAAAATTCGATTCGATCCGATTCAAACGATATTCGCACATCTCTAATACTTATTTTTTTCAAAATTCCATGATTTATAACTAGCTACAATTAGAAGAGAAAAACAGGATAATTCATACTGTTAGTACAAGTAATGGCAGGTTTGATCTCGCTTCAGTCATGCTACCGTCACGATACCGGGTTTGAATTAGAGCGATACGAGTCTGAGAATGCTCTGATTCTTTATCGTTTCAAAATATTTGATTGAACTAGGAACGGACTGATACTAGAGTGAGAATAAACCGCAAACGGCATCACAGTGTGAATTATAGTTCAACAACTCTGTGCGCGATTGTCCTATGGTGTGCCAAACGTTGGCGGGGACAAGGTACACTTGATGTTAAAGGGAGCGGATGGTGGAGCGGGAAAGAGAAAAATACGTTCACTTCGTTTACGTATGTCATAACGCAGGATAGGCGCGCACTAATTTGTCTATATAAGCCTTACAAAAAATCGCATAGTAAAGTTTCTCACGTTCGTATTTCCCACGTACGTCAATTCTCTGGAACGAACTCCCAGTGGCAGTGTTCCCGGACTCTTACAGTTTGCCATCTTTCAAGAAACGAATCTACTCCTTTCTTAAGGGCCGGCAACGCATCTCTAATTTTCCTCGTGTCGCATGTGTCTATGGGCGGTAGTGATCACTTATCATCAGGTGACAGGCATGTTGTTTGCCACCAAAGTAAAAAAAAAAAAACAACATAAATGACATAACATAAAATTTTGAGGTCAAATGGTGTAATATTTCCCAATTATTTATAAATTACCCATGATCGGTTAATTTTTCACTGTATCGCGCAAGTAACGCACTCAAGGGCTCCCTGCCGAGAGATCGAACCTAGACTTGAGCCGCTACGGAGGGAGGCCTAATCTGGTGTGCGGAAGCGAAATCTAACCCCAGACCACGGCGGCGTGATCTGTGGTTATGCGGGGTAAGCAACGTATTTCAAGGTATATAATCTTTCAAGGTTTTATGTAAATTGGTTGAAATATAATAATAAATGTTGGAAATGTCGGAAAAGTCAAGTCGCCTGCGAGTTTTCATCGAGAACGCCGTTTAATCCCTTTGAGATATAATAAAACAATTCATGGTAGAATATTCCTCTTTTGTAGTTCTGTTAAGAAATCTATGATGGCGTATATATATCTTTTAAGGACAGCCCAGAATACTAATTATATCTTCTAAAAAAATTATGGCGTACAATGGGATAATTCTAAAGCTATTTAGACGGATACAGTATTAATATTTATCAATCGAAGCAGTTGCTTCAATTGCTTTTCAACCAATTTACATAAAACCTTGACAGATTATATACCAAAAAGTTCCTTGTAAATCACTTAATGCACTGTTGAAAACCGCATAAAGATCCGTTCAGTAGTTTTTGAGTTTCTCGCGAACAGACAAACAAACAGACAGACAAACAGAATTCGTTTTATAATATGTAATGATGTACAGTATTGATCTAGTCACCAATTTATTATATGTATATAAATCTTCATAATTATGGCAATTACTTAGTATAAAACAAAGTCTCCTACCGTGTCTGTCTCTTGTAGTCCGGTGAAGCTGTCAAGACCTTGCTAGGTCAATAGCGTAGTCAGTTCGAGAAAAAAAAAGTGTGTCTGTTCGCGATAAACCCAAAAACTACTGAACGATTTTTATGCATTTTTCACGAATAGATAAATTGATTTATGATGAAGGTTTTAGTATATAATTTGTGGTACCTTTTAATTAGGGTGGGACAAAGTGTGTCATGCTCGCTAGTGGATAATAAGTTGATGATTTCTTCTCCTCGTTAAACATATTAAGAGTTGAGTAAGTATAAGAAAATGCCCCCCAAATTGATGAAGTCATAACAACATACAACCTACATATATTTATTTATACCCAAAATATGTAGTGTCAGTTTCAGTTATATTCAAAATAAGGCTGTCAGGCGTAAAAAATATAAGGAAAAAAGTTATGTTTCATGTAACACAATTGTTAGGAGTGTATAACACATAGTCGATGTAGTCAGGATGTCAATAAATACTCCGTAGTTACTTTCACTCTTTATTTAGCCAGAGTTACGGCTTATAGTACTTTTCACAAAGGAATGCGTAGATAACACCGACATCCTGCCTTTTATAGGCCGAACTATATAATTTGTAAGACGAACTATATAAATCAAAGCAATTACCATTTACTCATAATTCTGCAACATGTTCTAAGTAACACAAAAGTAATAATTAACAAACAAATTAATATTATTTACGTACATCAATTCTACATAAAATAATTGTTATTTAAGTATCTGAAATATTTAGACATACAATTATGTAAATACAGTAGCGACATCTAGCATTTAAAAGGTCAAACTATGGAAGTCAAAGCAACTACTTTTAATGAACCATTCTGCAACATGCTTTGTCCAACACAGTAATTATAATAATCATCAAATTATCAATATATATATATATATACACATCAAAAAAGTCTAAGCAACATGCGTGATATTACAAATTTTACCATTTATATTAATTAATTTCTAAGTATTTACTCAAACAAAGTGCGTAGGTAAGTAAACTTTTTTGTTATTGATGACATACTGGCTGGTTATAAAAAAAAAATTGGTTATGTTTTGTTTTTTCGTAAAATTCAAATGACTGTGAATTTGTTTGAATTTAAGTGCGTTTTAATTGCTACGTTTAGTCTTGATTTTATAATTTTATCAACCATTTAAATAAAGTTACCAAAAAATTGAATTGTTGGATATTCTTTACGTCATGAAGCGACGTCATTTGATGGCAGATGAAATGCAAAGAGCTGTAGGGATGTTGCAAGCGGGAAATAAACTAAGCTAGACTATGCTACAGCTAAACTATGCTAAGCTATACATGTATCCATTTTTGGATTATACAATTGATACAAAAACACAACATGTAATCCGGAAAGAGACAAACTAAACCTACTCGATTCAGTTCGATAAGGGAAAAAAAGTAAGCCCTTCCACCAAATGTCTAAGGTGCATGTCTGAATATCTGTGTATGTGTATAATCGATGCGGTGTGTACTGTTTCGCGATAGCAACATCTCTGTGTCCACCCGGGTGGCCTCAAGCAAAGATGCTGCCAAGATAACGCGACGAATAGTGTGCGGGTATGAAAAATGAGAGTTCTCTGCCCGTGACGCACGAGACAGGGATTCGCGATGTGGCCGGCCACGAGAAATGAAAAAGATCGAGTTTACAATTTAAAAGAACGGCAACGGCGTCGGGATCTAAACATAGAAAAACGACATTGTTTGACGATTTTAGGGGAAGATAGACGTAAATGCGCGAGTTTACTCAAAACGGCGGCGCGCGCGAGCTGATGGATAGTAGTCGCGATGGCGGGAGATTTCGCGATCGCAGGAATGGAGCCCTGTTTTGGGTCGTTCGTGACCTCGTGGTACGCGGAGATCTCCGAGATCTCATGGAAGACTAAGAGCTGGGCAGACCAGTCCATGCCGGCTAGAGAGACTGCGGGGTCGGCCTGTGAAGGCTTAGCCGCCTGAAGTCGGGGGTCAAATCGCGATGCAATCTTGGGTGTCCACGGGACCGGAGGGGCTCGCGCGGGGAGGGGTGTTGAGTTAGGCGTGGGTGCGGGCGCTGCCGGTGCGAGAGACGCTCGCGGCAGGCTCGGAAAGGCCTCTCTAGAGTCGAGGGTCGGGGGTCGGGGGCGGGTTAACGCCGCAGGCGCCCTGGAGGGCGAGACCTGCCTAGCGTATCGGGGCTGTTTTGTACGCGGGTCACGGGGGCAACTGCGATAATTCGCGGTATGACCCACGCAGCGGCACAAAACGTAACTCGGAGGATCGTAGGAGTCTTTTGTACGCGAACTCTCCGAAGTGGAGTGTTCGCCGAGGCACTTAACGCACCTGGGATTCAGGTAGCAATTAAGTGTGGAGTGTCCGTACTCCTGGCAGTTATGACACTGCGAGGGTACGGACGTTATGCGCGGCGGCTCAACGGTGACGCCTGAGAGGCCGCAGAGGGTCGAGAGATTGAAGATTTTCTTCCCCTCCACGGTGCGGTCGAGAATAAGCAACACCATATCACAGGGTGCTCTAGTTTGTGAAGATCGCATGCGATGGACTTCTTTAATGGGGAACTTCTGTTCCCGGAGGTCTTGGTAGACATCGTCTACGAGAATTTGGGAGGAGATTCTGCATATTACTACGCGTAACATGCGCTCTTCTTCGATAGCTTGCGTGAAGTACGCAATTTTCTTAGCGCGTAAGAAGCGCGTAAGATTGCGATGTAGGAAAGGTACCTTTACATGAATGCCCGTTCGGGTACTCACGGCAGAGGCGATCGGGATTACCGCTGCTTTCAGCATGTCGGAAATATCGAACCAGGACGCCTTGTCCTGAATCGTGACGGGGTGACTATTTTGCGGCGAATAAAATAAAATAACTTAAGTTACTAAGATGGTTATCTAAGCTAGACATCATAAATACTCGTATAATGATGGAGGTATGTAGTTTTTCTTGCGTCGTTCAAAACTTGGATAGATTTCCATAAATTGTTTGTAATATTTCTTAGAAACTTTGTCATTGTTTAACATAAAATATCAAGATATGTTAATATTCATGGGAAGTTATCAAAGTCTTAATTAACTATAAACAACAAAATATTATAGAACTGTTGTACATTGCCTTAAATTTTTGAAGTGAAAACACTTCATGACACATGACCGGCCAACGCTTGCGCGGATTGCGTCACACTAACAACTTCTTCTTTTCTTATTGTAGCACGGCAAAATGACTGCACTATGCCTGATGGTAAACACAGTGCAATCCAAAAATTATAGCGACCGCATTTACACACTATCCATCGCCGGTCACCACTATCATGCAAAAAGCTGGATATGCACAGGCTGATCCCGAAACGCGACCCGCAGAAGCGAATCACTATTACGGGCTTTTTCGCCATATACATGGTGGTTGCAACCGGTCAGGCTGTAAAACCTTACCACCCCGCTTTCGCCATTGCCTCGTTCGAAATTCAGCAGGTTGCACCACGTACAGGTGAGGTTGGCTTGGGTGTCTCAAGTCTTATGATGTTATTTGACACCCCTTACACCCCAAAGCAATATAGTATATATAGGGGCCTGTGTACATGTAACACTGATATTTTGCAGCTCAGCATACGTTTGATTGAGTTATTAATGTTAATAATATCAATAAACTAATTCTGAAATTTAAATATTGTCATTCATACTATATAATATGAAAATTCCAAAGGGAACATATTTATTTCAATGTTGTGAGTCTTCACTGCCGTCAGCGATCCTTATAACTGCTTTCAATTTCGCTTCTGTATATAAAACAATAGCCCCTGCCCGCGACTTCGTCCGCGTAGTAATAGTTACTGTGGGCTAACGCTAACACGCAGCAGAAGCTCTCAAACTCTCTCTGAAACATTTTTCATCTGTGCTCCGTTCCTATCAGTCTTAGCGTGATGATATATAGCCTATAAACATTTTCGATGAATGAGCTATATAACACTGAAAGAATTATTCAAATTACACTAGTAGTTCCTGATATTACCCCCTACAACATCACAACGTCACAAACTCACAAATTTATAAACTTTACCATTTTTTTTTTCTCGAACTGACTACGCTATAGACCTAGCAAGGTTTAACAGCTTCACCGGACTCAAACTTTACCTCTTTATAGACATTATTAATTTAATTAACAATGTAGACAAAGTCGTAGGTATAAGTTACTATATACATATAAATACAATGATGTACATCTACGGTTATGCGCGAATAACTTGAAAAGTACAGGAGAGATTTTAATCAATTTGTTTTTAGGTTTATTTCCTAGACAAATCTCAGTCTTCAAAAACATTAAGATAGCTAGATTTATTGAAGGTTATTAAAGTTTTCATTAAAGTTATGAATTTTAAACAGAAAATGAAAACACATTTTTTTATTTGAAGATTCCATTAGGCGTATTGAGTGGTATTTTTGGCAGGGGTAAAACTTATGGTTTTGCGTCAGCGACATACTAGCAAAACGTGACCGACTTGTGTATGACTTACGATGCGTGCTTTAGCGGCTTGTGGACATGTAATATCGAATTTTGTATTGACCTTGTGTATTATATGTTTGATAAATCAATTAATTGTAAAAATAACTATAAAGTAATTGCTCAGAGTGCGTATTGATATGAAAACCAGACTAATAATATAATTAACTAAGCAGATGAAGTCATGAGTAATAATTATGATCTATATATTACTTAAGATACTTCTAGTATAGAACGATGTTGTTCGGTAATATTTCTATAGAGATTTTTTTCCTAATTCCGAAAAGAAGAAGGTTATATGTGTGATTGTTTTTTTTAACTACATATATATACATGTCGGTGGAAGCTATAAGTCAAGTTGATTATTGAGAGTTTTTGGCGGGATCTCAGTGTGTCATGTAGTGGATTTTATATTTTATTCATAATCTTGTGTTATTAGACTTTATATTTTGTAAATTTGGTGGTGTTTTGCGTAATATAGTTAGTTTATTGTGCATAAGTGAAGTGAATGGAAAATAATACCACGGAGCATGAAATTCCGAGATGCTACAAAAACTCCCTGGAAGGTTCTAACAAGGGATCCACCATCTTGTTACAATATTGACTGAGACGACGCTTATTATTGAAGTGATTGCACGATGCTTGTAATATTATTGACTACGTGACAATGGCAGTAATAATCTGAATGATTGATTGCCAAAAATAAAGTTAAAAAAAAGTAAAAAAGTTGATTATTGTTTGCATACATGATACTGTCTACATTTTAAATTCTTAAATTTATTTTATTTGATTTGTTACATTTTTCTATGATTTAAAAACCTTAATATTTGATGACACTTTAGAATACTGTAATTCATAAAACAACCAATCAGAGTAGAGCACGTGCCTCAAGCGGGATCGAGAACATCTTTACTGTAAAAGCCTGAAGGTTTATTACTTTATTCTATTCTATTCTTATTCTATTCTAAAGTAAATACTTAGTGTATTTCATATATCATATGTTATATGTTTCTATGGTTTAAAACCTTAATAATGTGATATAATCTAATAATATTATAATTTACGTAACGACCAATCAGAGCAGAGCCAGTGCCTCGAGTGGCGTCGAGGCGCCATCTTTACTTTAGAAGGCCGGACAGTTTTGGTGTCACATTCGGAAGTATCTCTCGCTACCCTCGACAAAGGGTGTGTCATATTTGACGCCTTCCTGGCGTCATATCGGGGCTTCGTCGGTGCGACTTGGTAGAGTCGCACCTTGTACTGGTTGGTGACTGTTGGCGGGCCTGCATGGCCGGGCTGCTGTTGCATAGCGTACCTAGGCGAAAATTTTGTCTAGCTACGCCATGCATGCCTTCTCGGCTTCGGTTCCGGGCTGTTCCCCTCTGATTGCGGCAGCTTTTCTTATGATCGTTATCAGCGCCTTCTTCCTGCTGGTTTCCGGCGACTGCTCATCCGCTGGTTGCGGAGGCGGCGTAGTGTTCTTCGGGGGATCGGGTAGTTCGCAGGGAGGCTTGAGGCATGAGGCTTCTCGCGGCTGATTCTTCGACCGTCTGAGGTTGGGCCGCGCTCGGGCGCACCTTGTGCCCGGAGTCACCAGTCCGGGAGACGGTTCTGGCACGGCGATTTCTTATCTCCTGTTTACACACGGGGCAGAGCGTCAGGCGGTTCGCGGGATGTGCGCCCCCGCAGTTCGCGCAGGTGGCGGGCTCCTCCCTAGGGCGTTCACAGCGCGCGGCGGGGTGGGGTCCTCCGCATCGCACGCAGGCGATCTGTCTGTGGCCGTTCTCGGAGGCGTGACTGAATTGCTGGCACCGGTGGCATTGAGCCAGCCGGCGCTTGCCTCGCCACGCCTCGACGGACATTCCTGTCATCAATAGGAGATCGTTCACATTATATATGACCGGTATGAGGCCAGGCGTTCTTTTTAGGACCGCGTGGTAGATACACCCCCTCCTACCGCCGCGTCAGTTAATCTGCCGCACATACTCCGTTGTGAACCCCCTCACGCGCAGAGCTTCAATGATGACGGCAGGGTCTGTCTCCATGGGTAGGCCGCGGATAGCGACCTTCAGATTTCTTTGCGTTGAGGGGGGGGGGGGGGTGTATGTGAACCACTTGTAGGGACACAATGTAAGCGTGTAAGGCAGAGTGCATGGTAAGCAAATAATTATATGGGAGCGCGACGTATGAACGGCGAGCCAGTTACTGCGCGCTGGCCCGCACGAAAGGTCGTAGATACGGGGAATATTAAAATTAAACTACGCAAGCTAACAATTGCACTTTTAATTGAATAACCTCAGTCCTGAGGACCTTCATCAACCAGAAGGAGCAGTAACTCAATCGGAGGTCAAACATCTAAACCTACAACCTCGAAATTGGTGACCACCGACAACTGACACACTTCCACGCGTAACTATAGTCATCCGGAATCTGGTGAACCGACGGCGCGTGGACAACAGAAACGTGGCACATTAAAAATATTGCGACGTCACTACCTCGACAACACAATGTTTTAAATATACTATCAAAGGGATTACACATTTTAAAATCCAAGTAAACGGCAGACAAAAGAATGGAATCTTCGAAAAAAACACATCCAGGTGACCAAAGATTTCACAAATATGCCAACGTCCAGCAATGAGCTGCTGATTGCAGAGTTATCGAGGCTCAGAAACAGGATGGACGAAATAGAACGAAGTCGATCAAAAGAGGCACACACATTCAACGTACGTTCCACACATGAATCCGGCGACAGGCGAAACATTTCTTCGCAGCGCCGCAAGCCTGAATCAGCGGACTGGATATGTTTTCACCACTTTCAGTTAGGAGAAAAAGCAAACAAATGTATGAAGCACTGCAACTGGAAGAAAGTAACATCATCCGCGGAATCCGGAAAACTAAAAACGATGCAGGCAGAGGTGGGCAACGGCGTCGACAGCTCGAACCACCGTTTATGCGTAAGGGACTCGAAGTCAGGACTACGCTTCCTCATCGATACTGGTGCAAATGTATCCGTGGTAGCGGTATCTTCAAAATTTAAATGCGTAAGTAATTGTGACAATTCTAAGTATACAGTGTACGCAGCAAATGGCACACAAATACAGACATTCAGCACAAAAACTCTTGAACTTAATCTTAAGCTACGTAGACCACTAAAATGGACGTTTATTATTGCGAATGTAACACAACCAATAATCGGAGCGGACTTTTTAGAGTATCATAATTTAATTGTAGATTTAAGATCTAAAAAATTAATTGATAAGTGTACAAATATGTTAGCAATAGGTAGTATAGTGAAATACACAGAAATGCCGATCAGCACTGTAGATAGTAGTCACCCATTTCAGGAACTGTTATCTGAGTTCGCGGACATTTCAAAACCTATGCCATTTAGGGATGACCAGCCAGTAGACGATGGTAACACAACTTATCACTATATTGCGACCCCCGGTACATGCAAAAGCCAGACCTCTTCCTCCTAACAGGTATCAGCAGGTAAAGGAATTACAGCAATATTCGTTAAGTAATCGTTTTGAACATGTAAATATCGACATTTTTTTTTTTTTACGTGGGGAAATCCCTTATAGATACCCACCCTCCCTGGTGAGAGGGTGGGTTATGTCCGACCCGCACGGACTAAAACCCCACGGTGTACGTCTTCCGCTGTTGTTGGGGCGGCACGAGATCTCTATAGACTTCATCGTGCCGCCCCAGCGGTGTGGCCCAGCGGCAGAGGTACCACCGCCGGGCCTCGTCTTGTAAGGAGACAGCCGGGTACACACCGGCCGTCTCCTTCTCGTCTGCCGGACCTGTGCAATGGGAAGGTGGGGCCCCAGCTCCACCCGTCCCTAGGTCCGGCTACGGTGGCGGGAGGAGGCGGTCAAACTGCCGCCTCCTCCTGCCTATCCTCCTTTAGCGGAGACGGCCGCTTCGCGGATCGTTCTCGCGGACCCTCTCCGCCGCCTCCTTCTGCGAGACGACTTCCTCGCAGAAGGAGGCAATTGCGTTCCAGACATCCTCGCTACCGAGCATGGCCGCGATCACGCTCGGCAGCGAGAGGTTCCCTCTTACCGCCGCTGCCCGAATGCGGCGCTGCTCCTCCCACGCAGCACACTCAGACAGTGTGTGCTGCGCGGTGTCCGGGTCAACGCCGCACTCATGGCATACGGCGGTCGGCTCCCTGCGCGCTATTCGGTGCAGGTACCAACCGAAGCATCCGTGCCCGGTCAGCACCTGCACCAGACGGAACGTCAGGGAGCCCCATCGACGGTTACACCATTCTAGCAGAACCGGACGGACGGCGTCGATAGTGTATCTATCGTACTGCGCGTCCGCCAGGTCCTGCTTCCACCTCTCCACCATTTGGCGCCTCTGTACCTTCCTCCTCTCCTCTATTTCCCTGGGAGCCGGAGGCTCCCCTGACCGCTTTTTGGCCGCCGTATATTCATAAACGGCGGCCAGCACTTGCGCCTCCAGCTCCCAGGGAAGGGAGCCAGCCAGCACCATGGCCGCCGCCACGGACACCGTTCGGTACCCTCTTATCGTCCTCAACGCCACGGTGCGCTGCGCATTTCGCAATGCGCGAATATTTGTGGCGCTGAGGGTGTCTACCCACAACGGTGCCCCGTAGGAGGCCATGGCCTGGATGACCCCATGTAGAGGCGACGGCAGGCGGCACCCGGTCCCCCCGTGTTGGGGAGGAGTCGTCCGAGGGCCCCTGCCGCCCAGACTATCCGCGGTCCGAGCCCCTTAAAGTGGGGCTCGAACCGCCAGCGTCCGTCCAGGGTGAGGCCCAGGTATTTCATATGGGTCCCCACCCTGACACGGACGCCCTCCACACAGATGTGGGCCCCGGAAGGTGGCCCCCGCCGAGGCCCGTGAAACATAAGGGCCTCGGTCTTATTGAGGGCCACCTCGAGGCCCAACCTTCTAATGCACCCGACCACGAGAGTGACGGCCTCCGTGGTCAGGCGCAACAGATCGTTCATTTCCCCGCCCCGGGCTACGACTAGGGTGTCGTCCGCGTAACATATGAGGCGCGCTCCAGAAGTGAGCGCGCCGCGGAGCACCCAGTCGTAGCCCATGTTCCACAGGAGCGGCCCTAACGCTGACCCCTGTGGAACCCCTCGCGCCGTATTGCGCCGGACCATTCGACCTCTAGCGTCCACGAAGGCGACCTCTCTTCCTTGGAGGTACGCCTCCAACAACCGCCGCAGATACGGGGGCACTCCGAAGAAGCGGAGTGCCTCCCGTATGACACTGTGCGACAGGCTGTTGAAGGCGTTGGCGATGTCCAAGGACACCGCCAATAACCTATCGCCCTCAGAGGTCGCCTCCGTGGAGACCCTTTTCAGGAGGGTCAGGGCGTCCAACGTCGGCAGGGGCCCTCGGACGACTCCTCCCCAATACCGGGGGGCTGGGTGCCGACTGCCGCCGCCTCTACATGGGGGTCATCCGAGCCATGGCCTCCTACGGGGCACCGTTGTGGGTGGACGCCCTCAGCGCCACCAATATCCGCGCGTTGCGAAATGCGCAGCGCACCGTGGCGTTGAGGGCGATAAGAGGGTACCGAACGGTGTCCGCGGCGGCGGCCATGGTGCTGGCTGGCTCCCTTCCCTGGGAGCTGGAGGCGCAAGTGCTGGCCGCCGTTTATGAATTTATGGCGGCCAAAAAGCGGTCAGGGGAGCTCCCAGCTCCCAGGGATATAGAGGCGAGAAGAAAGTTGGAGAGGGAATTAAAAATGGAGAGGTGGAAGCAGGACCTGGCGGACGCGCAGTACGGCAGATACACTATCGACGCCGTCCGCCCGGTCCTGCTGGAATGGTGCAACAGACGGTGGGGCTCCCTGACGTTCCGTTTGGTGCAGGTGCTGACCGGGCACGGCTGCTTCGGTTGGTACCTGCACCGAATAGCGCGCAGGGAGCCGACCGCCGTATGCCATGAGTGCGGCGTTGACCCGGA
>JACEII010000171.1:559977-570342 GCA_014332785.1 Antheraea mylitta | reverse complement strand
CCATCTTTGGAGTAAATTGGATGAGAATAGCGACCTCCCTGAATAAAACGACGTTCTTATGATAATATTCAGATTTATATATCTGAGATGTATCTAATAACTTTTTATTAGTTTCTATTAATATAGTAATGAAAAGTATCACTTAAATTCATAATATTTTGATGGGTATTATTTCATTCACTGAAAAAGTTTTTAATACACGAGGGTTTATTGGTAAGCTATCATTTTCATTATTATTATAAATATAATAATATAAAAGTAAGAACTAACTATATTCTCTCGAGCTATTTCAGCTAGATCTTCATCGTCGTTTGAATACGCTCCCATCCACATTATTTGATTTGCTATGGAAACTTTGCCTGGAGATATTAAAAGCAAACACAGTTTAGATAACTCATAAACAGAAATCAGGAAATAATCATTATAATATATTTATTGTTATGTTATTACCTCGGTAAACACCGCAAAATATTGATAACTTATATAAGAAAGGAAGGAAAGCAGGAAAACAGAGGGTTAGTAAAATAAGAACATTAATTATAATTAAAGTTTCTTGTTGTGTTTATCAATCTGAGTTCTCAACGAATTATAAGAGTTTTTGTGAGGTGGCAATTTGTAGTTGAATGGCGATTAATCGTTTCAGTAATTTTACATTAGTTTGCGTTCTAGTCAATATAACTTTGAGAGTTGACGAAGAATTTAGGTCTTTTTGTAGTCGAATTTGTTTTATATTTTACTTCACTTGGTTTTCTAACTGTAACTTCACAAAGACAGAAATAAAATTATACCATGATATTTGTATTTAAACTCTTCATCATAAATCCTCCAAGCTTTAGCGTGAGCTAATAGTACGTTCTTGTTGCATATGAAAGTTGCCACCTCAGTGTCGATAATTCCAGGAGCTAAAATGCCTGTGTTATAAGCAGCATCACAAATCACTATCGGTTCGTTGATCGTTAGCCAAGTTTTAACTCTATCTGCATAGAGGGAATATACAACCCTCGCGTAATCTGCGAACCAGTCGGCAATGAGTGGGTTAGTCCAACCACCTGGAAAATCGTAACTGCAGATTAGATATGTTGAATGTCGTAATGTCACAAATTTTTTATGACCTATAAAGTGTGGTTATTAATGTCGTTTTTGGATTATGCTTATTACCTAACAGAAGTTAAGTATATTTTCATGAAAAATTGAAATAATTCCAAGAGATGATATAACGATTGATCCATGTTAGCAAATATATTAACACTTGTCAAAAGATTTTTTTTAATGTATAATGTGCATGTAGTTCATTTTAAAAGTAGGTATCACTACAGCGTATAGGTCTATTAACCTACAAAGGCCCGCAATCATAGCTATGGCTAGTAATAGTTGTAAAATCTGTAGACACAGTTGAAACGCTAACAAACCCTTTGCAGTACAACATAGCAACGCTAGTATAGCTGCTTTCTACTAGAAATAGATATAATAATGGTACTATCGCAGCAGACCTTAAAATACTTTCAACAGATTGACAGGAACTCAATAGAAGGATAGAACTTAAAATGCAAGAATTAATTACTTTTTTGCCGCAATTGTTATTGCAATAAATAATGGAGACCACATTAACTTGTCATTTCACTTTATAAACAGTTGACAAAACAGTTCACGTGAAGATTATGTGCTGCCGCTGTCTGTCTTGTGCTTGGAGGCACCGGCTGATGGAGTGGAAGGTAGATAGTCGCGTCACAGGCCGAACGCTTAGGCCGATTACGTTTCTCTTCGCTTCTTCCGCACTATCGCTTGCACGATCGGCTCAGGTGGAACGTCACAATAAGCTACGTACGTGCAGTCAGCGTCCATAGATTTATAAGACTTTATCACGTCAATAAATTTAAAATAATCGGTAGCGATATAATGTATTTCAAAACGTATTTGCAGATGTAGAGAATAATTGTTTAATTCAACAGAATGTTATATAGTTAGTGCCAGAATAGATGCAAGCACCTACATATTAAAGTCGACCTCTTTTTAAGTTGAAGTAGTCAAATTTTTACTACAAAACTTGTAGGGAATTAAGTTTATCATTAAATAGTGTACGCACCGTCATTAAATACTGTACTCACCGAGATCCTGCAATCTTTGTGGCAAATCCCAATGGTATAGAGTAACGACAGGTTCAATGCCTTTCGCCAGGAGCCCGTCGATGAGTTTGTTATAATAATTCTTACCATCCTCACTGATCTTATTAATGAAACTATACGGCATCAATCGAGTCCAGGATATCGAGAACCTGTAGAAGTGGATACCTAGTTCCGAGGCTATTTCAATGTCGCGTTCCCATAAGTGGTACGAGTCGCATGCAACATCTCCGTTGCTAAGATCAGATATGGCGCTAGGATTTGTATGTACTAAACGATCCCATATGTTTTCACTTTTATCTGAAAAATCAGTTGAATGCACTTCAAATAATTTGTCATTTCAAGTTTGAGGAGGACCAAACCGTTAGGCAATCAGGGATTGAAACTTATCTAATCTGTTTGTTATATCTCGTTCAAAGTGATAAGAATAATAAAGTAATTATGAATTACAAGCGATAAATCGTTCAATGCATACATAGATTATAATGCAGCTTAATAATTATTTATTTCATGAATGCATTTATACAATAATTATGTAAAGAAGTGATGGTGGCTCAATGCGAGCGTTTTCCGACACTGTGTTGATTGAATAGCAACAGCGTAGGTTCGAATTTCTGCAATGAGTCGAAGTTTTTGGTAAAAGGCAACAGTGATGAAATCATATAGTGATATAGCTTTCTCTAATACCCACCTGACTATCTACCACTTTCATATCGAAATTTTTTTGTTAAGCACCTACAGGAGCTGCACTTGAGAGCCTTTCTCCGTGGACATTTAGAGTGTTACCGTTTTGAGTCACATCGTCGTGTCACATCACTTTAACTTACTAAATACCTTGGACAGTTATGATATCATAGTAATGCGGACATAGTACTAGTGCAAGGTAGGGATGCGTTTCTCCTAATTCAGGTATTAGTAAATGAAACTCACCGCTGACATTCCAGGCGCCTTCGACTTGGTAAGATGCTGATGCTGCACCGAACTTGAATCCTGGTGGGAAAGCCAAGTCGTTGGAGCAAGCCGTCGCACCAATCAATAAACTGAGAAATGTATGCTCCGTAAATAACTGACTTCTTTTTGCTATTGTTGTTATAGGTTGTTTAGTAGATCACCATCTAGCACAATGATAAATGTGATCAACGTTGTCAGCCCTGGAATCCCTTAGTAGACAACCTGATTTCTTTGTGCTTGTCTTAGGGTTATAAAAGTCTTATTTTGTCAATGATTATGACGTTTAGTAATGGTCTCAGTTTAATATTTCCATCTTTGAAGTTAGTAATAATTATAATATCGAATTGTAAACAAAGAACGAGTTGAAATCTTGCTAAATTTCATGCAGACAAAGTCGTGAATAATATCTAGTCTAATTTAGAGTAGCTTAAGTAACCCGCTGTAATTTCAGCTGTCTGCCAGTGAAATTCGCGTCAAAATCGGTCCCGCCGTTTCGGAGATTACCCGGAACAAACAAACAGACAGACAGACCGACAAAAAATTTTAAAATGGCATTTTTGTTATAAGAAGCGTGTATACTTTTATACCCAACCAGTGATTTTTTTTTATTTTGATATTACTTACAGACTCTTCATTTTTATTATGTGTATAGATTTTTTACGAAAGAGTCATGAAAAGGAATCGAAGAAATGCATAAAGTAGCCTTACTAAGTTTTTATTATATTTGGCCAGTCAGAGAAAGGATAGGTTGATGTCTCTTAAATCTAGACTTCGGTCGCAATCATCCGACTCCTCGCGTGACTTCGTCTTAAAACAAAACTGTTAAAAATCTTTAGTGACATTAGTACTACTTAGGCCATATTATTGTCTGATGGTGAAAGAATAAAGGGGGCGTAAGGGGTGTCGAGTAACATCTTAACACTTGAGACACCCAAGACAACCTCACCTGCACGTGGTGCACCCTGCTGATCCACGAACGAGGCAATGGCGATAGCGGGGTGGTAGGGTTATACAGCCCGACTGGGTCGCAACCACCATGTACATGGCCAAAAAGCTTGTCATAGTGACTCGCTTTTGCGCGTCGCGTTTCGGGATCAGCCTGTGCATATCCGGTACCGGGTAACTTTCGTCATTATAGCTGGCATGACAGCGGCGACCGACGATGGATAATCTGTCTCTCGGTGGTCGCCACTGTTCTTGGTTTGTACTATATTTACCATCAGGTATAGAGCAGTCACTTTGTCGTACTTCAATAAAAAAATAAAATAAAAAAAAATAAACCGCAATGTCTTGAGAAAAATATATCTATCGTGTTTTATTTTTCGCCATAATGAGCACGCGCTGTGAGAGAAGATTTTTAAAATTCCAATACCTCATAGTAATTGCACTTTATCTACGCCGAAATATTAACAATTCAGCCGGCGCTGACATGCAAGCTGAAAGCTTTCCAGCAACCAGATAAATATTGGCTGATCTCAAATTACGATCAGCAAAAACAGAGTAACTATGATTATTTTTCTTGTCATATGGTGGTAGCGATAGGCTAACCTTAGATACTCTATCTTCCTGCCTTATTAATAGATGAACACGGCTGGTCCCGTAACGCAAATCACCTAAGCATGTTACTACATGTATTATACTTGGTGTGTGTCGGTTGGTACTAACAACAAAAGCAAAAGCGTGTGAATAACTAACCTACCTTTGTTTATTAACGTGGGGAAATCCCTTATGGATTCGCTACCCTTTCGGTGAAAAAAGTCGGTTATGTCCAATTATAACTAACCTACCTTAACACAGCTATCTTCAAGTGACACATTTCGAACTGCAACAAAATGATAACACATCTGATTTCAGTAGCAGGGCTTATTATTATCAATAAGGCATCGGTTGTCAACATTTTAAATATACATAATACATTGGGGAACTACTATTGACTAGTGTCAGTATTATTGACTTGGACTAATAATTAGCTACTATTTATCGTGTTCTGAAATTCTACACGTTAATATACATTAAAGTGATCTTTAATAGTACTTTTTTGGATGAGATGTACCCTATATCCTTTACCGTAACCCTGACAAAGTGGGTATAAAATCTCGTGATAAAAAGCGTAACACACAAGCAAATGAATTCACACTTGCATTTAGTATATTAGTAAAGAAGTAAAGACAAGCCACTCCATACGACTTCGCTTGGACGCGATACCACAATGTGGCGTTATATATGTCGAAATCCATAGTTTAGCGCTTTGACCGGTGGAATATTTATCCGAAATAGGCAAACCGCGGCGTATAAAAACGAATTTTGGGAATTGATTTCCATTTACTCATTTACATTATCATATTTGTAAATCTGTCATCTGACGGTGAAGGAAAACAAGCCGAGGAATCCTTGACCTTAGAAATGTTCTTGTAGTAACACCGTATGTGGGATAATATAGAACTGTGGATATCTCGGATTTTGAAATCGCCAATAGGTCGTGAGCTGGCGTGGTAATTATGCCCAAATCTTCCTCCAGGAAGAGCCCTACAGTGGGTCTCTTACAAGCTGATGATAATGATAAAAGTTTCGTAAATGTCTTCACATATATTTTTTTTTGTTGGAATCAATTTTAAAATTATCACATACTCCAAAATATTCACTGGAATGATATACTGTGGAAGACAAATTTGATGTACATGTTAACATCCACCTCCGGTGCCATGGAATGGCGTCCGGGAAGCAAGACCACAACACTACCGGATCGCTGACGCTAGCACGCCGTAATAAAAACACATAAATTATAAATAGTTCATATCATTAATTATAAAGAGTTCATTATTATGTTACTCGAATAACATTAATCTGATTTTGTCACTTGAATTATAGTTTGATTATTCTGTGTTACATAAATTATTATGCAGAATTACGAGGAAATAGTAATTACTTTGATTTTCATAGTTCAGCCTATAAAAGGCAAGATGGCGCTGATCTATACATACACACTTTTATATCGAAACATTAAAGATACATAAATAAGAATAATTGTATAATATGATAATAACAGTAGTTTGAATTGGTTAAATAATATTACTTTGACCGTTATTTATCACTTTTGTAGAATTAAGTATAAATAATAATTGCTTTGACTTGCATAGTTCGGCCTATAAGAGGCAAGATGTCGTTGCTCGACATTTCACAACATATTACAGATACATAAATAAGAATAATCGTATTAAATTATTGTATTGCTTAAATAACATTAATTTATTCGTTATCTATTATTTTAGTGTTACTTTAATTGTATTGTAGGATTATATGTAAATAAATATTGCCTTCACTTACAAAGTTCGGCCTATAAAAGGCAAGATTTCGGTACTATCTACACATTTTTTATATACAAATTACTGTGAGGCGAAGCTCTGCCCAATTAAATATTGAAAATAACCACAAGTGTTAATTTGTCTACCTTGACCCCAACTATACTTCAACACTTGTTTATATACATTCATTTATTAATATACGCAATTAAATAGGGCTGTCCGTATTTTAATTTGTCATTAGCAATATCATAAGATCATGAGATTCTATTTTACAGCTACTTGTAGATTTCGTACGCGTGCAACCTCATGTAAAAGACTGCGGTTAATAGTCATCAGAATGTAGATGACTTTATTAAGTCCATTTACTTATCTACTTTCCCTCGTATTTAAGTCGCGTCGTATAGATATGATAGTATGACATACAAAGATAGGGCTGTACCAAGCTTTTGAAGTGTCTGGAATATGAGCGATGGCTCCATACCCACTTTGTGCAATGCGGTCACTGCAATCCGATTTTCATCAATACCCCATTCCATATTGTAATTTGGTAATAAATATGAAAAACTATGTGAAAAGGCGCAAAATCGAAATTCAAAATAATTAAAAAGTTGAAAAGAAAAGTTTTTATGTAACAGTATTTATGGCCAGACTAGTTATTCTATGTATAGAAGATAGAAGGCTTTCTCTGAGAGGGTGTATTACCCCCCGACTACCGTGGCTGTATCACCTACCCACCTAATTACCGTCGAACTAAGTTTAAATCTAATTTCATAATTATTTTATAAAACAGCGTTACTTGTGTAAATATTAAAATAAAATATAAACACTCACCTAAAAACGACTGTTCTTATCCAAGCCATGTTGACAAATAAAAGCATTGCATTAACTGTTCTTCATAGTTTTTACTAAGAACAATAAAGAATCTCAAAGTTTCTTTAACACCCATTAATTATTTTCGTTAACAGGTTCCCTGGTAGCCAGAATACGATTAAAAAGCTTGTTTTACAAGAAGCGTTTTAGCGGCCTTACACATTTCTATGCAATTTATTACAAGCCAAATTAATTTATTGATAGTTTGACTTAGAAGATCTACTCTATACACATAATACGAATGTAAATCTACCGTGTCTGTACTCTCTACACTTTTGTGAAGAAAACGCAATTTTTTCTTCAAAGAATAACTAATATTATACATTTAAATCATTTTTAGAAGCTGTCTGTTTGTTTGTTTGGACACGAATCACTGCTAAAGTAATATGTTCGCAATAAAATCTCGACAAGAAAGCCATAAAGCATATCCTCGAGTGATGTCCGGTGAAACTATTAAGACCTTGCTAGGTTGTAGCGATACAGTATAGCGTGTACATAGCAATTTGTCTGCGTAGACAAATTGCAAGGCACACGCCCGACGCTGCCTGTCTCAGTCCCCTCCGACCGATCGTAGAGTACGTTCATATAATAACTGTGTTAGTAAATGATATAAAACTAGCCTCTGCTCGCGGCTTCGTTCGCGTGGACATTTATTTGGGCTAACTAATATGCAGCGAAAACTCTCAAGAGGAAAAAGCAGCCCGATTTTTAAACGTTCTTCATTGTCGCTCCGCTCCTATTGGTCTTAGCGTGATGATATATAGCTTCTGAACATTCTCGATAAATGGGCTATATAAGAATGAAAGAATTTTCAAATCGGACCAATAGTTCCTGAGATTACCTCCTACAACGTCACAAACTCACAAACTTTACCTCTTTATAATATTAGTATAGATATACACCATTTCAAGAATACTTTTGGTGTCTTTATTGATTCACACCTCCTCAGTAAATTGACTAATTAATAAACCAGTAAATAGTAAACTAGTAAATGGTAAAAGGTCAATAGCGTAGTCAGTTCGAAAAAAAAACATATCCTTGAGTAACATTTAGTATTTGTTTCATTAAAATCGGTTCACACTATCATAAAATATTGTAATTTTAATGACGACACGAGATCAATGAGAGATAGGTAGATAAATGAATGGTCTCAATCCTTTGCTGGCAAGGCACTTGCGATTTCTCTGGTGTTGCTGGTGTCTATTGACGGTGGTGATCACTTAACGTCAAATGACCCACCTGTTCGTTTGCCTCTATGACTTAAAAAAACTGTTTTTTTTTTTTCATTAAGTTTCACGAGGACGAATTCACGGGCACAGCTAGTAATAAATAATAGACTACATTCTTAACCACACATATAAGCTCTTACATTTATTAGTTTTTTTTTAAATCATAAGAGCCAGACAAACAAGTGGGTCACCTGATGTTAAGTGATCATCGCCGTCCATATACACTAGCAATAACAGAGAAATCGTAAGTAATCGCTTGTAGGTGGTAGAACCACGTTGAAACCATAACTGGTTTCAGCATAAATGGGTCAGCTCGCTCGGGGTAGTATCACCCTCTCACAGAAAACCGACGTGAAGTAACAGGGCTTGTATTGTTGCGTTTCGTTCGGTTAGTGAGAGCGACGGAGGCCCACCTTCACTCCTCTCGCCCCACTTCACTTCCCCCTCCCCTTACCCATTCCCTCTAAACACGGGCTGGTAACGCACTTGCGACTCCCCTTGTGTTGCAAGTGTCTATGGACGACGGTGATCACTTAACATCTTATGATCCGCCTGTTCTTTTGCCTCCTATAACATAAAAAAGTGCGTTGCTAGCCTGTATTGCTGGGAAAGGGTGAATGGAATGAGGAAGAGAGGGAAAGGGGAGGGGAAGGTGGGCCTCTGTCACTCACTGTTCGAACGAAGCGCAACAATACAGGCCCTGTTACTTCACGTCGGTTTTCTGTGAGAGGGTGATACTACCCCGAGCGAGTTGACCCATTTATGGTTTCAACGTGGTTCTACCACATACAAGCGATTACTTACGATTTCTCTGTTGTTGCTAGCGTATATGGACCGCGATGATCACTTAACATCAGGTGACCCACTCGTTCGTCTGGCTCCTATGATTTAAAAAAAAACTAATAAATGTAAGAGCTCATATGTGTGGTTAAGAATGTAGTCTATTATTTATTACTAGCTGTGCCCGTGACTTCGTCCTCGTGAAACTTAATGAAAAAAAAAAACAGGTTTTTCACTTCACGTCGGTGTTTCTGGTAGGGTGATAGTACCCCGGACGAGCCGACCTATTCATGCTGAAACCAGTTATAGATTCAATGTGGTTCTACCACCTATAACACACACTGATTTCTGTTTATAATTTATCTATATACCATTTTATTTTTCACATTCGGTCTTCTAGTATATTATTACTGCCATTATCAGGTAGCTACTGATATTACAAGTTTCTTGCGAGCATTTCAATTAACTAACAGTTTTTGTGGCAAGTCAGAATGCATGCTTCGTGGTATTTCCTATTTACTTCATTTGTGTACAGTAACTAAATAATGTCACATAAATGCCATCAATATTACATAATATAGAGTCAAATAAAACAGAATTATGAAAAAAATATAAAAGGCACTACTAACAGGTTAATATTCCGCCAAAAACTCTGGCTTATATATATTAAATTATATACCAGATGTTAGGTTAGTCGCTTGCGGTATTCTAAGAGACAATAGTTCATTGTCACATTTAACATATATATATTTTTATCTCATATAAGAGGCGAATAGGCGGGTCACCTATCACTAGCAACACCAAGGGAGTCGTAAGTGCGTTGCCAGCCTGCTTTGGGAGGATGAGAAAATAGGCGATGGAGAGAGAAAAGGGAAGGAGGAGAGAGGATGGGAAATGAGCCTCCGGCGCTCTCACTGACCGAACGAAACGCAACAATGCAAACACTATTACTTCACGTCGATTTTCTATGAGAGGATGTTCCTAACCCGGTCAAGCCGACCCACTCATGTTAAGCCTAATAATAGCTTCAGCGTGGCTCTACCACATAAAATAAAATAATAATATCAAAACAAATACTAATAAACAACAAAGAGAACCTAAGTTAAAGTTTTA
>JACEII010000171.1:532197-559967 GCA_014332785.1 Antheraea mylitta | reverse complement strand
GTCGCACGTCACTAATTGAATGTTTTTGAGCATTTCGTTAATAGTGCAAAGTAAGTGTTTTTCGTCGCACGTCACTAAGCCAACAATCAGATTTACCCTCGCCTATAAATATTACACATAAAAAATTAAAAGAAGTTTTAGAATCTGTGGATACTTAGTAATCTGTACACTTGATAATAGTTTTTAAATATAAACATACATTTCAGTGAAGACAATTCATTTGTGAGTGAAAATATACATTGTAACTACAAGTGTGTCCATTTGTGCTAATGGATTCTAATTATAGTATATCTTCTAACAGTATACACTCGTACATAGAGTATATTTACTTCTATGAACTGTCAATTATTTCCTGAAATAACTTTATGGTAATGATAAAATCGATCTGCATTCTTTTCAGTGAAAGTTTTGTGCCACGGTAGGGACAAATTTTCGTTACGCGTTATATGTTGAGATAAGTGTTTGTATGAAATTGTAAGTACATAGCTAAATAGATTATCTTGTTTATATAAAACTCAAGTGTTTGTGTAAAGACATATATTTTATGCCCCTGAAATGTTTAGATTGAGTTTTTGTGTAAAGTAACCTTTGACACTGTCTGGACAACTTAAACAGGTCACTTTTGACTCCTGTAAAAATAATCTGCATAGGGATGTAACAATAAAATTATATCGACATCAATGAATTTCAGAGATTTTTATCGATATAGTATGATTAAAACTGGAAACATATGTATTGGTATATGTCATATAAACTGTAAATATACCACGTGAAAACAAATAATTACTGGCATTTTTTTTCTTATTGCAGCACGACAAAGTGACTGTGCTATGTCTGAAGGTAAGCATAGTACAATCCAAAAACATTGGCAACCACCGAGAGACAGTTACTCATCACTGGTCGCCGCTGTCATGCCGGCCTGTGTAAGTATCACTTCAGGTTCCGCTTGAAGGACCCCATGTCATAAGAAAGAGGGAACACACTGGACGGGAGATTGTTCCTCAGTTTCACGGTACGGCAAAAATATGACATTACGAACTTTTTAGTTCTTGCCCAGATACAATTTACTGTAAAACTGTGGCTACGGAGGCCAGTGCGTGTAGTTCGGCTGTGGAAAGGGGAGTAAGGTATTAAGTTAAATAAATAGTCGCAGCACTCGCCGTGATACAGACTGTAGAAGACACTCAGTGAGGCTATGTAAATTTAAATAAAAAATATTAAAAAATATTCTTCATTAGTTTCAGTTATGTGAATCGTCGTCACGATTTTGGATAAAATTGATCAATCATTTATTAAAAACAAAACTTGTAGAAATTATAATAAAAATAACAATAATTTATTCGTTAAACAATTTTTTTTCTATGGCATTTACTAGTCATACTCGAAATTCCAATTTTATGGAAGTAGCTTTTCAAATTAAAAATTGCCATAAAATATCAAACGTAGCGATTTATATAAAAAAAATTTTGCTCACTTTAAAACTATAAAGTCAAACTTGAAAAAAATATCCTCATGCAAATAACCGGAACCAATTCAAAACAAGATTTAATACCATAGCCCATCGCTTTGTAATTCTTGTCTATTTTAAATGTAGTGTAAAGTACACTAATCTTAAAACGAAATTCGCATTAGTTAAGGAAATAGATTGATTAACGTACATATATATTGGCACCGCGCTGCCGTCTCGCGCTTGCCTAAGTTGGTTAAATTGCCGGATATAGCATTCAGTGGCTGCGATATTAACATGTATCATCCCCATTTAGCGCATGTAAGCTCTAATAATGACTAAGTGAAAGTATTATTGATATAAATCATTATTATTGTGTATAAAACAGAATCTTCTGCTACGTCAAAACAGAGTCTTCTGACACGTCTCTCGGACTTTTCGAGATAAACTCAAAAACTACTGAATGGATTTCCATGCGGTTTTCACCAGTCGATAGTCGTGAGGAAGATTGAACTATACAACTTGTCAATGTTCTGTATTTTTAGGGCGGGACAACGTCTGTATAATATAAATAACATCTAAGTATACATCTAAAAAGGCATATTAGTAGAAATTAGTCTCTCTCTCTCTCTCTTGGGATCCTATGTCCCCAAATTGTCGGGGCAGAGGGCAGACACAATGCTTCTCCATCTCGATCTGTCGATGGCTTGACGCTTCATCTCACTCCAAGTAAGCCCAATCTTCGCGGACTCCGCGAGCACAGATCTTCGCCAAGTTTGTCTAGGTCGACCACGCTTCCGCCTGCCCTGGGGATACCAGTCCAATGCCTGATTAGGAATATGGCTGTTGTCCCTTCACAAAGTGTGGCCGATCCAGGTCCATTTTCGACGTCGCACTTGACGTTCTAGAAGAAATCTAGAGTAGAAATTAGTAATAAACAAGAATTTGACAAAAAGGCAACTAGTAACATTATTTCTTTGTTGTAAGAAGAACTATTTGCATTTCAAATGAAATCAAGTCACATTCTATAAAGAGATAGAAAGAAATACGAAACTAAACCTTTTCATATTTTTCACAATTAAATTAGTTGTTCTGACCTTTTAGTGACATTGAGAACATTTTACGATACTTATAGATAACCTCCTATATATGGACGACCTTTCATCATCACAAAACTCTTGTTATTATTGATACTTGATTGACTGATCAATCAAATTGTTAAGATGATTTCATATTTTTACAATGTTGAACTTGAACTCAAGGTTGACTGGACATAAATATATATTACAATAAAAATTGGCACTTAAGTAACGTTTGTTTAGGTATTTTATTGTTTTTTTTTTAAGATAAAGCGGACACGGAGATTATGAAGGCAGTTGGGGGCGGTATTATCAGACGTGAAACATCGAGTGTTATCTGTGATAAACAGAAGATTGGTGATAGAGGATCTTTTTTTTTTGAGGGTTTGTTCAAAGCAAACACGCCACCCTCATCCATACCACATACAATCACCAATGATAAAAAAACTTACAAGTATATATTTTACTAACTACTAACAAAAAACAAGACAGACTATTACAATCACTTTCTAGCCCTTATACCGACATCCACCATGTTATAGATTAACTTGGCTTCTTCCGATGCTGGGAGTGACAATATTTCATTACAAACACCTATATTAAAGTAGTCTTAAATATCTGTCTTCTTTAAGATTCATACCTGACACATTCCATTAGAATATGATTGACATCTTCTTCTTGATGGCAAGCTTCGCAGTTGCTGTTTTCCCTTGTTTTCATTAAAAAGTTAAACTTATTCAATGGAATATGCCTAGAACGAATCCTAAAAGCTAAGGCGATCATGCTTCTTTTCATTTTGGAGTCTTAGAACCATGGGACCGATCCCAAAGATGGTTGGATAGTCTTATACCAAATACCTTTTGTTAACGACCTTTCATTAAAATATTCGGAGCATATATTGGCTGCATTTCTTTTGATCTTCCCAAAAGACAAGATAAATTTAATTTGTAATAAAGATTGACCATTGATTTATGAAGGTTTCTTTCAGGTTCACCTCTAAGACGGACAACAGATATGTATGTGGCTCTGTTATACCATAAAGCAAAAACTTGCTAATTGTGTAATTTTCCTGATTGGAGCCGGGGTCATCGCTAGTATTCAAATAGAATCTATTATAACGTGCGAATGATGTAGTCATTTCGTCCAATTACGTGGATATAAACGCGCGATCAAGGCCATCGTATCAGGAAATATATATAAAATTTATTATAAAACGTTTTAGATAATCGTAATAATTTTGACGAATCTTGGAGCATTATTAGTTATACAAATTCTCTAGTTTCAAACGAAAATTAACAAACGAAGATAGACGTTAGTGGTGTGATTTGTAGTGAGGTTGGACACTGCAGGGTCAGTGCAAATTCTTGCAAATGAATCTAATCTTTTGATGAAGCAAACCATAGTGATAAGACGATAGCATGATTTAAGGTCTTTTTTTTAATTAGACTGGCTGGCTGCTATCCTCAATTCTCTCTACCATCCCCTCCTTCCTCCTGTCCCCCGTACCATCCTCCTCTATCCCGATCCCGTCTCGCTTTTTTTATATCAAAGGAGGCAAACGAACTGATGGGTCACGTGATGTTAAGTGATCACCACCGTCCATAGACATTAGTGACATCAGGGAAGTCGCTAGTGCGTTGCCAGCCTGTATATGGGAGAGGGGGAGGGGAAGGAAAAGGAAAGAAGGAAAGAGGAAGGGGGGTGGGTCTCCGGAACACTCACTGACCGAACGAAACACAACAATGCAAGCACTGTTATTTCACATTGGCTTTCTGTGAGAGGGGTGGTACTACCCCGGACGAGCCGACCCATTCATGCTGAAACCAGTAATAGCTTCAGCGTGGCTCTACCACCTATCCACTCCTCCACTCCCTTTTCCGTCCCCCTCCCCTCCCTACAAACACAGGCTGGCAACGCATTTACGACTCCCCTGGTCTTGACACTTAAGATTAGGTGACCTGCCTGCCTCCTATGATATAAAAAAAATGTACAAATAAATTTCTATTATCAAGCACGGCATTTCATTACTCACTGGAGTAACATTGTAATTATTCATGTGTACATACATTTATTTAAATTAGACACCTTGTAGAAAACCTGAATTCCGTTATATCTAATTCGAAGAGTATTGATGATACAATATTATCAGTACCAAATATATACACGCACAAGTATCATTATACGTATTTTCATGAAGTTTTTCACCAAGCATCATGAAAACGCTATGTTTAATCGTGCTGTGGTAAATATTATGTATTTTTAAAACTTTATTTCAACTTTCAAATATTGGAAATCTATAGTTAAGTGCTTTTATTATGTGTAATTATTTGTTTTGTATTTTTAGAAATTATCCAAAAAAATTCATTATCTCTCTATTACAGTTACATTACTATTCATATTATTTGGTATTAAAGTATGGTATGGTTTAAAAGCAATAATTAGTTTTAATATCTTCTTTCTCTTTCTGTTTTAGTTTTATTATTATGGTTACATATTATATATATTATAGTATACTAGTGGGCGCCCAGTGGTCGACATTCGACCATAGTTCATTAATTTTTTAAAGTTTGAACTTTATAAGAGTTCTTTTGTCAAAGGGTATACTTCTATAATCAAAGGTTTTCATCATGGCTACTCAGTTATTTGCCATGATCTTTAATTATATAAGCATAAAAAAAAATCTATGTGTAAATGAAAATTGAAGTTAATCATAAATTTGAAACAACAATCACGTGGTAAAGCTCTCAAATTTGAAGCAAACATAACTTTACGAAAATAAAGAAATTTATCGCAACCCATGACACAATTTTCAATTATTTTTACACGGCACCATGGGTGGGTGGTATTTTTGGGTGATATTGAATTAAATGTAGTTTGTTCATTATGAGAAATATGCCCAGTATCATCGTTTGGAAAAGTAATGGATGCACAATACAATCAAATGGTGAATCCAAGACAAAAATGTTTTTAATACTACCATTAGCTTTTGAAAATAAATTCTTTTATGTTGCTACATGAGGTTGAATTGCAACATTGTAACCGCAAAGGCAGAAGTCATGGATTACTTTTATGAACGAAATTCTTATTTTGATTATTCAAAGTATTATTTGGCTCATTTTTTTATTAAATCATCATTTGAAGTGAGTTCATCATAAAAATAAAATTCGAGTAGTAGTGTGAGTAGTGCATATTTTAATTAATTTAATGTACTTATAATGCATTTTATATGAAATAAACAGCTTTCTGCATTTCTCCGCCATGTAAACTTTAACTATGCCTAATTTCAAGTTCACCCGTTGACGGAAAATAGGTTTAAAAGGGATACAAAAAATTTGCTTTACGTATTAACATATAGATATATATATTAATTTCGATACCCTTAGTGTTAACTTATTAATATGTTTCAAATCCATCTACTATTTATTCATATTTTATCCAATTAGTATACTGTTTTTTAATACTTATTTGTTATCTTAATGTTTAATTATGTATAATATGTGTTAATTTATAACGACTATCAATTTAGTAATCATAACATCTATTAATATACACTTGCATTCTTAAAGTTTAATTAATAGTTGTGATAATATGTTGTGAGAATATGTAGAAAAAAGTGGAGGCATTCATAAGAGTCGCCGACATAGGTAAAAACTTAAAAAAATGGAATGACTGTGTTCTCTTTTGAAATCAACTATATCCTTTTTTTTACGTGGGGACATCCCTTATGGATACCCACCCTCCCGGGGGAAAGAGTGGGTTATGTCCGACACGCATGGACTAAAACCCCACGGTGTACCGACAGACCCTGAAGTTGGGGCGGCAAGGGATCGTTCTCCGCTATTCCCCTTGAATATTAGTTGTATATTAGTGTGGTTTTCACGTCTATTCGCACAGGGAACAGTAATTGTATACATTTTTGAAGAGTTTATTAATTCATCAAACATATGATGGGCTGCACAATCTCGATACAAAGGGTCAATATTAGATGTACACAGGTTACTATAGTACGCGTCCTCAGTTTAAGGCAAACCACGGTCGGTCTGGTTTCCTAGCATGTCATCACATGACACCATCGGTGTTATTACAAAAAAGTTAAATACGTATTGAATACTTGCTTTAAAATGGTTTCGTACTAAATGCACCGCGCTCGCCCGAGGCAAGTTCGCGTTATTCTTTTTTCGCAAGTCTAACCTAACCTAACCAAAGCGAGACAAAACTGCAAGATGGCAAATATTCAGCGAGCGCGGTGCTTTTAAAATGTAACCTTTTTAAAGTAAGTATTCAATACGTGTTTAACTTTTTTGTTATAACATCGCATAAATTTATCTCCTGCTAAAAAAATACAACTCAAGTCACCTAAAGAGTTTTGTACGTCAAAAATATTTTGTCAGATTCGACGTAAGGGACATCGAAGATAAATATTGAAATAATAAAGGCGATATCTCAGTTTTATCAGATATCTATCTGCTTCACAACCGTATTCTTAAAATTATATAAGAGTTTAAAAACACTTCACGTTCTAAGACGATGTTATCTTAAGTATGAAGTATCTATATTTTTCAAACACTTCTGAGGTATGGAGGATCTCATATAATATCTCGGTTATCTGAGATAATAGAAAATATTTTAACTCTGATAAAAAAGCGTGACCAAAATTCAATGTTATCCATTCCTGATAGTTTACATTATTTTTCAAATATTTTTATGTCTTTAAAATTTGTACATATAAAATATGAAGTTCATAAATAAATACTAATTACCTTATGGACGGTAAAATTCGGAATTCGTTCTCGGTGTATAAAGAATGAAAATGTAAAAAAGAAACACATTGTATGAATAATTGAAATTGGATTTAACTAATTTTGAAACGTAACGAGTCATATGCAATGTTATTACAAAGAAGCTAAAAACATATTAAATACCTGTTTTAAAAAGATTTCGTACTAAATGCACCGCGCTCGTTCGATGCAAGTTCGTGTTATCCTTTTTTCGCAAGTCTAACCTAACTTGACTAAAGCGAGACCTAAGAGCAAGATGGCGAACATTCAGCGAGCGTGGTTTATTTAAAACGTAACCTTTTTAAAGCAAGTATTCAATACGTATTTAACTTTACCTAGACAATACCTTAAAAAATATTTTGGAAATTTATTAGTTGGAAAAACGATTTAGTTAATAGGGTCGATCGAAGATCGCGTCTTTCAACGTAGTTTCAAATCCTTGCAACTGACTAAGAGCTCTAGACGAATGAAATCATCGTAATGGCAAGGTGGTATAACTTCTTCTAAGTCCAATTACCTAGTTAAACTGTCAAGTTAAAAATTTGTCTCCAATCACCTATTGGCATTTTTCAGCAGCTCCATTTAAGAGCCAATCCCTCTCTAAATTGATCTTGTACATCATCTTAATCCATATCATTTAATCTATACAAATAATATAATAAGAATGTATGTATGTAATGAATCTAATGTAAATACTTTTTAGATTATCGTGATAAAAAAAATTGCAGGTGTCAGGAATAGGTAATAAAATATAGTCCAATCATTTATAGAAATGTTTGTCTGTCCGTAATAGGTGTCACTGCTAAAGTATTGGGTTCACAATAAAACCTCACCATTACTCAGTTAGGTCGCAAATTGCATGTATCAGGCAACAGCCCAAGCCGAGGTGTGCCATGCACCCTTGAGCTAGTTGCCCGAATAAAATCGGCTGAGTGCCGCAAGCGCTCGCCTTAATAGTCCTGTGAAGCTATTAAGACCTTGCTAGGTTAATAGCGTAGTCAGTTCGAAAAAAAAACTGTAACTTAGTCTTTGTTTCATTGAAATCGGTCCACTCTATCAAAAGTTATTGTAGTTTTAATGATGAGAAAAATAGACAAGTAAATGGACTTAATACATTCAGATGACATTATCAATAACTGATTTTTACATTAAATTCCACGCGGTCAGAGTCGCGGACACAGCTGGTCCTATAATACAACTATCAATTGCTTTCACTGGAATTTATCGCGAGCATTATAACCGATTTCAATGTATATATAACGAGTTTTATTAACAGCTTCATCAGTTTTTTGATGTATGCATGAATCAGTTTGATAATTAATTTTGCCCGTTTTCTGCTGACTTTTTACTTAGTATTATTGCGAAAAGTATGTGTGTAGTAGTAATTAAAAGTAGTAAATAAGTAACAGATATCCAAACAAGTTACTTCGCGATTATAATATTAATAACGATTATAATCGCCTATATGTTTTTCGGCGTATGTACGAAAAATGGTTTAACCCAGATTTCCTACTACCTCTATAGTCAAAATCAGCGATTGATTAAGAAGTGTAGTAGTGAATAAGTAACAGTCATACAGATAAGTTACTTCGCGAATATAATATTAATATCGATTATATTCGCCTATACGTTTTTCGTTGTATATATATAAATAGTTATATCCAGATTTCTTACTACCTCTATATTCAATATAGCAGATTGATTCAGAAGTGTAGTACTGAATAAGTAACAAATATACAGACAAGTTACTTCGTGATTATATTTGCCTATATATTTTTCGGTGTATATGTGAAAATTAGGTTTATTCACGTTACCACCTCTATACTTAGTATCAGCGATTGATTCAGATGTCTAGCAGTGAAAAAGTAACAGATATCCAAACAAGTTACTTCGCAATTATAATATTAATGAGAATTTATTTCAGTGTCATCACAAGCGTGCCGTTGATTGACAGCGATAAAACTTTCCCTTCATGGTTCAAGTTTGGTGCAGCTACATCCTCTTATCAAGTTGAGGGAGCTTGGAATGTGAGCGGTAAGTATATATACAGGCTGAAAGTTTAGACGGTGGCAATTTTTATGGAGGATACCCTGCACTCGATTCTTGTTCTAAATTAATAAAAAATAGGTGCTTAATATTTGTTCAAATTATCTAGAAAAATACAAGAATTATACGCAATCCTTTACGCATCTATGTTAAAGCGGAGTGTTAATGAGCGTCGGATAACATCACTTTCACTTGAAAGTGAACGTGGAAATAGCATGAACAACAGAAAGGGGTAATAAACCCCCATTTTATTATCGAAGATTCGAGTGTTTATTCTTTTGAAATACTTAGAATAAACTCTAGCTTATGTTTTCTTCCTTGTTTATTAGTATTTGTTTTGATATTATTATTTTATATGTTAAATGTGACCATGAACTATCGCAAGATTGAAGGTTTTCACTCTTTAAACAGGCACTGTGTATATTTAGAAGATGATCAATCAATATTCGTTTTTTATTCATCTTACTATTTTTATCTTTAAATTGTTAAATTGGTGGACTTCACCTCGCAATAAGTCATTATAAGTTTTTTTGTTAAGCTAGCAGTAACTTTGAAAATGTATAAGTTATATGTGATCCCAGTAAGTATAGTTATACTTATGGGATCTAGTTTCTACAATGGATTATGTAAATGCTACAAATAATTATATCTAGTAAAAGTGTATCAGTTCTTATGGAATTTAAATCATTCAATCTGTATGTTTGTATGAACACACATCACTACTAAAGTACTGTGTTTACGATAGAATCAAAAGCATATCCTCGAGTAACAGTTAATTTTGTTTTTTTTTTTTTTAAATGGCCCACTCTATTTAAAGTTATTGTAATTTTAATGACGACGCTTTAAGTACGAGATAAAAATAGATAAGGGCTTAAACGGCATAATCGAAGTACTAGAAACTGTAACAAACTGGTCGTCCCATGTTTCAGACTTGGCAATATCAGTAATAGTTTTTTTAGGTAATAGTATTAGGTTTTCCAATAAAGTACCAAAGTATATTACCGATTTGCCGCACTGTAAGTTTAAGCGCCACGTCTAGCGGTTTTGGTGTCAAGAGGCTATTATAGAGTGGAACAATATGTGAACGATGATGATGTCTGGAATTGATTCCTCTCTATGCATCCCCTAAAACTATTATTACATAACTAATATTATAAAGTTGAAGTGTTTGTTTGCTTGACCGCTCTAATCTCAGAAATTATTAGTCAGATTTGAAAAATTCTTTTAGTGTTAGCTAGCTAAATTATCAAGGAGTTAGCGTCGCGGGCAGATGCTAGTTAAATATATGTAGATAATTATAATACAAACATTATTAACAGATAAGACTCCAAGTATTTGGGATGAATTCGTTCACAACAGACCTTGGACAATTTACGATGGAAGCACCGGTGACGACGCTTGCAATTCCTACGAGTTTTGGGAACGAGATGTAGAAATGGCTGCTGAATTAGGTTTAGACTTTTATAGGTAAGTCTGGCTTCACTTATAAGATCTATTGGTTCCATTTATTGTAAACTTTTTGATTAATCTACGGAGATTATTTTACTTAAGGATCTTAATGCCAAACTAAGTACAGTTTGTATTGTAGTAGCTGGAATAGCAACCACAAAGGCGGGAATATTTTACTTAGATAGAGAACTGTACTTCTTACATTGGCTAGAGGTAGATTACCTCATTTGATTAACATCAAACGTTTTTCTCTATAATCGTGAGAAAGACTTACTAACCTTTCAGTTTTTTAAGTTTCAGGGATTCGGTGACTCAATCTTTAGTGAAAGATCAGCAAATTTTAAATACTGGATCCAATGACAAACTGGTCATTCCATGTTTTATACTCACTACGATCAGTCACAGGTTTTTAGGTAATAGTGTTAAGTCTTATGGCAAGGTCCCAAAGCACATTACCGATTTGCCAAATAACAAGTTCCATGCCAAGTGGGTTTTAATGTCTAAAGGATGGATCAATATCAACGTCTGGAAATGACGCCTCTTTCTATGCATCCATCAGAAACAAAACGAACAGTGTATGCATGCAACTATGCATGTTCGTAAGAATATGTTGTGTTATGTTATGTATAATTCGACGATAAACCAGATCGAGTTTTTGCCGGTTGTTCTCGATGACCGAGTCGTTTTCCGAACCGTCGGTAGTTTTGACGTTCCTAAGTGCCTTCTCAGGGACTAAATTCATTAAAGTATTTTTTATTTTTTACCACTGCAATTTCACGTGTTAACGAAGCACCAATTTAAAGGGGTACCAAAGGGAGTACCGTTTTCGTGTTGCGCCACTATCCCAAGTGATCGACCTTCCACGATTTTTTTATGTATATAATGATCTCACAAAAAATAATTGCCTAAATCCCAACCAATGTATAGCAGTTGCTAAATATCGGGTATATTCACATATATAATAACAACCAAAAAAACTGCTAATTATTCTGATTTAACAAAAGGAGGTCATGTTTCTAATGAGTTCCAGCAACTTTGTTTCCCATAAAATGTTTTGTTCTTTCATTAGAGTTACGTAGTTTCTTTCTATTCTGATGATAATATTGAAATATTGGTATCATTAATTAACTCCTATAATTCTTTCACTAATTACAAGTAGTATTTATTAAATCGTATTATGGTTTCTAAGTTCTCGTGTAAAAATATATTTATTTCTTTGTTTCTATTAAAGCTGCATATTATTCTGAAAACTGCCAGAAGAAATTTAAAAAAAGTTCAGTCAATTCGAAAATTTTTTCGCGTAGCCAATAAATCTTTGAAGTTTATACATGTGTGCACAAGTATATAGTGCTACAATATATGAAAATTTAGTCCATATAAATGTATTTTTTCATTTCAATATCAAAGCAATTTGTTAAACATGGAATTGTAGTAAAAATTAGAAGCATGCATCCCATAAACGCAAATTACGAAATTCTGATAAAGCTTTTTTTAGATTCTCCATATCCTGGCCTAGACTGTTACCAAACGGTTTTTCCAACTACATAAGCGAAGACGGCAAAAGATACTACAACAATTTAATCGATGGGCTACTGGCAGCTGGAATAGAACCCGTAGTGACATTATATCATTGGGACTTACCTCAATCATTGCAGGATCTAGGTAAACTTTACTGATGAAGATTTTGCTATCCGTAAATTTAAAAATTCAGCTGATGGAAAAAGTCCTTGACAATAAAAGGAGCTGGAACTTGTATCATAGATGCCTTTAAATAATCTTATTCACAAAAAAAATCGCTATTTTGCTTGTTAGTTGTTATCGATCTTCTTGATAATTGTACTGCATTATTTTATTTACAGGTGGTTGGGCAAACCCTGAAATATCAGAATGGTTCGGTGAATACGCGCGCGTGGTATTCACGCTATTTGCAGACAGGGTAAAGTTGTGGTTGACCATCAATGAATCCATAATCGTGTGTGACATAGCCTATGATACAGGATTAATTCCGCCTGGAATTCAGGAAACAGATGCTTCGTTCTTGTGCACTAAGAACTTACTCATGGCTCACGCTAAAGCTTACAAAATATATGAATCTAGTTTCAAGCCTATTCACAATGGTTAGTGGAAAAAGAAAATGATTTAGATATAATTTCATCCTTTTCGGTAAGAGTACTTTTTTTGTAGTGGAAACAGTTAAATAGTAATCCTTTAATGGGCTTGAATATTAAAAAAGTACAAGTATATCGTTATGCAAATATAATATTTAGCAAACTTCCAATTAGTCGTGAAAGTCCTGGTAGTCTAGTGCATCCATCAGTGGAATATCATTCCGATGTACCAACAAATTGTTTGGAATTCGCGTACAGTGTCTTGTAGGTGGTAGAGCTGAAGCTACGACTGGTTTCAACGTGAATGGGTCGGCTCACCCGGGGTAGTACCACCCTCTCACAAAAACACCGACGAGAAGAACCGGTATTTGTATTGCTCCGTTTCGTTCGGTCAGTAAGACCGCCGGAGGCCCACATACCCTCTCGCCACTCATCGACTCTCCCTCGACACATAGGCTGCCAAGGCACTTGCGACTCTTCTGATGTCTATGGATGGTGGTGATCACTTAACATCAGGTGGCCCCGCTGTTCGTTTGCTTCTTATGACATAAAAAGGAAACGTTCACTTATGTGAAAACCCATAGAACTGCGGATTTCTCAGAGTGTGATATCGGTAATACGTCATGGGCTAATGTGGCGATAATGCCCATCCCTCCCTTTCTTCTGAAATAGGCCTATAGACTTGAAGTGGTTCTCTTGTAGGCTAATGATAAAGCTAAATTTACCATTCAATTTGGCTATGTAGTCAAAGTACATCAGATGATATTGGAATCCAACGCTATTCAGCAAAGTCTTATAATATTTTTATAGTGTTGGTTTTACTAATTACAACTTTTAAAAACTTCTGCTAGTTTTTAAGTTTCATTGTAGTAGTTTTTCATTGGAGATTGAAGTAGTAACTTCCGTATTCGACAAAACTAAGATACGCAAAGAGCTCTCTAGTGATAATGAGCGTATATATATAAATCTAAAGTGTGACCGTTGCTTTTATTTCAATAATCACTGACCTTTAAATTATATTTTCAGGAAAGGTGTCCATAGCCAACCACATAGCGTGGTACGAGCCGAAAACTGAAGATGATAAGGAACTAACAGAATTGGTTATGGAATATACGGTAAAGAAATGACATATTTTTTTTAACTACCATCAATAAACCCCATATTAAATGTAATACAAACAGATTCTTGGATATCACAAAGAGGTATACTTTTGTATTGGCAAGCAATTTATCATTGAAAGGGTTTGAAAAAAAATATAGTTTTTTTTTTTTTTTTTTTGTTTAAAGCTTATCTGCAATCAGTCCTAAACTATAAGCAGATTTGTTCCATGCCGTTTGTCGTTTCAAGGAGCTCCTCAGCAGGAGACCCCTCATCCTTCACCATCTGTCACCAAGTTTCTGTATATCATGGCGTTTTAGCCGTTTAGAGTAGTTAATAGTTGCTAATGCGGTGGCTAGGTCATTTGGGTGATTTTCCAGACGTGTTTTATATTTATTCCCTGTTAGCTTTAGCTCCTCTTTAACAGTTCTTATGCTCAGAGCTTCATGGATTTCTGTGTTAGTGATGAACCATGGTGCATTTGAAATGGTTCTTAGTATGCCATTTTGCAGCCTTTGCATTATGTTTATATTGGAGTCGTTAGCACTTCCCCACAGCTGTGCGCCATACATCCATATTGGTTTTAATATCATCTTGTATATCAGCAGTTTGTTGTCGATCGAAAGTTTGGAGTTACGTGCCATCAACCAGTAAATGTTTCTGAAACGCATGTTCAGCTCGTCTCGTTTTGATTTTATGTGCTTTTTCCAGGTCAGCCTTTTGTCCAGATGCATACCGAGGTATCGAACAAAGTAACTCTGTGGCAAAACATTGTCGCCCATTTTAATCGAAGCACAGCTTCTTCTTCTCAGCGTAAACGTGATGTGTACAGATTTAGTTGTGCTGGCTTTGATTCTCCATTTTTGGATCCATTCGTTGACCTTATCAATGCTATTCTGCAATACAGTGGATGCTTCGATAGGGTCCTTGCTGCTTGCGAGAATTGCAGTGTCGTCAGCAAATGTAGCCGTAGTTACCCCTTGGGTTTCTGGGAGGTCAGCAGTGTAGATGGTGTATAAAACAGGACCAAGGACAGATCCCTGTGGAACTCCCGCCATTATATCTTGAATAGCGGAGAGCTCTCCGTCCTCTCTCACCTGAAAAATTCTGTTTGTGAGGTATGACTCCATCAAAAGGTAGTAACTATGCGGTAGGGACTTTTTTATTTTGTAGAGAAGGCCCCTATGCCACACTTTATCAAAGGCTGCCTGAATATCCAAGAATACAGCGGAGCAGTACTCCTTTTTTTCAAGAGACTGTCTTATCTTATCACACACCCGATGCACTTGTTCTACTGTAGAATGCTGTTGTCTGAAACCAAACTGATGTTGAGGTATTACCAGGTTTTCGTTGAGTATGGGTAATATTCTGCTCAGCAGAATCCTCTCAAATATCTTGGACAGCACAGGTAGTAGACTTATAGGTCTATACGATGACGCGTCTTCCGGGGGCTTTCCTGGCTTGTGTATCATTGTTACTATGGATACTTTCCATAGTCTGGCAAAATATTGTACTCGAAGCACCCCATTAAAGAGAACGACTAGAAAAACCAATGCTTTCCTGGGAAGTTGCATAATAACTTCTTTTGTGATGAGATCGAATCCAGGAGCTTTTTTGTTTTGTAGTCTTTTTATGTTTCTCTTCAGTTCCCCAAATGTGACTGGTCTTGGTGTGACGGACAGTTGTAAGTCCTGCCGCAGTATGCATTCGACTTCGTTTTCGAACTCCACATTATTGCCTTCATTATGTGTAAAGATGGCGGCTAGGTGTTTTGCAAACATGTTGGCTTTTTCTCTACTTGTCTTAGTCCAGCCAGACTGAGTTTTAATAGGGCATTTATATTGCTGTGGCCTGTTTAATGCCTTTGTAAACTTCCAGAGAGAATATTCTGTCGATTTTGTGGCAGTTAGATTTTCCAATTTATTTTGTAGTGTGGCATTATTTAAGCTATCGATTAAGTTTTTCAGTTCTCTGATAGCTTTGTTAAGTGCAGTCTTATCGCATTTATATCCAGTTTGGTGCCATATTCTCCGTAATCTCCTCTTTTCTAGTATTTTGCGTTTTATTTCTAGAGGTACGTTCCCAACAGCCTGGCGTATTTTTTCTTTTTTTAAGGGAGTATTGATCCAGCAAGCCTTTAAAAATATAAATATAGTTGGCATTTTTTTTTTAATAAGAGTGGTCTGTTGTTCTATCTAGATAATCATAAAGGTTATTTTAAAACCAGTTCATTGTAAATTGAACAGGTATATTATAAATATTTCTTATCCTAATATCCATATTTAACTGATAGGCTGGTCTTTACCATCACCCTATTTATTCGGAGGAAGGTGGATGGCCTGCAGCCATTGAAGAGATTATAGCAAATAACAGCTTCAAACTGGGATATCATCGTTCAAGACTCCCTGAGTTCACTGCTGATGAAAAAGAGTTTGTAAAAGGTATGCTTATCGACTAGAAAATAAATTAAATAAACCTGTTTAGGAAAATATTTAATAATTACAGATTCGTAGCTCATGACAATCCCAAAAACAGAAGTCGTTCCATTTGACATGTTCTAATATATTTTATAACGTGCAGTTAGAGTAAAAAGGTTACTAGTACGTAAACATGAAAATGGAGTTTCTACACCTGCATTATGATATAAACGGAATTGTTAATTAAAATCAACCTAAAGAAATATAATATTCCCAATCAACTACGGTTTTAGTTTTTTTTTTATATCATATAGGAAGCAAACGAATAGGCGGGTCACCTGTTGTTAAGCGATCACCGCCGTCCATAGAACCTAGCAACCCCAGAGGAGTCGCACGTGCGTTGCCAGCCTGTGTTTGGAGGAGTGGACAGAAAGGGAAAGGGGAAGAGAGAAGGGGGAAGGGAGAGGAGAGGGGAGGGGAGATGAGTCTTCGGCGCTCTCACTGACCGAACCAAACGCAACAATGCAAGCACTGTTACTTCACGTCGGTTTTCTGTGAGAGGGGGAGCCGACCCATTCATGATGAAACCAATAATAGCTTCAGCGTGCATCTACCACCTTAGTTGTTGGTATAGTAAATATATTATTATTTATATATATATATTTTTATTGAAGCACGAAAAAGTGACTGCACTATGCCTGATGGTAAGCATAGTACAATCCAAAAACAGTGGCAACCAGCGAGAGACAGATCATCCATCGTCGGTCGCCGCTGTCATGCCGGCCATAATGACGAAAGTCACCCAGTACTGGGTATGCACAGGCTGATCCCGAAACGCGACGCGCAAAAGCGAGTCACTATGACGGGCTTTTTCGCCATGTACATGATGGTTGCGACCCAGTCGGGCTGTAAAACCCTACCACTCCGCTATCGCCATTGCCTCGTTCGTTGATCAGCAGGGTGTACCACGTGCAGGTGAGGTTGGTTTGGGTGTCTCAAGTCTTAAGATGTTACTCGACACCATTTACACCCCATTGTATATTAATTCTCACTCACCTTCTCTATTCACGTACAGTTAAAGACGTCAGGTGTTTTTTTGGTGCATGCTTGTGGTCTTCCTTTTTTCTGATTTTGTTTATTTTATTAGTTACATTCAAATTGATTTCACTTAACCATTAGACACCAGATTTTTATTTAAACTTATTTCCTTTATGGCGGCTTCATTGTCATCCTTTTAGGCATTTTTAGCCACAATGTAACGCGGCGGAGTGTCATTGGATGAAACTATTAATTACTTTGTCATTCACGTTGGTACAGTAAATACAAGTGGTGGAATTTTTTTTTCGAACTAATCATGCTATTGGATTGACGGACCTTCACAGCTTCACCGGACTAAGGGTGATCTGGACATTACATGTGAAACACTATCTTAAATTTGTATCCATCTGCCCTTTGTTTGCAGTATCACCACCGTTTGTAGGCCAGTCCTTGGGAGTCATAGATTTTCCCTACGCGCGAACCTTTCCCGGACTCGTAGCCCTTTTTTATGAAAGACATTTAATTTAAGCATATCATTGCCAGATTTGACTGCTATATCGTATTATTTCAGGTACTTTTGACTACTATGGGTTCAATTATTATACAACTCGAGTTGTCCACCAAGGTGCACCAGGAGAAGTAATCGGGACACATTTTCTCACTGGAATAGAAGATCTAAATGCGGTTCTCGAACCATATCCAGAAGATACACACGGATATGAAGAACTTTTAACAGTAAGGTTTCTTAATTTATCATTAGATCGTATCGCGCAGTCTTTCTAAGTTTATTATATTTAAGTGAAATTTTTGTATCTATGTTAAGCGATTTTTGGTAACGGCTAACTTGCGGGTTTATATCACCGATGATTTCGACATGCTCGTGACGTATTGCACTTGTATCAGATTAGCGCCACGTAGTATAGAGAACTGTGTACATGTAATATTGAACATATACGTGGAATATTTTGTATTGAGTTTGTGCAGAAGACTGTATAAAAATTTAATTAATTATTACTCGGAGTGCCGATAAATGGAAAAATGACACTAATGTTAATAATTTTAATTTGCTAATTACAAAATGTATAATAATGTTGTAAGCGGTAGAGCCACGCTGAAGCTATACCTGGTTTCAGCATGAATGGGTTCGCTCGCCTGGGGTACTACCACACTCTTACAGAAAACCGACCTTAAGTAACAGTGCTTGCATTGTTGCATTTCGTTCCATCAGTGAGAGTTTCGGAGGCCCACCTCCCACCTCTCCCTGCCCTCCTTTTCCCTTACCTCTCCCCACTTCCTTATAAACACAGGCTGGCAAAGCATTTGCGATTCCTTTGTTATTGCATGTGTATAGGGACGGTGGTGATCGTTTAACATCAGGTGACCCACCAGTTCGTTTTCCTCTTATGATATTTTTTTTTCTAGATTCACCCAGCAGGCTTACGAGGGGTATTAAACTGGCTTAAAGACACATACGGAAACCATGAAATGATGGTCACAGAGAACGGTTACTCTACAGGCGGACGTATTATGGACGATCAGAATAGAATTAATTTCATTACAGACCACCTCGAACAGGTTATTATAATTTACTTAAAAAAAAACTAATCTTTGGAGTTACGCTAAGAAGGGTAGATTTCAATATCATGAGATTTAAATATTGAGGTAGCAAGTTATTTATGAGTTGTGTAAAAAATGCTCAAGGACCATTGTTTACCGAGCTGTCATAGAGTGTGGACGTTTCGCTCAACCCATTCCAATTTGGTACGATTTTTATTTAATTCCTATTGGTATTAATTCCTGAATAATTAGAGATTATCAATATAAAAGATGTTTTGTATTTATAGCATTTAATTGGAATAACAAAATGGCGTGGCGAAACGTGGCGACTCAATGCCATGCGCAAGCGGTTGTCCGTAATCCCTCTTGCCACACTGAGCTGGCATATTTATATTGTATACAGTGTTGTTTACTATGTTACACTTGTGTTACACATCTGCCAGGTATCCCGTGACGGCTCATATTTTTCTATTTCAAGCACGACTTTTAAATCTCATTGGTGAAATAATTACAGATCTTACTGGCGATACACGAGGACGGCGTAAATATAAGAGGATACACTTATTGGACACTGATGGATAATTTTGAATGGCTTCAAGGATATTTGTAAGTGAATAATATTTTTTTTATTGGTTCAGTCGTTGAAAGATTTAGAATACTTCGGTTTACCGTAGAAGACGATCCGTTAAGAATATTTCTTATATTTTAGAGACTACATAGATCAAATAGATGAGATAGACACTTTTAGACTTAGGTCGCGATGATTTGAAAAAGCATGTTAACAACTTCGTAGTATTTTTTTTATGTTTTACTAGCCCCTGCCTGCGACTTCGTTCGTTACTTTGGACTAACGCTAACATGCAGCGGAAGCTCTCAAGAGGATAAAATCCCGATTTTGAAACTTTTTATTGGCGCTCCGCTTCTATTGCCCTTAGCGTAATGATATATAGCCTACAATACTTCTCGATAAATGATCTATACAACACTAAAATAATTTTTCGAATCAGATCAGTAGTTCCTGAGATTACCCCCTACAACATCACAAACTCACAAACCCACAAACTCACAACGTCACAACCGGTTCCAATTGTGAATATAAACTATTCTCGAATCCACTGAAACACACACACACACGCAAAGTAATTCATAAAAATCGATTTAACCGTAGGAGTTCTATACATAAGGATAAGTGTTAGCATTTGATAAGAATCTGATATTAAATAAAGGTGGTAGCCACGCTAAATCTAGAGGGACTAGAACTCAAGTCTAAGTGTTCAACACACCAAAAGACTCTTAGTGAGACGTTGAGTATATCAGTTTGCGTTTCTCGAGATAACTAGGTCACATATTAAGCACCTGTTTTTTTAATTGATTTAGATCTAGAAACGACTAATGATCTTCCAGTAAAAATATTGCCAGTGTCTAACCTAACACTCAGTATAAATATTGAAATATTTAATTTAAGCTAATTCATCTGCTATGTCTGTTTGCGACAAACTCAAAAACTACTGAACTGATTTTCATGCGGTTTTCACCGATAAATAAAGTGGCATATAAGGAAGGTTTAGGTATATAATTTGTTAAGGTTTTTTTTATGATTAGGTCGGAATAACGTCCGTAGATCCCGCTAGTATTCAAATGCAATGGGAACGTAATTTTTTTTTCAGATTAATATTTATTTATTTTATTTTTTTCAGATCCAAATTCGGCCTTTACGATGTAGATTTCAATGATCCCCTACGTACACGAACTCCAAAGGCTTCTGCTACTTACTACTCCAATATAATCAAATGTCGTTCACTAGAAGATTGTAGCGACAACTGATATAATTGTAAAAATAAATATACATTACCAACCATACTCACGACTGTGTATACGTTTGTCATTATTTATCAATATTATTTTATGTTATAATAATAAATTGCTAAGAACCTTGATAATTATTAAAAAAATTAACCGACTCGGCTCACCCAATTTATCTAGAACCTTATATTGTTTTACCTTGGATATACTTTCTTAAATACTGTAGCCGCTCTATAAACTAATGCTTAATATCAGCTGTTAAGCACAATTTTAAAATCAATTTCTTTTATTTCCAAAATTATAAATGAAGGTTTATTATGTAAAAAATATCATGAACTTCATACTCAAAGTAAAAATTGTACCTTTATAAATATAAAGTTTATTGTGAATACGATAAATTGTAACAATTTGGGAATGTTGATTGAAACATCGATTGAATACAAGTACGAGAATATGAATCTATACACGTGAAATATTTATTTTGGAGTAAACGTTAAATAAGCCGATTTTGAAACATTCTTCATTGGTGCTCCACTTCTAAAAGACTTAGCGTGATGATATATAGCCTATAGTCTTCCACTACATCTCAATGAGCTATCTAACATTGAAATAATTTTTCAAGTCAGACCAATAATTTCTGAGATTAGCGCGCTCAAGAAAACAAACTCTTCAGCTTTATAATATTAGTATAGATTCGCTGATTCTTGCGACATCGACGTCTCAATTTATTTATTTATTATTAACATTTAACATTTACATTGTTACATTTACATTAATTTATTGAAACTTAACAACTTAGAACTTTAAACACGAGTTTTTGGCGGAATTTTAGTCTGTCATGTAGTGGATTTTATATTTTATTCATAATCTTGTGTTATTTGACTATATACTGTGTAAATTTGGTGGTGTTTTACGTAATATAGTTAGTTTATTATGCATAAGTGATTTGAATGGAAAATAATAACACGGAGCATGAAATTCTGAGATGCCACAAAAACTCCCTGGAAGGTTCTAGCAAGGGATCCACCATCTTGTTAGAATAATCGGAAAGATTGATTGCCAAAAATAAAGTTAAAAAAAAAAAAAACTTTAAACAATTTGCAGAATATGATAAAAGACCGATATCAGCTGCATTAGTTATCCTGTGTCGCAGCCAATATCGCCCAGTTCCAGAGTAAAATATTTCGTTCCTCAAATAGATAATGTGTGTACATACAATGTATGTGAAGGGTTATATACAGAAGAAAAAGGAAAAAAATAGAACAAAAAATGCGAGTGTTGTGTATGTGTGTGTGTGTTGTGTGTGCGTGTGTTGTGCGTGCGTGTGTGTTGTGTGGGTGTGTGTGTGCTGTATGTGTTTAATATTCGTATTAAACAGCATTATACAAAGAGCAATATTTTCTACAGACTAAGAAAGCCAGTGAGAAATACTATTAAGAGAAAATGTCGCCTAATTTGTGATATTTTTTTCTGTTTTCTCATAACTTAGTTTAAGGAGCCAATTTCTTACACATTTTTTGCATTCTCTGTAAGTGAGAACAAAAATGTTGAGTTCTTTGTTAAACATGTTATACAGAACTGCACTCTGATAATAATATTGTTTTCTAACTACAGCGAGAGTGCAGAAGCTTTCAGCGCATACTCTGTCAGTTCTGCGTTTGTGTTTATATGTTGTTGGATCAAAAGTAAGGTTTGAGTGTTGACGCAAGATAGAATGTAAAATAAAGGATTGTCTGACTGTGAGAATATTCCATAAATCATATAATTCACTAGTTGGGAATCGTACAGATTTGCATGCCGTGACTTTTAATACAGCACACTGAACTCTCTCTAGTCGAAGAAGTAAGCACTTTCCCGCTCCACCCTAAGCCGGATCTATTGAAATAAAAATCTATTGAAATAAAAAAAAAATAGGGATCAATTGATTAGAAATAAAAATCGTTTTTCGCACCTTAAACATTGTCTATTGTAAAGGTTATATTCTTATAGTCACATTATAACTGACGTTAATCATTATATATATTTTTCATAGATAAGGGACCAAGTATTTGGGATCAGTTCTTACACAACAATCCTTCAGCTATTGAAGATGGTAGTAACGGCGATGTTGCCTGCAACTCATATGAATTTTGGAGACGGGATGTGGAAATGACCGCTGAATTAGGTTTAGATTATTATAGGTAAGTCTGGACCAAACAATAATGCAAAAGGCGAAAACAAAGACAAAACAGTACAATTCCTTTTTTATTTATAAGCCTATTACTAATCTTGATCAAAGTCTTTCACCAATACAACTTTACTTAGCATCATAGAAGATTATGTTCGAAGACTAATTTGGGAATACCTGATTATTCTGCCAAGGCAGAAAAAATCTAGTAATACAACATCGATAAAAACTTTGAGATGCTTTGGTAACCTATGTAACTTTTATCAGCGAATGTATGTATATTTAAATTTTAATAACAAAAATAAAGAAAAGGGGCCCTGTGGATTATATATTAACACTTCAATATTAAATTCGAAATGCTTTTGTCAAGAACAACAGCTCTTGCAAAGACGTCGACAGCGAATTATCGAGCTTTGAGCCTCTAGTTAGAGTCAACTTAGTAATAAACGTATTAGAAAAAACTAAAATATAAACTTTCTTCTTATAGATTTTCTATCTCTTGGCCTAGACTCTTACCAAACAGTACCTCTAACTATATTAGTGAGGACGGCAAGAGATACTACAACAATTTAATCGATGGACTCCTTGAAGTTGGAGTAGAACCTGTAGTAACATTGTACCATTGGGACTTACCCCAACCTCTGCAGGATTTGGGTAAAATTTTATGTATATTTTCCAAAGTAATATCAATTTTAGAACTAAGCCAAACGTTAGGGTAAAAATGGGTAAACACACTAAGCCTAGATGCAGTGTGGCTCTCGAGTGGGGCGGCTACTGGAATACATTAACTCGTTCTTAGCGGCAGATTTTCAACTTGAGACCGGTAGTTAGCCAGGCAGGTCTTGAAAAGGTGGTGGATTTTGATTTTAAGCTGGTAGAGCTACGCTGAAGCTATTATTGGTTTCAGCATGAATGAGTTGGCTCGCCCGGGGTACTACCACCCGACCAACAAAAACATCGACGTAAAGTAACAGTGCTTGCATTGTTGCGTTTCATTTGGTTAGTGAGAGCGTCGGAAGCCCGTCTCCCTTCCCCTCCCAATTCTTCCTCGCCCTCCTCCCTTTTCCCGCCCCCAACACAGGCTGGCAACACATTGACGACTCCCTTAGTGTTGCAAGTGTCTATGGATGGCAGAGATCATTTCAGATGACCTGCCTATTCGTTTGCCTTCTAGGATATAAAAAAAAGCATTATGTTGTAAAATTAATCGTAACTGGCAGTACATTGAAAAAGCTAATTTCAAATTATGTACTTTGTGTCAATTATATTTATTGTTTTGTCTTGTTTTTCTGTATGTCTTATTATTGAGTTATTTTTATTTACAGGTGGTTGGACTAATCCTGACATAGCGCACTGGTTCGCAGATTATGCGTTACAAGTCTTCACACTTTACGCAAATAGAGTAAAAATTTGGCTAACATTCAACGAAGCCATAGTTATGTGTGATTTGGCTTATAATACAGAAGGTCTAGCACCGGGAATCAAACAAACCACAATCGCGCCATTTTTGTGCCTTAAGAACGTTCTTATTGCCCATGCTAATGCTTATAGGATTTATGATTCAAAATTCAAGCCTCTATACAATGGTTAGTACTTTGCTTTAGGAGATATTGATCTGATATAAACCGTGTAAAGAATATCGTCATGAAACTATAACATTTTGAGCATTTAAACAAATAGGATTGGATAATCTTACAATGAAAACCTGGTCTAAATTTACTGCAGCGTTTGATAACTATGTCTGATGCTAATCTATTTCTTTTATACTTTCATTAGAGTCACACTTTCACTGCAACAACAGTACACATATCACCCCCACGCACGTGCACTCATACATGCTTACACATGAAAGTGGAAGGGTTTTGTTTCTTTCCCTTATCGAACTGAAATAGTTTGGAAAATTATCCAATACGAAATATATATGAGTTAATGAGGTATGTATGCTTGGTGCACATATATGCTTCAACTACTCATATATGTATGAATAGTTAGGTCAGCTCAGATAAATCGCGAATCGCACGTATCAGACGACAGTCCAAGTCGAGGTGTGCCGTGCACCCTTGAGCTAGTTGCCCAAATAGAGTCGGCTAAGTGCCGCAAGCACTCGCTTTAGTAGTCCGGTGAAGCTGTTAAGACCTTGCTGGGTCAATAGCGTAGTCAGTTCGGAAAAAAACCCAAAATGGAAACCCTTTTTTTCGAAATGTCTACGCTATTGACCCAGCAAAGTCTTAACAGCTTCACCGGACTACTAAATGGAAACCCTTTTAATGAGTAAAGATAAGCATTATTGTTGTTTCTATTTCACACGCTAAATGCGAAATACTATTTTTATTACCTACGCGATAAATGTTACTATAATTATAATGATATAAATACTGTGAATTTAATTATAACAGGATGGCGCGACATACGGGGGCGGGGGCGTCTATTGCCGCAAAGGAGTACTCGTGTACGAGAAGCACGACTTGTCGCAGCTTTGGTATATAGCAGGAGAGAGAGTTTGTATCCGGTAGGAGTCCGGCATAACCCTCGCGCTGTCGCCCGGCAGCACGGGGGTATCCGATGTAGGATTTTACACTCCTAAATAAAAAAAGGATGCCGCAACATAGTAAGCTAATGAGTGGTGACATGATATACACAACAAATTGATCGAATACACAAAAATTATAAAATAAGTAGACGCTTGTAGGTGGTAGAGCCACGTTAAAGCTATGGCTGGTTTCACCATGAATGGGTCAGCTCGTCCAACGTGTTACCACCCCGTCACAGAAGATCGGCGTGAAGTAACAGTGTTTGCATTGTTGTCTTTCGTTCGGTCAGTGAGAGCGCTGGAGGCGCGCATCCCTCCCTATCCCTTCACCTTCATTCCTATTCTTCTACAACGCCACAATGTCACAAACTCACAAACTTTGCTTCTTTATAATATTAGATAATAGATATTAATAACGTGATATCCAAAATTAAAATCACATACACTTCCTAAGTTATTTATTTTTTTAATAATCATTTACCTTTCAATGATTTTTACAGGTAAGGTATCAATAGCTAACCATCTGGTGTGGTACGAGCCAAAAACTAAAGACCATGAGATTTTAACAGAATCGGTTATGGAATATACGGTAAAAGATTATGTTCCATTATTTTTTATGCCAAAAAGGGGTAACAGCATATTTAAATGTTTGCTTTTACATATAGTTAGGTACAACAGAAATGCTATTGCCAATGCGTCGATAACTTTATAATTTAAGCAGAGAAAAAGAAGTTAATTATTCCTTTCTTCTCTGTCCATACATCGATTTTCTGTTGATGTGGAACGTTTATAGGCGTGGGAAAACCTGATTGTTGGCGTGGCGAATGTGTGATATGTGGTGATGTGATGCCATTACCTATACTGTAATTTGAGAATTAGAGATTCGATTTGAACAGTTTCCATGTTTTACATCTACTAGACGTCCCGTGACGGCACAATTTTTTTAATATTTACTTAAGAGCATTTGGGTTATCACTAGAAAAACATTCTTTTTTCTTACTATTAACTAGATGATTACTATTAATTATTATTAGTGGGTAAAGTAAGCCATGAACATTAAACTAACAAAAGCATATAGTCATAAGATTTCTCTTAGGCATCTTTATGTAGTAAGTACTCTTATCTAAAGGGTATTTGGATAAAATTCACGTTCTCTAAGCTGCAGCGAATCAGTGATAAAAGTGTGTAACTCCTTCAATAGGCCGGTCTATACAACCATCCTATTTATTCGGAAGAAGGCGGATGGCCTAAATCTATCAAGAAAAAGATAAGAGATGTCAGCTTAAAAGAAGGATACCTACATTCGAGACTTCCTGAATTTACTAAGTGTGAAAAAGATCTTGTGAAAGGTTAGTCTTTCGACAGCATTATAGATTTATAGTATGATAACAATACTAAGAGATTTGGCAGATAAAATAGATTTTGAAGAATAGTTGCAGGTGAACCTGTCTGCATAAACTGGGTTATTGATTGCAACATACAAAAATTGATTGAATGAGCTCCCTGCTGAAGTGTTTCCTGGGGACTACAGTATGGAGTACTTCAAGGGGAAAATTAATAGGTTATTTAGGGGTCAGCAACGCGCATGTGACACTTCTGATGTTACAAGCGTCCATAGGCTGCGGTGACCGCTTTACACCAGGCGGCCCGCATGCTTGTTTGCTACAGACGTAGTATAAAAAAAACCACAGTTTGTGATTTGGCAAAATCGTCTTCTATCACTACGTATATTTTTCAGTACTTGATAATATTTAATAACATGTTTACCATGGAATCTGCCAATTTCATCCGAACGAAACCAGGTTTATATTCCTTTCCTACTGTATGCAAACTATCAATTCAAAATTTATTTTATATAGAGACTTTGAAATATGAAAGTGGCAATATAAAATTATAGTTCGTAAAACTAAAGAAAAACTAGAAGCAGTAATTAAATGCCCGAATTTAATACAGTTGAATGAATCATTTGATAAGTCTAAAACCTATTTAACTGAAAGGAGACCCTTGTTCCTTTCCTTTTAAGTTACAGTAGTTCCTTTACTTGGAATCTCAACCATCGAAAAAACAAAATCCACTATTTTTTAAATAAACACCTTGAAAAATGTTTTGCATAAAATTTGTACATGTTTTCTCAGAAGGAATCTTATCTTAAACACATACCTCTTCAATTATTATTTTAATTTCCTTCATCTTCGTAACTTATATTTAAATTCATTCTACATTAATACATGATGCACATTTATCAACAAAAAC
>JACEII010000171.1:411609-527197 GCA_014332785.1 Antheraea mylitta | reverse complement strand
TTGCGACTCCCCTGGTGTTGCAAATGTTTATGGACGGTGGTGATCACTGAACATCAGATGACCCACCTCTTCATTTGTCTCCTAATATACCTAAGAATACCTGAGAAAAGTTTTCGTATTATGTGGAAAAGTATAGAATTGTGTATTTCACGGGTTTTGTAATTGCCAAACAACAAGAACGCTTTTTTTTTTTCGAAATGACTACGCTGTTGACCCAGCAAGGTCTTAACAGCTTCACCGGACTACTAAGGCGAGCGCTTAAGGCACTCAACCGATTTTATTTTGGCAACCAGCTCAAGGTTGCACGGCACACCTCGGCTTGGCTGTTGCCTGTTGCATGCAAAATCGTGACCTATCTTAGCTAACTTAGCTAACTATTCATATATGTATGAGTTGTTGAAACGTATATGTGTACCAAGCATACACGCCTCAACAGCTCCTCCATATATTTATTATCGGAAAATTGAGAGTTTTTCAGTTCGATAAGGGAAAAAGAAAGTAAACCCTTCCACTTTCATCAGCGTGTAGGCGTGCACGTGTGTGGGGGTGATCGTGTAGTGTTGTAGCAGTGATATATATTTGTGTGTCACCGTATCGCGCATGCAACGCACTCAAGGGCTCCCTACCGAGGGATCGAACCTAGGCTTGAGCCGCTGCCGTGGGAGGTCAACAAGAACGCCTATGGGGTACTAATATTATCAGAGCAGAAAATTGTTTGTAGAATTTTAGTCTGCTTGTCAGTTTTTTCTTTATTTGTCTGCTTGTGCATGCTAATCTTAAAAGGAGCTTAACCGAATATTCATACCTGCTATAAACAATTCAAGTTGCAGGCGGTATACTAGAAACGGTATTGATCAAGTTAGCTAATAGATTTATTAATTTGATTTTTATTTTTTATATTCATTCAACAGGCTTGCGAAAGATACTAAACTAGGTCAAGGACGCATACGGAGTTAATGAGATGTTAATAACTGAGAATGGTTATTCTACAGGAGGAGGTATTATGGACGATCAAGGGAGAATCGATTTCATTAAGGATTTGAAACAGGTTAAAAGTTTTATGTTACTCACATTTTTTTTATATCCAGAAGGCAAACGAACAGGTTGGCCACCTGATGTTTAAAGTGCATTGCCAACCTGTGATCCCTCATATACGTCGCGTCTCTTCTGGTAACCCCCTCGGAGGGGGCCCTCGAAACGCCAATAACGTGATACAGTGATTAATCCACATTACTTATACACACATTAGATCATCTCACATACGTGCACATTACCAGATTAGGCCCCCCTCGGCAGCGACTCAAGCCTAGGTCCATTCCCTCGGTGTGGAGCCCTTGAATGCGCTGCTCGCGCGATACAGTGACACAAAAAATTTAAAAGAGACAAAAAAATAAGGAAGAGGAAATAATGCATAATAAAAATAATAGATGGCGTTATCACAGCTATACCTTTTAAACTCATAGATCAAACTATAACTTAGATTTTCTTGTTTGCCTATTAGTATTTGTTTTCATATTACTATTTTTATGTTAAATGTGACCTTAAAGTATCATATCTTAGAATACTGCGAGTGTCTAACATTTCACCTGGTATAATTATTTACCACGAACTCAAACTTTTCGTTGAGTATATTCTCTTCCCTTCAATATAAATTTGTAGATCATGTTTTAACAACTCAAGTATTAATTATATCTTTTGCAGTCGAGGTTTGAGTAGGCATACCCTTGTTAGTGTGAAATATATTTAATAAACAAATTTCAGATCCTACTTGCGATACACAAGGATGGCATAAATGTAACCGGGTATACATATTGGTCATTACTGGATAACTTCGAATGGACTTCAGGATATTTGTAAGTAAACATTTTACTTTTGAAGTGGTTTGACCTGTAGAATATAAACCTGATATGAACCAGACGTGAACACTGTTGTATATTAATGATCTATCGTTTAGAATTCGCGTACATTTAGCCTTTAATAATACTATTAGCTGATGATGAAGGAAAACATCATGAAGAATCTTCCTTCTACTTCTAACGCATGTGGGAAAACAAAACTGAGGGTTTCTCGGAGTATGAAATCGCCAATACGTCTTGCGCTGGCGTGGTGATTATATTTCTTCGGAAAGCATACCCTGCCCCTGCAGTGGGTCTTGTACAGGCTAATGGTGATGAAATATTTATTATTTTATTTATATATTTTTAGAAATTAAAGTGCTACGGCGGATCTGCTGCTTGACTTGGATCAATAAAATCTGCAACGAATACGTGCGAGGCAGCTCAGGGATGCGCAATATTGCCGATAGGATACGAAGAAGTAGGCTACGATGGTGATGACATTAATAGAAAGCAACCATAATACGAAAAGAATTTGGCACTACAATGGCCTCTTCAGGGTCAGAAATTTATAGGCTGGTCTAAAACAATATGGAAGGCTGTAGTGCTGAAATATATGAAAGAGGCAAAATGTCCAAATATGACGTCAAGGACAGAGCGAAGTATAGAAGAAAAGTAAGGAGGGCTGTGCATCAACATGTGCGACTTACAGCCAGGAAAATAGAGAGCTTTTCTTCACCAAAAGTAGGTTTATTGACCAGAATGTGAACTTATGTAGATCATCTCGATATCCAAACACAGCGTATATAGCCATAACCGCTTCCACATGTGCTATATCACATTTCAATTGCTAAGTATAGAAATGAAACAGTAATATTGATTTTCTTTTCCAGATCTAGATTTGGGTTATACAGCGTTAATTTTGACGATCCTCTTCGCAAACGTACGCCGAGAAAATCTGCTTATTACTACTCTAATTTAATTAAATATCGTCAATTGAACACAACGTTTTAGACGTAATAAAAACTAACAATAAAATATTAGTTATCCGCCTTTAAACTTGAATATCATTAAACAATTTCTCTAAACTGGATATAACAGGGATCAGATATGTTGCATTCACGTTCACGTTTTGTAAAAATGAATTACGAAATGTCCAATTGTGTTTAATATATTTATTATGTCATACCTCATTATTCAATTTCAAATAAAGTGATCAGTTTACATTCAGCATTTTGGTCGTTTCATTGTCTTTCAGAATCAGAAATACTTTGTGAACTCAGACCCTGAGACATCTTTGTGAATGTCAAAACAACCACTGGTTTGGACAAACAATCCACTTACCGAGAAGAATTGGCAAGAAAGTTGACCTGCTCTATCTTTTCATTATACATATTCTCACCCTATAATAGCTTTTAGGTGTCATAACTAGCTTGAAATATTGCTGATACAAACTATCCGACAAATTGGTAATGTGCTTTGGGACTTTCTTGTGAAACATAACACTGATATCTAAAAACTGTTACTGGTCTTAGTGAGCCTGAATCACGTGATGATAAATTTATCATTGTTTCTAGTATTTAAATCCTGTCCATATGTGTTTGAATTCAGCTTTTTAATATTTTTGGAGATATGCCTTAAATTATCCAAATATATTGAAACCGCAAAGTTTTAAATCATGTCGTTATATTCTGAAATATATTGGGAGGGGAAATTACTTATAAAATACCACCTAAATCTTGCTCAAGAGATTCAAAAATTACAACCACAGAAAGGCTAAATCATTAACAAAAAAAGTAAAATCAAATATTGACTATTGTATCATCACCTTAAAAATTAGTTTTAAAAGGTAGTCATTTGTTAAACTAGTATGATTAAACGCCTACGCAAATTAACAGGCAATCCCAACTTCTGTATGGCACGCCTGATAAACCTATTTGAGCTATTGTGTTGTCAATCAGCATATGGTTATTGAAAAACCGACCGTTAAATAAATAATTAACTGGCATTTGTTCGCGGTTTCACTGGTGCTATTGTAAATTTCATCTATTCTTCGATAACAATAGGTTTTTTTCTGGACAAAATGTACTCTATGTCTTATATGTATATATTTACTAATTCCTACAACTTCGTCTGCATCGTTGATTATATTTTATGATACCTCAAAGGGACTTTCTCTTGACGTCAATAAGTCGAGTGGACCAGATGGAATTCCAGCAATCGTCCTAAAAACGTGTGCTCCTGAGTTGGCTCCTATTCTTGTACGTTTGTTCAGAATTTGCTACACATCCAGTCAGGTTCCGAGCTCTTGGAAGATAGCCAATATTCATCCTATACCCAAAAAAGGGGATCGAACGGACCCTACTAATTACAGGCCTATAGCGATTACCTCCCTTCTTTCTAAAGTGATGGAGCGAGTCATTAATACACAGTTGTTACGGTATCTTGAGGGGCATCAACTGATCAGCGACCACCAATATGGCTTTCGTCATGGCCGGTCGGCTGGTGACCTTCTGGTTTACCTAACACAAAGATGGGCTGAAGCTATAGAAAGTAAGGGGGAGGCTTTGGCAGTTAGCCTAGATATCGCAAAGGCCTTTGACAGAGTCTGGCATAAGGCTATCATCTCCAAACTAAAGGCCTATGGTATATCTTAGAATCTCTGCACGTGGGTATTGAGCTTCTTGTCTGGACGTAGCATAAGTGTTGTAGTCGATGGCCACACCTCTGATGCTTTGGCCATTAATGCTGGTGTCCCACAAGGCTCTGTGCTATCTCCTACACTTTTCGTTCTGCATATCAATGATCTATTGGATATTCCTAATATTCATTGCTATGCAGACGACAGCACAGGAGATGCCGTATACTCGGGTCGTGCAAATATTTCTCAGATGCTTGTGGAGCGAAATCGGACTAACCTTGTGTCCGAGGTTGAAAGGCGCTGGACAGGGTCTCTGATTGGGGAGAGGCGAATCTTGTCCAATTCAATCCCTCTAAGACGCAAGTATGTGCATTTTCTACGAAAAAAACCCCATTCGTCATAGCGCCTAAGTTCCAGAGCACTTCCCTAAATATTTGTAGTACTATCGGGATCCTTGGCGTCAACATATCTAGCGATGTACAATTCCGGAGTCATTTGGAAAGGAAGGCCAAGTTAGCATCTAAGAAACTTGGTATTCTCAACCGGACCAAGCAGTACTTCACATCAAGACAACGACTTGTACTCTAAAAAGCGCAGGTACGTCCTCATATGGAGTACTGCTCACACATCTGGGCTGGTGCTCCTGCCTACCAGCTTTCTCCTTTTGATTCAGTTCAAAGGCGAGCTATTCGTATTGTTGAAAATCCCGATTTAACACGCGGACTAGAGACATTAGAACTTCGTAGATACATTGGCTGTCTATGTATGCTCTACCGCATGTATAATGGAGAGTGCTCTGAGGAACTATTTAATATGGTGCCGTCTTCACCTTTTCAAACTCGCACCTCTCGCCAATGGTTGGCTGCTCATCCACACACCTTAAAAGCCAGCAAAATCGCGACTACCGTGAGGTTCTCTCGAACCTTCCTCATGCGTACGCTGACGTTGTGGAATGGGTTGCCCGGCACGGTTTTTCCTCAGGGCTATGATATGGGGCTCTTCAAGAAGGGACTGAAACGCGCTCTTCAAGGTCAGCAACACAACAGCGATGCCCTCGGTGTTGCAGTTGTTCATAGGCGACGGTAACCACTTACCATCAGGTGGGCCGTCAGCCTGTCTGCTGCCGTTATGGCATAAACAAAAAAAAAAAAAAAAATAGGCAGCGTTTTCGAAGAAAGCTTCCAGGCAGCTTCACTTTTTTCGCCACTTTCAACATCGGCTGAGTGCCGCAAGCGCTCGCCGTAATAGTCCGGTGAGGCTGTTAAGACCTTGCTAGGTAAATAGCGTAGTCAGTTTGAAAAAAAAATGACACTTTCAACATTTATCGTTATATTTTAACCAATTTACAAAAAATCTAGACAAATTATATACTTAAACCTTCCTCGTGAATCACTCTATCTATTGGTGAAAGTAGTGTGATAAGTAGTTTTTGAGTTTATTGCGAATATATAGATAGACATGGCGGAAGATGTTATTTTATAATAGTGTTAACTGCCACCGTAACGTCACCCCCGACATTATGTATTAAATTAAATCAAGTCTGAACGTTAATTTCGGTTTAATAGTGACCATTGAAATCATCTCACATTAGGTGATCATGATTTGGTTACAATAGATATTGGCAGGCACGCTCTCAGCCGTCATCATTAAGATGGTTCAGAGTGGGAACGGATGGAGCTCCGTTTCCTCATATTGCGAGGCGGGTATTATCGCAAAGGAGGCTCCGGAGAAGGAGAGGAAGCAGACCAGCTAGCTCCCTTCCCGCGGTTGATCACGCTAGCGCTGCATCGGCAATGACCTGATGCCGCCATAAAAAAGGCCTGCGGGCGATGGACGTGGGCACGTCCGACGCCCTGACAGAATTTCTACACAGGCCATTGAGGCTCATAGACCGATGCGCCGCCCATGATCGTCGGGGAGAGCAACTCTCGCATTTCCGTGAGGGGTCTATGATTCTGATCCCTCGACTGCGACGATACCCTTGATGAAGGGCCGATACTTGCCGGGGAATAGACGCAATGCCAATCGGCAGTTCCTGATTCCCGGCCAATCTGTATAAGAAGGCACCATGGAGTTTTAGTCCGTACAATTCCAACATACCCCATCCTTAGCTATCCGGCTAAGTTTGGATTCCGTAGGGATTTTCCCATGAAAAAAAAGAAGATATCGGTGAGCAAAAATCTAATGCTGACTAAACAAGTTAAAGTTCTGGCGCCATACATTTACAGTTGTATTCCGAGTTACACTCAGAAATACTTTATTTAATAAGGCCTTGATAAGGCGTTTATGAACGTCAAATCTACCACCATTTCGGAAAAACAACTCAATCATCGAAAGGAACCGACAAGAAACTCGATCTGGTTTATCTTTTTATAATACATTTTTTTACAAACATAGTTATATTCCTTTTTGTTGGACGCATAAAAATGGGTGTCCAGTTCCAGACATCACAATCGTTCGCATAAGAATTAGTCCTCCTCCAGGTTCAATGTGTCATAATTTTAAGGCATGTTGTCATTTGAAGTCTTTGAATCTTCATATTTTAGAGCAAATATTTTTTCTATTTTTATAACAAAATTGTTAAATCGAAATCCGTGCAAAAACGAATTTATCAAATTATTCACAACAAATATTTTATCCTTTTTAACAGATTTACTTACAGCTTATAACTCTTGTTATCTCGAACATAAATAATAACAACATAATTAGCAAATTAAAAAAATGTTGTTTCTTGTGATTATAGTTAAATATTCCTTATTGTATTATATTTATTTTAGATTGTAATGTATTAATTAATCTGGTATTAAAAAACGCATAAAATTGAAAGATATTTTTGAAGCAGATACCGTGACGAAAATACGAGTCTGTTCAAAAATATTTATATTGAAGCATTAATATGTATATTTACAAATTGTTTACCTGACAAACTTTTTGTGACGTAACCTTGTATAATGGCCCGTATGTAGTTGTTGAAGAACAAGAACCAAATGTAAATTTTTTGAAAAATGGTAAAATAGTAATCATTCATAAAGATGGAACTAAGCCCTTTGTAAAAGATAAGTAATTTGTTTAATCATAGTTGACTTTTAAATAAGAAAATCTATTCTCTCAACTAAAGAAATTATCAAATTGGACCAGTATTTCCTGAGATTACCTCTTACAACGTCACAAGCTCACAAACCTTACCTCTTTATATTAGCATAGAGAAATATATATATATACCTAATCTTGTCATAAATACTGAAACAAAGAAAAAATATGTTTTCTATTGCAAATAACATTTATTACTTTTACAGTGTGTTAGTTTAATATATGAAGATAAAAAGCTCTTCATCGTCTTCGTGGTCTTCATTGGCTGCAACACAGTCCTTTAAACGTTGAGGCCAATTATCAATAAAAGCACGTACTCTTTTCATGAGAAAATTCCTCACTGCCAATCGTACGGATTGTTTTAGGGACTCCAAATAATCATGGCGTTTAAAGCAAGCCGTATTCTCTAAAACTAACAATAAATCATAATCCAGCGGATTAAGATAGGGACTAGACGATGGCCAGTCTTCGCTCTGATGAAGTCCGAAAAGTTCGTTTCCAACCAAGACTGCGTAGACCGATCTTCATGACCCGGCACCGAGTCTTGCTGGAAGGACCATTCTTGGTTATTGAGCATGATGTTATTAAGGGGCTTCACTATCTTCTCAAGAATGGTACCTTGATACACTTGTGCCGTTATACTTTCTCACAAAAGTATGGCTCAGTCACTCCTTCATAGCTAATACCCCACCAAACCATCACTGAAGTCGTATAGTGTCCACGTATATATATATATATATATATATACCGCTCCGTCCATAGACACTAGCAACACCAAAGGAACCACTAGTGTGTAGCCAGTTTGTGGTTGGGGGCTAGGGGGGGAGGCTAGAGAGGGAGGAAGAGAATGCGACAGGGGAGGGAAGGTGGCCCTCGAGCGTTCTCACTGACCCAAACAGCACGTCGGTTTTCTGTGAGAGGGTGGTGCTACCCCGGACGAGCCGACCCATTCAAGCTGAAACCAATAATAGTTTCAACGTGGCTCTACCACCTACGTAATAAAATAAATCGGTCGAAAACAGAAGGAGAAAATGTACTTAACTGATATGCCATTACTAATTTATATACTAACGTTTGTACTATTAGCAACCATACAAAATCTCTTAAGCAGAAACGAGTTTCTTCTTTATAGACATATTAATGTTTTTCATCTTTTGATTATTATACTCCATATCTTTGTTAAATAATTACTCTGAATGCATGGAATGGCATAGTTCGGTAAAGCTGTAAAGACATTTCCAGGTCAACAGCGTCTTTATAAAAAAAAAACATGGAATGTTCAAATAATTTATACAAAAGCCATTCACTATTATTTGGTAGGGGTAGAGCAACGCTGAAGGTATTATTGGTTTCAGCATGAATGGGTCGGTTCGTCCGGGGTAGTCATAGAAAACCGACGTGAAGTAACAGTGGTTGCACTGTTGCGTTTCGTTCGATCATTAAGAGTGCCGGAGACCCATCTCCCCTCCCCTTCTTTTTCCTCTTTCTTCTGCTCTCTTTTAATCCCTCTCCCTTTCTCTCCATTCCTCCAATCACAGGCTACTAACGCATTTGCGACTTCTCCGGGGTAGCCTGTTCGTTTGTCCCCTATATGGTATAAAAAAAATCAAAGTTACTATCATTCGTTAAGGTAATAACGAAATTGTAATTTTTATGTATGCCGTTTTTATCTTGTACTGTATGTTGCGTACTCCAGTTTATCAGATATTATTGATTATGATTATTACCTCATTTTCAGTTATCTTCATGTATAATACTCACGTCAATTTACAACTTAGATTATAATTAATACTTATATGATTATAAATATCAGTTGTCGATGAAAAAACAGATCGTGAAGTAACAAGTTATACAACGAAAGGTGTCCTAGAATTTTTACAAGGTTATTACTATCAATTTAATAATGACTGGCAATTTTACTCGTTATTATTGGTAAATTCGTTTGATATTTATTCTTACACTGTCTACTAGTTCTAAGTATTGGTACAGATTGAGCGGATTACTGTAATGAATATTTCGTGTTATGCACACTACGGAAAGCGGTGCAAAACTGCTTATTTAACATTCTGATAATCTTAGAATATCCCGAATCATCCCATTTAGCTTGCAGGAAACAACTTCGATACCTTCTCGTGAGAGGGGAGGTATTAGTTTTTCCTCCACTTCAATATTGGAAACAAAGTGAAATACTGCATCTTAAGTTAAAAAACATAATATTCTTATATTTGCGTTTATAGGTGTTAGAGCCTCGCTGAAGCTATTACAGATTTCAGCATGAATGGTTTGGCTCGCTCGAGGTAGTACCACCATATCACAGAAAACCGACGTGAAGTAACAGTGCTTGAATTGTTGCGTTTCGTTCGGTCAGTGAGAGTGTCGGAGACCCACGTCCCCTTCCATCCCATCTCTTCTCCCTTTCCTCCTTTCCAATTCCCCCCCAAATACAGACAAGCAATGCACTTGCCCCCTGTTTGTTGTTCTTATGGTATTAAAAAACGATACATATCTGGTATACGTGATCGATTCCTCGGTTATCTGCGGTTACAATACCTCGATAAAACCTGGGAAAGTCTGTTGAGTAATTTAACTTTTTAAGCCTATGAAATAATTGGGTCCAAGTTGTGCCAGGAATGCAGTGCTGGAACTCTTCTTGGTCATCTAATTACCCTGTTAGTTGCATCCTCAAAGTAGCCACAGCAATTTTCCAACTAACTAAATAACAGCCTTCTTAATACGCCTATAGAACCTCCATTACGCGTACTTTAACGTTATGGTATGGGACATTCAGCACGGGGTTATCTCAGTGTTAGTGGTTAGGCTCTTAAGAATGGAACATGCATGGTTGTCGGGCTTTTTGGGCCTGTCTTCCTAGGTTTTTTTATGATATTGGATGCAAACGAACAGGTGGATCACCTGATGTTAAGTGATCACCACCGTCCATAGACACTAGAAACACCAGGAGAGTCACAAGTGCCTTGTCAGCCTGTGTTGGGGGGGGGAGATATGAAAAGGAAGAGTGGGAAAGGAGATAGGAGGGGAGCTGAAATCGATATCCGACACTCTTACTGACCGAACAAAAAGTAACAATGCAAGCACTGTTACTTCACATCTGTTTTCTGAGAGAAGGTAGTACTACTCCGAGCGAGCTATCCATTTATGCTGAAACTAGTAATAACTACCACAATTAAGTTGGAAATCTGTCGCCGAGCATATATGGTTATATTCTGCGCTTGAGAACCAGTTCCTTTAATTTTTGTAGTGTTAACAGCTTGGACCTCATCGCCATTTAACTTCAGGTGAGATTCTGTTGAAGTATATACAAAAACGGGAACGCGCTCTTCAAACTCAGGAACATAATAGTGATGCCTTCGATGTTGCAGCTGTCCATAGGCGGCCGTAACTATTTACGATCAGTCATCTGCCTGTTTGATAGTTACAAAGATATGTTGGACGATAGAATAATTACGAAGAATATCTATTCCTACGTAATGTAAAATTATGTATATATATACTTAGTCCTCCTCGTCGATTTCGATGACGGCGACTCCAAAACGTTCCATTTCTTTCGAGTGTAGGCCCTAATGTGACTTGCGAATCCAAACTTGCTCTTGAAAACCCGATCACATACCGACCAGTAGAAATCATGTAAATACGTCACGTTGTATAAAAATAATAATTCTTTGCATTTAAAATGGTTCAAGCAGCACATTTAGATGCGCGTAATTTACTTGACCTCCTTGATTCACTTAGCTAGATGTTTTTTTTTATATAGTTTACTGCTAAACCCGATAGACCGATATACTGCCACGGACTTAAATAAATTATGCTTGTAAAATAATATATTTTCTATTATTGAATGAATTTTTGGATGATTCTTCGAAAAATGATGTCAGACCTTTTTTGTAGAGCATACAATCCTCTACAAAAATATTCGATAGAAATCGCGGAGCAATTTATGGTTCATTAGTTACAAAACTCAGAGGAAAAGGTTATTTTCTGTGTTATTCTTATAGGAAATCGAAAAGTGCGATGCGGATATCCTAAATCATCATCTATATATTCATACGTGAAACAAAAACTTTGTACCCCTTTTTAAACGAACTGCGTAAACGGTTGAACTTGAAATTTGGCATAGTTAAAGTTTATATGGCGAAAAAGTGCAAAAAACTATTTATTTTATATAAAATGCATTAGAAGTACATTAAATTAATTAAAATATGCATTACTCACACTATTGATTGAATTTTACACAACGTATATACACATGTAAATAAAAAAGACGATTTGACAGCCGTCAATAACGAACTTCAGAAAAGGGTGCGAAGGAGGTTGCTATGGTCGACTGTATGTATTTTTTAACTCTTACGGTCCAATTACCATTTTTCATCCCACATTCAACAATGATATTATAACATATAACTATTATTATAATATTAAAACTATTATTACAATATTTATAAAACGACTTACGTTCCACACCTTACATGCTCTTTGGATTTAACTGGTTAATATTACAATAATATCATAATTTAAATATGAATGTCGTCGCATGCATTATATGCCCTTTGAAATCCTATTTATATTATATACTATATTAATCCTATAAGGTCAAATTATAGGTTAAATTCAAAATAATATGATATGTAAATTCATAGTATATATATTTACATAAATAATTAAATGATAAACAATTTACTTTTAGTACATTTATGGAACCACTAAAATAATTATTATTTTCTTTGGTTTTATTGGATTTCAACATTTTTAGGTGACAGAAGTACTTTTACTTCATGGCACTTGGCTTCACGTTGTCATTAGAGTAAAGAGAGCAATATTAATAAAGTTAATATTATAATGTTTATTATTTTTTAAGGCGAACTCACTTCAAATGATGATTTAATAAAAAATGAACCAAATAATACTTTGCATAATCAAAATAAGGATTTTGTTCTTAAAAGTAATCCATGATTTAGACCTCTGCAGTTACAATGATGCAGTTTAACCTGATGTAGCAAGTAGCAAGTCGTCCGAAGACTTTGGTCAACAATGACGAATTAAAGGCGATTGTGGAAGCTGATGATATACAATCTACGGTTGTATTAGCAGCAGCTTTCGATGTTAGCGTCAAAACAATATTGGTCCATTTGCGTCAAATTGCCAAGATAAAAAAGCTTGACAAATGAGTGCCCCACGAATTCAATGATCGCCAGCGCAAAGTACGCGTCGAGACGTGCATTGCACTGCTCGACAGACCCAAAAAAGGCAGGAATTTCGAACTGTATTGTTACCTGCGATGAAAAATGGATTCTGTTTGATAACTGCAAGCGCTCAGCAATTTGGTTGGATCCTGGTTCAGCACCTAAACAATGCCCTAAATGAAAACTTATCACACTTATCACAGCTTCTTACCAAACGGGGTGAGCATTACTGCAGATGTGTACTGTGAAGAACTGAACACAATGATGGAGAAGCTGGCACATCTCCAACCAGCATTGGTCAATCGCTCGTCTCCGCTGCTCCTGCACGACAACGCGCGACCTCATACTGCACAGCAGACGGTTTCCAAGTTGCAAGAACTGGGGTTGGAAGTTCTCCGTCGTCCGTCCTGCTCACCAGACCTTGCGCCTACAGACTATCATTTTTTCTAGAATTTGGATAACTCCTTGCTGGGAAAAAATTTCAATACCCAAGAGGCAGTACAAAATGCCTTTGAAGAATGTATTGCCTCCCGTCCAGCTGATTTCTTTAAGAAGGGCATCAATAAACTGCCACTGCGTTGGCAAAGATGCATTGATTTCATGGGTGATTATTTCGATTAATACAATTAAAAAATACATGAAAAAAATTCGTTTCAATTTTTTCATACAAAACGGCAATTTCATAGGTAAATACCTAATAATTTCAATACACAAATTATGAAAATTAAATATTGTAATTAAATACTGTAATTAATTTAAAAACTCAGAAGAGAACAGAGTTATTTCATTATTTTTTGTCCTTATAACTGCCTGGTTTTTTTATTCAAAGTTTATCATTATATAATTTAATTAACTACTACTTGAATTGTTAATGCCAAAAAATATTATATATTTTTGACGACGTAAAATTCCATAATTTGACACAATTTTGGTCACAATAGGAACCACAGATTGTAAAACTTTTTCGCTTAGTCAGTAAATAATTTACTTATTAATAAAATTAGGTTTTTATTAAAGTATTTCAATACATCTAAGAACTGTCCAATCGGTCTTTATGTAAAAAAATCACAGTACAATAACTTCAAATTAAGTTTTAAGGAACGACAAATTTTATAAGTATTAAGTGATAGTACGCAAGCGGTGTAGTGTGTATGTCCAAGACAAAGGAAATATACGGAATACATTGTTTACAAAGAAATTTTATAAGCATATTAAGCTATTGCATAGCTTCTATCGCGGGCCTTGAGCGTGGAGACCGAATCCAAAAAGACCGTAACGAAAAAACCTGACACCCCCCCCACTCTGCCTACCATGTAGCTCGGCCGAGCGTTCGCTTAAAGTATATATGGTACGACTGTACAAAGCTCGCACGGATCGAGACTTTTTTTTTCGAAATGACTACGCTATTGACACAGCAAGGTCTTAACAGCTTCACCGGACTACTGAGGCGAGCGCTTAAGGCACTCAGCCGATTTTATTTTGGCAACCAGCTCAAGTGTGCAAGGCACACCTCGGCTTGGCTGTTGCCTGTTGCATGCAAAATCACGACCTATCTTAGCTAACCTAGCTAACTATTCATATATGTATAAGTTCTTGAAACGTATGTGTGTACCAAGCATACACGCCTCAACAACTCCTCCATATATTTGTTATCGGAAAATTGAGAGTTTTTCAGTTCGATAAGGGAAAAAAAAATTAACCCTTCCACTTTCATGTGTAAGCGTGTAGGCGTACACGTGTGTGGGGGTGATCGTGTAGTGTTGTAGCAGTGATGTATATTTGTGTGTCAGCGTATCGCGCTAGCAACGCACTCAAGGGCTCCCTACCGAGGGATCGAACCTAGGCTTGAGCCGCTGCCCTGGGAGGCTTAATCGGGTGCGGATCAAGACGAGCTGCTCCGAAATCGAACGAATACGTAATCAGCTGTTTGTGAGAAAGTATACTGGTGTATAGGTATTTATCATTTATGTACAACAGTGTTTTCCTGAATAACCTACATGTATTGTAAGATAATAAAAATATTTTGTACAATATTAAATTTTCATTTATTTAATAAAAGAAAATAATTGTTTTCTTATCGGTCACCACGCTCAAAAAGTGTAACTTGAATTAATATCAAAGAAAAAAAAACAAAGGAAAAAAGATACTGCATAAGTAAAATAAATAAATAGTTATAATTGCATAAGTTAATAAAAAATGCTATGCAATAGCTTTACCGCGGCAGTCCCCGGGTGCCACACGTATTTTTTATTGTTTCTAGACATCATCATCTCTTATTCCACCTTATTAGGGTCTGCACAATATGTTTTCCTTTTCCACTCTCGCCTATCGGATGTCATCTCAGTATTCACACCTTTGACACACATATCATTTTTCTCACAATCCATTCATAGCTTTTTCGGTCTTACTCTACTCTTATATCCATCGACCATCATATTCAAAGCTTTTCTAGTTACATGGTCTTCATGACATGCCCTTACCATAATCTATTTATTACGCCTCAATTTATCTGTCACTGGTGCTATTTGTAATTTAATAGTAATATCTTTATTGCACTCCAAAAAATATACAAAAAAAATAAACAGCAATATACAGTATATTTTTGGGGTGTAAGGGGTGTCGAAAACATCTTAAGACTTGAGACACCCAAGCCAACCTCACCTGCACGTGGTGCACCCTGCTGATCAACGAACGAGGCAATGGCGCAAGCGGGGTGGTAGGGTTTTACAGCCCGACTGGGTGGCAACCACCATGTATATAGCGAAAAAGCCCGTAATAGTGATTCGCTTCTACGGGTCGCGTTTCGGGGTAGTCCGGTGAAGCTGTAAAGGCCAAAAAATAAAGGCCAATAGCGTAGTCAGTTCGAAAAAAAAAAATAAGTCGCGTTTCGGGATCAGCCTGTGCATATCCAGCTTACTGCAACAGGCCGGCATCATAGTGGCGACCGGCGGTGGACAGTGTGTCAATCGGTGGTCGCTATTATTTTTGGATTGTACTGTGCTTACCATCAGGCATAGTGCAGTCACTTTGCCGTGCTACAATGAAAAAAAAATACGTTTACAGTTAGGCGGCCTTATCGCAAGAGACATTTAATTTTCAAAATACCTGGTAGCGATGTAAAAAATAACCACAATAATACTGCACAAGAAACTACACAGCGAAGTAATAATAATGGTAATGTTAACATAAAAATATGATTAACTAACTGACCCCCGCAACTTCGTCTGCACAAAATTGGTTATTACCGGTTTCAACTGTATCTTTAAACGCAAAAACCTTAAAACCCGATAGCAGCGACATCTACCGCTTTCATGTGTGAATTCAAACTATCCAGGGACTCACGCAAACGTATACTCAGTTGGTTTGTGAAACGTCTTTTAACATATAGAGGTTAGAAGGTCACCTACCAAGCCAATGAAAACTAATCTACATATGATATTGCTGACAAATGTCTCCCCATTACCTCTTGGGTTGCTCTTGTGCCGGTCAACTTCGCGCCCGTTTACTATTCGCGTAGAGCCTACTTTAAGACTCAAAAATATTACACGTACTGACAGAATTCTATTATTAACTATTATGTAGGTTTATGTTTTAGGAAAAGAGGTTGTCACCTTTGCTTAGCAAGTATTTTTTATACAATAAAAGAAATGTAATGACATATAAGTATCAATTTTGTTTACACATATTTTTCAACTTTGTCGACATGCTATTATTGATGTGAAATTTGTTTAGAATCGTTATGGTCTAAAATCAAAGGAAAAAAAACTCATGACAAAGATGCAAATACATATATAAATAAGATTTAGCCTAGTTATTACATTTTGTGCTACTAGTTCTCTAGCTGATTTATGCTTTATTAGCTGAATTATGCGTAGAAATGTTATGTAGCCGTAGCTCAGTTACAGCGTACTGAACATTGTATGGGCTGACTGAGGCGTCGGTTCGGAACCCAGCGATCAATTATTATTATTATTTTTAAAGTAGGATACTTACATTGTTAGCTAATCTGTTCGTTATGTATAGCACAAATAAAACGTACCAAAATCCATCATGTATTTTATTAACTTTTTTTTTTACTTTCATCATTTATCATGGAGAATCCCTTGCGTTTTATGGGACAGAAGGTATGCTAGATGTAACCTTGTAATATTCTTTATCACTGTGCCAAGTTTCGTCAAAATTGGTTGAGTACTTTCAGAGCGATACGTGTTCGCAGAGACAGAGAGACAGACAAAAATTGTAAAAGGATTCTTTTTGACTTCTATATCGATAACAAAGTCTACCCCGATTATAATTTTCAAAAAATATTTTATTAATTTAATAGATTATTATAATTAAAATAACAAAAAACGCAGACGAAGTCGTATTCTAGAGTTACAATAAAGAAAATGCAATTATAGATAAAATTGCATATTGGTTAGAACTTCGAGACGCGCTGACGATTGTCTGCGGAACGGCTGTCCGCGTATGCGAATTCAATGATTACTAGTAATCATGGATCCAATAAGAGTGGTCGTCTTCAGGTGAGCCGTATTAATTAATTAATTATTTACTATTTAATTGATCATTGTTTTGTATAGTTTACTAGTAATTTATTTTTGTATCAATGGTAACATTTCGTACTAAGTTTAACAGCGCAAATATAAATGAGTTTCATAAAAGGGTTATATTCAATCTAATATATATAAATCTCATGTCTCGGTATTTCTGTTCAAACTCCTCCGAAGCAGCTAGACCGATTTCTGTGTATATTTGGTAGTTTTGAGAATAGGTCGTAAAGCGTATTTTATACTTCTAGGTACTTACGGTGACCCTGCCCAGATTTTTTTTTTAATTTTTTGGACCAAAAAATTTTGTTGTTTTTTTTTTTTTTTTAATTTATTATGAAAAACTACAATCATTTTTACTCTCCTGTCCACCCTTCCCTATTTCAATCGCGATTTTAGTATTTTTGGAAAAGCTGCATATGTCCAAACAATTTGATACTAATTGTTTTACTATTGTGTTTTAATTGTCAGGACAAAATTTGTATCAAACAAGATTTTACGTAAAAGGGAAAAATATGGGTTAATAATTTAAAATGACAGAGAATACAGATCAAAGATATTTAAATAATTATGTTTATTCTAACAATTGGTAGAATTAATTTCATGTTCATAGTTACATAGTCGTTCTGGAAAGCGATGATTCGGTCTTATTTTCTTCCGTGAGACTACATGAGAGCAGCTAGTATTTAATATTTGTCATAAATAAATAAATAAATAACCAAAGAAACTTTGTATACATACCTTTCGCAAGTAATTATAGAGAACAAAAAACTACCATGTCTTCAGGTGATATATATCAAACGTCAGGAATTAGTATAGAAAAATAATTTAACTTTTTTTCTATATATATTTATTATCACAACAAAAAAACGCACAGTCACTTAATACTATTTTTTACTGGTATACAATGGTAATTCCCAGCGATCATGGTCGTCCACGTAACGATGCATCTAATAAAGTTTTTACAGAAAAACTAGTTAGATATGGTCCTTGAACCCATAATTTAGAAAATCTACACATATACGTTGTAGGGAGTAATCTCAGGAAGTGCTGGTCCAATTTAAAAAATCTTTCAGTGTTATATAGCCCATTTATCGAGGAAGGTTAAAGGCTATATCAGGGTAAGACCGATATGGGCCCGCGAGGCGGACCCCCTGAGTGGCCGTCTTCACCGACAGAGGACCGGCAGGAGGAGGCGGCGATTTGCCCAACTTCTCCTGCCACTGTAGTCGGACCTGAGGGGATGTAGTCGGGGGGCTCATCCCTTCATTGCACAGGTTCGGCGGACGAGGGGGGGTAGCTGGCGTGTACCCAGCTGCCTCTCTATAGGTAGGAGCTTGGTGGCAACCTGCCACCGGGTGGACCGTTGGGGCGGCTATTCAAGGGGAATAGCAGAGAACGATCCCTTGCCGCCCCAACATCACGGTCTGTCGGTACACCGTGGGGTTTTAGTCCGTGCGAGTCGGACATAACCCATCCTCTCCCCCGGGAGGGTGGATATCCATAAGGGATTTCCCCACGTAAAAAAAAAGGGTAAGACCGATATGAGCGGAGCACTAACGAACACAGTGTCAAAATCGTTTTTTTTCCTCTTGAGAGCTTCCGATGCGTGTTAGTGTTAGCCCAAAGTATATATTCCACACGGACGAAGTCGCAGGCAGAGGCTTTAGATAGAATACATTTTAATTATTTTTAGTTTGTCTATCTGTTTCTATGGACACGCATAACTTGTAAACTGCATACATGAAAAAACCTCACCAAGAAAATCATAAAGCGATTCCTCGAGTAACATTCAATCTTGGTTTCATTAAAATCTCTTCACTCTATCAAAAGTTATTGCAATTTTAATGACGACGCGACTCAAATACGAGAGAGAAGATGATAGTGGATCTAATATATCATTGTTTTTTTAAGTAACACGTGGCCACAGCTAGTCAGTAATATGTTTTGAGACCTTATTGTCGAATTTAACATTGCAACTTAAAAAAATTCATTACACTAATTTATGTTTATTTCTGTTGTCAAAATTATATGAGCACTTTATCTAGATTGTCGCGTACATATATTAAATTATCAAGGTTGTATTGGGAGGCAAAGTTAAGATACTGCATACTATCATTTTTATCATACGAATTATCAATTGTTTATGATACACAACACGTATTTTGTTATTTATTTAACTAACACTACAATAACAGGGTGTGTTTCGACAGCTGACACATGGTGCCAGTATTTAAAAACGGTGATTTGATATTCAAATAACTACTATATTATTAAAATAGCACGAACCTCGAAGAACCATGTCGACTTTTTACAATAATGACAAGAATAGCGCTTTGTTATTTAATGTTTTGAATTTTTAGTGTTTCGTAAATTAAAAAGAGTAGATAATTATCTACACTGCGGGACTTCGTATAATATCTGTCCTTCTAATACCTTTAATTAAACAATTCTTGTATATTTTTATATATTCAGGATCTCGGAAACGGCTTCATCTATTATTTCCGTGAAACTTAGTATGTAGGTAGTTTCGGAGACGATAAATCGATCTAGATAGATTTTATTCATAGAAAACTTTTTTAAACTGAGTTTTCAGACAATGAAAAAAATATAGCTAGACTATACAGGTAAATTTCGCAGGCGTTGTCTCAAAACAGAAATAGCTCAGATGGAAATCGATTACTTCGAAATTCCGTGTAACCCCAGTTCGAATCCGAGTGACAGCATAAGAAATATATTTTTTTAATTTTTTTTTTTTGTGGAAAAAAATAATTTTTTTAGGCAAGCCTAACAATTTATTTTAATTTAAAAATACTTTTTAAAGAACCGAGCTAGGCTCGGTCGCCCAGGCACTATTGCTTATGAGTAATCGCATATATGTATATTTTTATATATAAATTTGCTGTAGATCCGAGAATGGTTTAGATTCATAATTGGACCCGTTAGGTGGCGATGCAGTAGAATTTTTATATATCAAACTCAGCTTGATATAGTGTTTCAACTTATTATCCGGCAAAGTAATTCTAAAGTAATTTTTGCGTAAATTTCTTTTCTTGTGTGATTTCCTAATAGTAAGATATACATGTATACAAATATGATACATATGTAAACCATATCCTAAATATTACACTAGTGTATAAACTATTACTACGCCAAATTTCATCAACATTCGTTCAGTTGTTTTGCGTGAATCCTGTACAAACGACAGACATATAGAAATAAAAATTAAAAAAACAATATGAAAATGTGTTCTGGCAATTGATTCTAAGTTCCATTTGAGCTTTTTTTATATTTAATGTATAGATATCGCCCGTTAGCCTTTTATTATATGTATAGATTAAATACATATAAGCCAAAAATGTTTCTCTTGCTTCGCGTCTACAAATTGATACACACATAAATTAACGCATAACAAGTCGTGAGCGGTTGCGAGTTAAGTTATAAAAGTAGCAAATTATCATTTACAAACACAAACCTGTATTCGGCAATTATATGGTATTTTGGTACTTTTATTGCTTTGTTTAATATTAATTACCACTTTACCGTTAAATTGATAAGCCTTATTTGATACCTAATTGTAATTAATTATGTAGGGCGCGGGTATTGTGTCACTAGTTTAACATAACGTGACAGGATGACTACGAAGTTCTTAATACCAGAAAGTTGGAGATAAATAATAGATCTGACTCCATTCGTCTATACTAATTAATGCTTCGGCAGCTAGTATATTATCCCTCTATAATTTTTGAAGTGAAAACTTCATTGGACGCGTTGAGTGGTATTTTTGGCAGGAGATTAATTTGTAATTTCGCTTTATCATATGCTAATAAGCGGCACCGACCGTATGGCGCTTGCGTATTGCAAACATGGTGTATTTAAACATTCGATAGTGTATAAATTGTTTGTTGGATGCCGTTATATCGACAGAGGGATCAGTGAAAATGTTCCGCGGTCGTTTTTTGGTACATTTCAGGGAGCGGTTGGAATTGTAGATCGCGGCGGATATTACAAATATGTTGACATGGTTAGTTGCCCTATCAAAATACTTGTGAGGGACTTGATGCACGTTCGGATCGAAGCGCAGCGTGAAGAAACACTTACGCAGGCTGGCATGACAGCGGTGACCGGCGATGGATAGTATGTCTCTCGGTGGTCGCCACTGTTTTTGTATTGTACTATGCTTACCATCAGGCATAGTACAGTCACTTTGCCGTGCTATAATAAAAAATAAAAAAAAATCTCCAAATCTTTTTGAAGATCGTTGTTCTAAACCTCCAGATTTCCAAAATTAGGTTTTGATGTATGCGCGGACAAATGTCTTATAGAGACTGACCTTATGTTTGAGTTTCGTTTTGATCTGTGAGCATAATAGCACAAGTAAACGACCTTTTTGCACACTCTTCGGACCTGAGCTTTAAAAATAAGTTGTTGTCTAAGATGACACCGAGATATTTGACCTCGATGACCCAAGAGATATCAACAACAAATAACCTAAAAGGCATTAGGATGTTCGGCTTATTATCGGAGTTAAAGAGTATTGCGGAACTCTCATATAGGTTATCTTTTACATACCATCTACAACACCGTTCGCCGAGAGTAATCTAATCGTAAGAATGGCATGTCGAATACATGATTTGAAGTGAACTTTCTGCTTACCTGGAGCAAACATCACTCAGAGTGTGTTATCAGTATAATAACCTACCTCAATCTCCAGGGCTCTTGGTTTATTTTCCTACAAAATCCTTTATACATAAAACACGCCGACCAAGCTATACAACCGCAATTGACGCGTCACAAATTGTCAGACATTTGATCACCTTCTGAGATTGTTTTTTTTTTAATCCTTATTGTCTTACTTATCAGCTTAATTCAATCAGGTAAATATGACGCAAATGAATTTACAAAATCTTGTCTTACAAATTCTATTACCAGTTTATTTTAATTTTATGTTTAGTGTTTTTATGTTTTGTAGATTTTATCTTAAATGACTATATTTTCCAAGATAAGCAGACACATCATACTTAAAAGAACTGGTTCTAAAATGTAGCTACAGGAACACACCTATGAGTACTTGGTGACAAATTATTAACATGAAGTTGGCAGTAATGTTAGCTTAGAAAATGTCCTACCAGCTTTATTTCTAGGTAGGCTTAAGAATTAGTGTGTAGTCATTTTCCTGTAGCTATTTAAAGATTTTAACAAATAAGTTTTTCATTTCGATAATAGTAATCTACGAAGCATTTGTATAGCATATTGTTTTTTCTTCTTATTCTTCTATTCTGCAGACTCTTGGTCCGCACCTTTTTTATAGCATATCATCATGAGGTAAGCGGGAAAATTGGAGAACCGCTAACCTTAAAATCTATAGATATATAATATCTATCTCAGATTCCTAAGCCTTAGTAATTAATAAGTCGCATGTTTTTGGTTCAAAGACTGTTTATTTGTTGAACTTGCGATATCATTTTTAGACATTTCTGGCTGTCTATTTGTATGAACACGTATCACTGCTAAAGTACTGTGTTCACACTAAAATCTCACAAAGAAAATCATAAAGACTATTCTCGAACAAAATGTAGTCTTGGTTTTATTAAAGTCGGTTCACTCTATCAAAAGTTATTGTGGTTTTAATGACGACGCGACTTAAGTACGAGAGAAAAGTAGATAAGTAAATGGAATTAATATATTCAGGTGTTTTTTTTGTCAATGTTTGTTTTTCTACGTTCGTTTCTACGAGGACGGTGACGCGAACACATATTAATACAACCACGTTTCACTTAAATTCATGTTTATTAATTACTATTAATTCTTGTGGAACTAAATACTTACGTCAGAGTAAAATGACGAGAGAAAAAACTCTTTCATATATAATACTTACATATTTCAGTTTTCATTGCAATCCATCAAGCGGTGTTAAAACTTTATCAATCTTAGCTATGTATCGGTACTGATACATTCTTGTATACACAATTGATAATTATTTGTAGGACTAGTGATAGGGTATGATAAAACCAATTGATATAAATACGGATAATTGAGCAACTAGAACAAACTAATGACACAATTTTGGTATACAGAAAGTATGAAATTGTTCAAAGAATTGGATAAAGCGGCGGCAGTCTTCCGCAGTCGTCTCTTTGTTGTTCTGAACTACATAGGGATTATCTTCTCTATCATTGGAAGAACTCTCTTCTGGTCAATTTGTATGTATAAGATGTAATATATATATCATATAGGCTGGTCACCTGACGTTAGGTGATCACCACCGTTCATAGACACTAGCAACACCAAAGGAATCACAGTGCGTTACCAGCCTGTGTTTGGGGGGATTGAGTGAAAGAGGGGGAGAGTAGGGGAGCTGTCTCCGGTACTCTCATTAACCAAACGAAATGCAACAATGTAAGCACAGTTACTTCACGTCGGTTTTCTGGTACTATCCCGGGAGAGCCGAGCGTTAGCTGTATAGAAAAACAACATGGAAAAATCTTTATAGAATTTAAACTACAAGGAATAAAAATGATTGGTAAATCCCCGTGCATTACGAAACAAGCCATGTATATCTTATCTATACATATAATAATAATGTATATGTAACATAACTCTGTACTTATTAACTTTTTTGAAAAAATTTTTTTTTTTAAATTATGAAAAAAAAAAAATTGTTTTCCTGGCTGGCTACTCTCCCGCACACATTAAAAGCTAGGAAGAATGCGACCACCGTGAGGTTCTCTCGGACCTTCCTTATGCGTTCACTAGCACTGTGGAATGGGTTGGTAACACGGTTTTTCCTCAGGGCTATGATATGGGGATTTTCAAAAGGGACTGAAACGCATTCTTCTTGGTCTGTAACACAATAGTGACGCACTTGATGTTGCAGTTGTCCATAGGCGACGGTAACCATTTACCATCAGGTGGGCCGTCTTCCTATTTGCTGCCTTTTGGCATAAAAAAAAATATATTGCACAGGTCCATGAATGAGTGATAAAATACATTTCAATAATTTTTACAGACGTCCGTCTGTTTTTTTTTTTTTTCTCGAACTGACTACGCTATTGACCTAGCAAGGTCTTAACAGCTTCACCGAACTACTAAGGTGAGCGCTTAAGGCACTCAGCCGATTTTATATTGGCAACCAGCTCAAGGGTGCACGGCACACCTCGGCTTGGCTGTTGCCCGTTGCATGCAAAATCGCGACCTATCTTAGCTAACCTAGCTAACTATTCATATATGTTTGAGTTGTCGAGACGCATGTGAGTACCAAGCATATCCGCCTCAACAACTCCTCCATATATTTTTGTCGGAAAAATTGAGAGTTTTTCAGTTCGATAAGGGAAATTTTTTTATCAAAAATAACCCTTCCACCAAAATGTGTAGCATGTAGGCGTGCACGTGTGTGGAGGTGATCGTGTAGTGTTATAGCAGTGATGTATGGGTGTGTCACCGTATCGCGCAAGCAACGCACTCAAGGGCTCCCTACCGAGGGAGGCCTAAACGGGTAGCATGTCCGTCTGTCTATCTGTCTGTTTGTTTGACCACGTATAGCGACAATAAAGTACTGAGGTCACTATATAACCTTATTATTATGTTTATAAAGCATATTCTTAAGTAACATTTAATCTTTATTACATTAAAATCGGTTCATTGTATCAGAAGTTATTGTAATTTCAATGACGACACGACATAATTACTAGTGAAAATAAATGTTTTTTTTTTCCCGAACTGACTACCCTATTGACCTAGCAAGGTCTTAACAGCTTCACCGAACTATTAGAGAATAAATGTTTTAAATACTTTTAGTTGATTTTATTAATCACTAGCCTCTGCCCGCGACTTCATTCGTGTGGAATAGATACTTCGGGCTAAGGCTAACGCAGCGGTAGCTCTCAAAAAGAAAAAACCCGATTTTTAAACATTCTTCATTGGTGCTCCGCTCCTATTGGACTTAACGTGATAATATATAGCTTATAGGAGGATGGCCTCGATAAATAAGCTACAAAACATTGAATGAATTTTTCAAATCAGACCAGTTGTTCCTGAGTTTACCCCCTACAACGTCACAAACTCACAAACTTTACCTCTTTATATTATTAGTATAAATTGTTTTTATACAAGGTTTTACACAGACGGAGTCGCGGGTACAACTAGTTATATAATATTATAGTATTCTATATACTGTCTTAAAGCCATGAAATAAACATAGTTAATTTTATACGGTATTACAAACATAATGATTAGACCATATTTGTGATTATTAATCACAATAAATAGGTGTTTATTTATTTATAAATGCGGCTTTGTAATTGTATTAATTCGTTCCTTGTGCTTTACCAAGTTGCAATTAGTAAATTGATCTTGCACCAATAAGTTAATAATAGTTGTTTTTGCTTCCCTAAACTCATGCTTCATTAGTTAATCTTTTTTGTTTTTCTTTCAATGAAAGGTTGTACGAAGACAGAATTCATTTTTCGGTGTTCTTACTTTGTTACGTTGAGTATATCTTACCTCTGAGGAATTCGTTAGGTCAGTATTTAATGATTGATACTAAGAAAATAGTAATGTGTTTTTTCGTGGAGTAACCTCTTGTCACCCTCGTTAGTACACCTCTATCGCGGATAGATGTAATTCTTTCCGCAATTTGTTAACTAAGTATCACTGGAATCTAGAACCTTTTTCATTATTTCAGTTTGGTTATAAATTCATAAAAAAATATCTTAGTGTTAATGTAATTATATTCGGATACGGGTTCGATAGAGGACAGTTCAAATTGCCGCGACTAAGACAGAATATTCGCTGAAAGAAAACATCTCGATAAAACTATAGAATTTTGCTATCGCTTTTCCTAATCCTATTTAACTACGACTTTCAACTTGAAAGTCTATCGCCAAGCATCTATTGGTATTTCGGCAGCTGTTCTTAGGTGTCCAGTCTCTCCTTCTTCTTTTTCTTGTTTTGGCTCCGCAGAAGCACTTGCCAGTGTCAATGTTTTGTTTCAATGGACGTAGTACAATAATATTATAAGCGTTGTGTGACCATTTCGATATTCTAACAAGATGGTGGATCCCTTGTTAGAACCTTCTAGGGAGTTTTTGTGGCATCTCAGAATTTAATGCTCCGTGGTATTATTTTCCATTCACTTCACTTATGCACAATAAACTAACTATATTACGTAAAACACCATCAAATTTACAAAATATAGAGTCAAATAACACAAGATTGTGAATAAAATATAAAATCCACTACATGACAGACTAAGATTCCGCCAAAAACTCGAACAGTCTTTCTAAGTACACACTAGTATATGCAATGCAATGCAAATACTAACGACAGATAAGATTGTGGCCATAACCTAAAAAGGAATTTGAGGATCTGGATTATATTTAACAGGTCACCTGATGTTAAGTGATCACCACCGTCCACAGACACTAGCAACACCTGGGAATCGCAAGTGCATTGCCAGCCTGTGTTTGGAGGTGGAGGGAATAGGGAATTTGGGAGTCGGGAAGGGTTGAGGGAGGTGGTCTTGCGGCACCCTCACTGACCGAACCAAACGCAACAATGCAAGCACTGTTATTTCACGTCGGTTTAGGTCGGTACTATTCAGGGCAAGCCAATCCTTTGATGCTAAAACCAGTAATAGCTTCAGCTGGCTCTACCACCTATATAAACTGTTTGCTTAAGGATATCGGAGTTGCTGTAGCTCAGCTCAGCTATAACCTTAATAAGTCAATAGTTGGTACTATCCCTAGTAGTCGATCTCTAAATACATTCCGATCCTAACCATTAATTAGTCTAAAGTTAATAGAAGTCGGTGAAGCCCTTCTGGTTATCTTGAGAACTAAATGACTGTTATTATATGATACATACAAGAATTATCATTTATATTTCTTTTGGTATTATTATAATGAAACTAGCTTTTGCTCACGTCTTCATTCGCTTTAATGTAGATGAAACAAACAAATTCACACTCGTATTTATAATACTGGTAGGTACATATTATTCAGTTAACGTGGTTTGAATTATAATAAACTAACGAACTGATCCGGCTTCACGCTGGTGCAATATACTAAAGTAAAATTAAACACTTATGGCCAAGTGGTTTAGACACATGTCCGATCCATACCATTGTTTATTTATTAGAATTTATTCATTTTTTGCTTTGTGACTTTATCTTACATACATCTTTTTTTTTAACAAACAGACGGGTCACCTGATGTAAAGTGATCACCGCCGTGAATAGACACTTGTAACATCAGAGGAGTCGTAAGTGCGTTGCCAACCTGCGTTTGGAGGAAGGCGTGGGGAGGAGGAGGAGAGAAGGACTAAGGGAGGAAAGGTGAGCCCCAGCGCTCTCGCTGACCGAACGAAACGCAACAATGGAAGCACTGTTACTTCACGTCTATTTTCTGTGAGAGGGTGGTACTACTTCGGGCGAGTCGACCCATTCATGCTGAATCCAGTAATAGCTTCAGCGTGGCTCTACAACCTACAAACTGATTCGTAGACACCAACACTTTTTTTTTACAAAAATCGAATAAGTTTAATTCTTTTAATATGTATAAATAAATGGATATGTTACACAAATAGTTATACTGTGTTGGGATCGCAAACCACGATTTCATCGCGGGGCACCAGCAAAGTTAGCAAATAACACTAATAAAAAATATATTGTAAAAACCAACTTTGTATCTACATTAAAACCACAACTGAAATTGTAATTTCATTAGATAAGAATAAAAACTACGTTAATGAGAATAACTTGCTAAACTATGTGTTATGTTTTATTAATATTAAAAAAAAAAACAGCGCGTGTATCAATTTGTACACGTGCAGGAAGTGAAACTTCTTTGTCTTATATTCATAACATTATTATAATATCATATCAAATTAAATTAATTATTATTGTATTATTCTTATAATTTGTTTTATATTATTATATTCTTATATAATATTATTATAATAATTATTCAAATTACAGCGGGTTACTTAGGTTACTCTAAATTAGACTAGGTTTTAACTGCGGCTTCGCCCACAATGCTGTCTCCAAAACAGTTGGATCGATTTTCAAGGAATTTTCACCAACAGATAGCGGACATGATAACAAGTAATGTAATCTATTTTAATTTAGACTAGCTGTTAACTGTGGCTTCACCCGCAGTACTATCTTCAAAACAGTTATACCCATCTTCGCAAAACTTTCATTGGCAAATAGCTGCTCTTATAAAAAGTAATTTAAGCAATTTCAGTTTATACTAGCTGTTAATAGCAGCTTCGCCCGCAGTACTATCTCCGAAACGGTTAGACCGATTTTCACGAAACTTTTATTAGCAAATAGCTGACCTTATAAAAAGTAATCCAAGTTATTTTAATTTATACTAGCTGTTAGTCGTAGCTTCGCCTACAGTGCTTTCTCCAAAATGGTTAAACCGATTTTCGCGGGACTTTCACTGGTAGACACCTCACAAAGTAATTGAGGTTATTTTATTTTAGACTGTACAGGGGCAGTTTATCAGATCAGTGAGCATGCTCGATCCCTGGCTGCCCCTACCATGCGGCAGACGGTACACCGTGGGAATTTAGTCTGTGCGAATCGGACATAACCTACCCTCTCCCCCGGGAGGGTAGCGTATCCGTTAGGGATTTCTCCACGTTAATAAAAAAAAAAAAAAAACTGTTACCCGCGACTTTATTCTGTATGAAAATTTTACAAGATTTCAAGTCATTCTTTATTTTTAATTAAATATATATATATATATATTTTAATTCAACCTTATAATTATTGGAAACTTTGTAGGTAGAAGAGGTTTTCCTAATAAAATCTTAGACCAGAAATGTATTACGTAAAGGAATCCATAATACAATTTCTTGGGGAACTGACAAGCGTTTATTTTTTGTATAGTCACAAAATCTTAATTATAATAGCAATGTATATTAAATATAATGTAAATATATATTTTTATAATAATATTTTGCTTATATTTTATTAGTTCCTTATACAGTTTAAATGAACACTGAGGTAAGTAGTTATAAGGTTAAGGTCCCAAATATGTTACTGATGACAAACGCCATTTGACACGCTGTTAGTATTTATATATCTAACTAGCCGCTGCCCGCGACTTCGTTCGCGTGGAATAGATACACTAACACGCAGCAGTTCTCAAAAGACAAAAAAACATCCCGATTTTGAAATATTTTTCGTCTGTGCTCCGCTCCTATTGCTCTTAGCGCGATGATATATAGCCTATAACTATTCTCGATGATTGAGCTACATAACACTGAAATAATTATTCAAATTGGACCAGTAGTTCCTGAGATTACCCCCTACAACGTCACAAACTCACAAACTTTACCTCTTTATAATATTATAGTATATATGTATACATTACATATTGCTGTCTACCTGATTAGGTCTTCTACGGCAGCGGCTCAAGCCTAGGTTCGATCCCTCGGTAGGCAGCCCTTGAGTGCGTTGCTTGCGCGATACGGTGACACACAAATATACATCACCGCTACAACACTACATGATGACCCCCACACAAATGCACGCCTACACGCTTACACATGAAAGCGGAAGGGTTTACTTTTTTTTTCCCTTATCGAACTGAAAAACTCTCAATTTTTCGATAATAAATACATGGAGGAGTTGTTGAGGCGTGTATGCTTGGTACACATATACGTTTCAACAACTCATACATATATGAATAGTTAGCTAGGTTAGCTAAGATAGGTCGCGATTTTGCATGCAACAGGCAACAGCCAAGCCGAGGTGTGCCGTGCACCCTTGAGCTGGTTGCCAAAATAAAATCGGCTGAGTGCCTTAAACGCTCGCTTTAGTAGTACGGTGAAGCTGTTAAGACCTTGCTGGGTCAATAGTGTAGTCATATCGAAAAAAAAAACATATTGCTGTAAGTTCATTGCCAGCCTGTGTTGGTGGTTAGAGGGATGGGAGAAGGGGACGGAGGGAGAGAGTAGGTAGGCCTCCGGCGCTCTTACTGACCGAACGAAACGCAACAATGTAAGCACTGTTACTTCACGTTGATTTTCTGTGTGTCGGGTGGTAGTACCGAGGACGAGCCGACCCATTCATGGTGAAACTACTAATAGCTTTAGCGTGGCTCTACCACTTACTAACGTACATTTAGCTAACCGACAAATGATTCCATATATATCACATAAAGTATTTTAACATAAAATTACAGCATAGTCCTTAAGGTCATAAGTATGCAGGACATTAGAAATTATATTTTTAATTATTTTGAAGTCATATTCGAATACACAAACTACTAAAAACCATAGCAAAAACACTTATTTCTAACTTGCTGTGCCCGCGACTCTGTCCGCGTGGAATCTTATCGTGGTATCGTAGGTGGTAGAGCCAAACTGAAGCTATTTTTAGTTTCAGCATGAATGGGTCGGCTCCTCCGGGATAGTACCACCCCTCTCACAGATAACCGACGTGAAATAGCAGTGTTTGCATTGTTGTGTTTCGTTCGGTCAGTGAGAGAGCCGGTAAGCCCACGTCCCTTCCTCTTTCCTTCTTTCCCTATCCTTCCCCTCCTCCTCCCATATACAGGCTGGCAACGCACTTGCGACGTCCCTGATGTCGCTAGTGTCTATGGACGGTGGTGATTACTTAACATCACGTGACCTACCAGATCGTTTGCCTCCTTTGATATAAAAAAAAGAAAATCTTATGTTAAAAACAGTGATTCATAAAGTCATCTAATTGTGTTAAGTCCGTTTACTTATCTACTTTTCCCTCGCATTTACACCGCGTCGTCATTAAAATTACAATAACTTTTGATAGAGTGAACCGATTTTAGTCAAACAAAAACTAAATTATTCTCGAAGATATGCTTTATGATTTTCTTGACATGAATTTTATTGCGAACCTAGTACTTTAACAGTGATGCGTGTTCATACAAACAGATAGACAGACAGACAGACATTTATAAAATTGATTGAAATGTATTTTATTACTTACTCCAAGAAACCTGCAAAATTTTTTTCACGAAAATCGAAAAGTACATACACATTTACATTTCTATTACATTCTTATCATATTTTATTTATTAAGACAAAAACAAAGAACTATAATCCATGGAACTTGTTGGAATAATATAGAATACATTTTTTTTTATTGCTTAAAAAAAGGACTTTTAAAATAAAATTATGATTTAAATATTGTAAAATATTACAAGCAGGGACAATGGATGAATTTAAAATAAGTTAATCTGTTAATAATGGTTTTAAACACAAAATTTATTCGAATTTTAATAACATATTATACTTTATAATTTGTAATCTTCTGGAACAATCCAACAAAAAACCTGATATTACCTTTTTAATATATACTTAAATTATTCTTAAACAAAAACAATAATTAAAGACAGAAATGAATACAATTTAATTTGAAACAGGGATTTTTCATAGTGATTACCTAATAACATGCCTGAGGTTATTATTTATTCATGAAATTAATCAATTATTCTTCATTTATCTGCATAAAGTAATTTTAATGATTTATGTTGTAGTTTAAACTGAACTTATGGAAAAATAGAACAGGGTAATTATTATATTCATCTCACCAAGATAGAGTAAGCCTTTGAGTTTTTTGCGGGATTAGTCTGTCATGTAGTGGATTTTATATTTTATTCATAATCTTGTGTTACTTGACTCTATATTGTGTAAAGTTGGTGGTGTTTTACGTAATATAGTTACTTTATTATGCATAAGTGAAGGGAATGGAAAATAATAACGCAGAGCATGAAATTCTGAGATGTCACAAAAACTCCCTGGAAGGTCTAACAAGGGATCCACAATCTTGTTAGAATATTGAAATGGTCACACAACGTTTCTAATATTATTGTACTATAGCGTCCATTAAAACAAAACATTGACACTGGTAAGTGCTTCTGCGGAACCAAAACAAGAAAAAGAAGAAGAGTAAACCTTTATCAGCTGTTTTACCTCAGTGCTTACAAGTTTTACTTAATCTATCTACTCTAGAGCCTCCATTATTTGCTAGGTTAGCTATTTCGACTTGGGTATCGTTCAAATTGTTAGTTTTAGCCTAAAAAAACATTTGTGAAAGGATCCTATGCAGTTTAACCTAACCCAAATTACGATACTTTTTCCATTAATTTAGCATGGGATTTTTTTTTCACTTTTTAGTGAACTTACCAAAATTATTAATTCTTCATCTACTATAATCTCTTGGGTTGGAGAAATGTTGATATTGGCATCAAAAGTTTAATTTGTATATTTTGAAAAGGTAAAAAATAATATTTACCGTTTTTTCTAATGAATTTTGATCATATAACTATTTGGATCTTTCGTTTAGGTACGCTTTATCGGATTTTCAAAATATTTTTGGATATGAACTAACCATTTAAATGATATCAAAGTTAAAGAAGCCAACTTCGTAAACAAAGGACACTCTAATCTACACCTGTACCTATCCACCTTCATTCATAATATTCTTCAATTTATATGAATTCTATTCCTGGCCATGGTATGCCCAGTCCATGATAACCTATTACTCTTCAACTTCTGTCATTGGATCTAGTTTCACATATTTATTTTTAATCTTATCTATTCTAGTGACATCTGCATCTTAAGATTGGCAACTTCTTTCATCCGTCTCTTTTGCAGATAAACATTGAAGTATTGAAAATATTATAAAAATTATCCCACGTAGAAGATAGATGGGAAGGACAATTTGTACAGAAGTCAGAGTTTTATCGAAAGCTTTGAAACCATGTGATCTAGTTACAACTGCATCTTAAGATTCACAACTTCTTTCATTCATCTGTTTTGCAGCTGAACACTAAAATATGGATCATAGTTTTCTATAAAAATTATCCCACATAAACAAGAGATAGAATTTGTACTGAAGTCAGAGTTATGTCGAAAAACTTAAAATAATTAAAAACTTCTAGGAAAGTAAAATATTTTGCATCCTTTTATTCACAGCATATTAATAGGAGGAATATGGTCTCATCAGGATTTGGATTTCCCTGCAGGGTTCAAGTTCGGAGTCGCATCGTCATCGTATCAAGTCGAAGGGGCTTGGAACGTATCTAGTAAGTAATTGTGTTCAATTAAGACCGTTGCAATGATAGTAATTTCTCTCAAGACTTCAATTAAACTACAGATAAGAGCGAATCGGTCTGGGACCGGTTCACCCATGAACACCCGGACAAAATCCAAGATGGCAGTAATGGTGACGTGGCTAGCGACTCTTATTATCAATGGAAACGAGATATCGAAATGGCTTCTGAACTGGGAGTACATTTTTATAGGTAATTTAAACAAGTTTAATGTGTAAGTCAATTTAGAAGAACAAATATTGTAGCTTGAGATTTAAAAGCTTGTATTATATACAGCATGTAGTAATGGTACATTACTCCTTTCTACATGTCATGTTGTGGTTAAGCATATTATCATTGGTTAAATCCTATTTTACCGTTCTCTGACTTAATTATATGGCCATTTGAGCAAATTAAAAAAATTTGCTTTCAAATTAAATGCTCTGGTATGCACCAGGTCCATTACCTTACGAAGCACGTACTCACATACTTAAATATGAACCCCAATTCCAACTTAAATTCCTAAGAAACCTATACAAAAATTCTCTTTAGCGGACTTCTTCAACGTAGCTAAAAATGTTGACGAGGTTTTTTTTACAACTTGTTTACAGCTCTCTTAGTTCCGCGTCTCCGATAAGATAGGTAATACCATTTGCAATTATCACTATGACAACGTTTTTCGATTCCGAGTAGAAAGTAACCAGTCCCGATCTCCCGCCCGATCCTTTCAAGTGTGCTCCAGGGGAGTCCACGTGCGCATTCTGGCTATTTAATCTTTTCAAGCCTTCCTCGATTCCTGGGTGTCAAGATAGATTATTACAATGCTGATACAGTCATTGATGTCTCAGGAAGATGGAGAACTAATTTTAAAGCCCTTATCTAACGGGTGGTCTCTGCTAATGGTACCGTCTAGGGCGCTTCGAAATCAACCCTGTATAAGAGTTCCGAGATACTCTTTGATCCCTTTGAAAATCGTTATAAGCTCAAGCTACTCAGTCCATACGGAGTTGCCATTCCATGGGCTAATCAGGTCAGATAATTAATTGGTCATTAATTGTTTTTAAATGTGGCGTTATTAACACATTAATTGGAGTTAAACCCGATTTTATATGAAAATGGTTAATTTCTAGATTCTCTATATCCTGGTCCAGATTACTTCCAACCTCTTTTCCGAACCGAATAAGCGAAGATGGGAAGAGATATTACAATGATCTCATAGATGGATTACTTGCTAAAAATATTGAGCCCGTTGTTACTCTTTACCATTGGGATCTACCGCAAAGACTGCAAAATTTAGGTAAGTTGATTTACATTTAAGACACGGGCTTCAATTTAAAATTTTCATTTTCACTTGATTAACACTAGCAATTACAGCAATAGGCCAATTCTCAAGAGCCTGGAGTTTTATACTTTATAACATTACCAAGACGTAATATGATGTAAATGCAATTGCAATAAAACAACTGCTATTAATATAATAGTAAATCAAGTTTAAAGAGATATGAATATTGCTTGATTGATTATTTCGAGGTGAGCAACACTGTAATACTAGCTAGTTAAACCAAAGAACGTTAATAACATTAGATTGAAGTAAGTGCACTTTATAGATGTGCATTGGAAACTTTTAACTATCATAAATAATAAACGATGATGGTTAACTTGATAGCGCCTTCAGCGCCTTTAGTCACCGCGTCGATGGATGTAGGTTTAGATCCAAGCAAGTAAGTGAAAGTTTTCGATAAAATAAAAAACATCGAGGTGAACCCTTAGCAAGGTGGTATCGCTTTTTCTAAGTCTGGCTATCTAATACCTAATAAATATTATTACTAGGAGGTTGGGCCAACCCTTACATAACGGAATGGTTTGCTGACTACGCAAGGATAGCCTTCACTCTTTACGGTGATCGAGTAAAAACCTGGATAACTATAAATGAGCCAGTGGTGTTTTGTGAAGCTTCATATAATAGTGGAGACTTTGCACCTGGAATTATTGACTCTAGTGTTGGAACTGGACTATGCCTCAAACACGCTTTATTAGCCCATGCAAAAGCTTGGAGAATATATGATAAGGAGTTCAGACATAAGTATCATGGTGAGTATAGATGTATGTTTCCTTCGTGTTATGAACGTATTGGTTTGTAAAATGCAAAAACGGCAATTTTGTAAGATTTAAAACATTTTTTAAATATCTCTCTAAATAGCTAAAACCCTCAAATAGAATATCTACCTACAATCACATACGAATAAAGATTGATAGGTATACCTGTAAAATAATCTCTCTAGTTGAAATGCGTTACTATTCTAACTCACATATTCTCTTAACAATCTAGTAATATTGTCGAGTGCACCTTGAAGAATACCAACTATCAACTAATTATACAAATACTAAGACAAGACTTCACATTTAATAACGTAACGTACTGAAAGTTACTCTTACTTATCGCCATATGAATCATGATCTTAATCGAGTTGAGCACAATACGCTCGTTGGCATGTTCTAAAGTATGACAGTCTAGCTTCTACACTCGGGTCAAAAATCTTATAGGTCGTATAAATGTATTCCAACTGCCGTATTTTAGAGCTTCTCCGACATTAGTGTGTTAGATATCATATTTGACCACCTCGGATGAGATTATGGTATATTGTTCTATTTTATATATACAAATTGGGTATTGGTATATCAGCGATCAATAATCTTGAGCTCTTTTTGATCACCTTCGAAGTTGAAACACTTACGTTGGAATGATTCGTTGCTATTAATGTTATTATAACTTGTCACTTGATTCCACTGCAGTGGATCAACTTTTATATCTCCCAACTGATTGCCATAAAAACTGTTATGTATAATGACGGTGAATACAATAAATAATAACAGAAAAGTTCAGTTTATGTAAGTATAAAAAATAACTTCTACAACGAAACGACTATGTAAACCTTCTTTAATAATGTTCCAGGAGAACTCACTTTAGCGAATCAACTATTTTGGTATGAACCGCATTCTAAAGAGGATGAGGAGCTTACGGAACTGGTGCATGAATATGCTGTAAGTCTTTTGTAGGCTATTGTTATAGCTGACGTTTGACATACGTGGTGTTACCCGAAAGAGTATTAAAACAGAATAGTTATGTCGCACCAGGTCAATCGACCTGAATATGTATGTTCCGACAGCTTATATCGCCGGTTTATATGGTGTATTCCAGTAGGTTAGACAGTTATCTATTTCCGACTGATATCATAACATCAGCCTGTAAGTAAGTAAGTACTTCAGAGTCATAGACCTCCTCCCTAAGGAAGATATGGGTATAATCACTACGCCAACCGACGACTTATTGGCGATTTCAAACTGCGAGATTTCGACAGTTCTATATTTTTCTGACATACTGTTGTACTGAAAGAAATTTACAAGTTCAAGTTTCCTTGTTTTTCTTCACTATCAGCTAATAATATTACCAATTTAAATTAGTAAATATACGCGAATTCCCAAAAATTCGTCTGTATATCTGCGGGCCTACGGAAATCGGATTGATATCCCACCGGCCAAGCCAATACTTCAACTAGACTTGATCAACCCTTTCAAAATACTACTTTTTTATGAGATCTACCCTATTTTCTTTTCTATAGCCCTGACTACGTCTATGCAAAATGTCATTATGATTAGTTATGTATTGAGTTTATTTTGTTGTTCCGTACACTTTCATTCCTTGCTTGACCTTTCACCTAGTGTTAGACACCACGTATTTGTCAGCCGGTCGGTCATCCTGACCATTAACATTCTGTAAATACTGTGACTATTCATCCGAGCAGAGCTCCGCCCCACAACAACGTTCACATAGAAGTGCGCGTAGATTGACGGTATCTTTCCTTTTATATGCCAAACTGTGGAAGTCAAAGCAATTACTATTCACTCACATATCTCCCATATTTTTAGTAACACACACAAAGATGATATTAAATAGCAGATTGTTATTTAAGTGATACACCATCTATATAATCGTTCTTATTTATGCATCTAAATTATGTATCTCTAATACGGTGGATCTAGTAATGTTCCGGTGGCGTTATAGTCTCGCCTCTCGGGGTGTATCGTAGCGGTACCGGACGTAGTCATTTAACACTAGATAAAAGTACTGTTTTCTAGAGATATCCTTGATTTAAATTAAAGTAAGCGAAACCGCCAGTAAAAACTAGTATCCGATAAAAAGATGTAGTGATCGGAATGCATTAGTTGGTATGGACTAATTTATTGCATTATTATCTCGGCATCATTTATTTCGAATTTTTTTCAGAATGGACGCTACTCCCACCCGGTGTACTCTAAAGAAGGCGGATGGCCGGTGAATATAACTAAGGAGATAGCTCTGAACAGCAAGCGTCAAGGATACTTTAAATCTACACTTCCAACCTTGACAAAACATGAGATTGAATTTATTAGAGGTAATCATTTCATTATTTGATTACTCGCTTGTAGAGATTGTCATTACGTATAATCAATATCAGTACATAATATTCATATATTAGTTAAATATGTATATAGCTAATCTATAACAAGAGCAACTAAGCAGGTTACATATCCTACTGTCTCTTATCCTTGTCTTATTACTGTCTCCCTAACTTATTTATGGCAATTTTTAAGCCAAAATTCTCTTTCTTTTTGCTGTCTGTCATACAAACCTTACACTGAGAAATACAAACACAATAAAAAATTATTTTATTCGAATAGATGCAATAGTTCTAATCATCTTCAGCCTGAAAGAGACCCACTGCAGGGTCTTTTACCGAAGAAAAGTATGGAGATAATCACCACGACGTATTGGTGACTTCCAACTCTGATAAATCCACAGATCTATGTTTTCTCACATACATACTACAAGAACATTTTCACGATCAGGTTTTTTCACAGTATTCTCCTACACCCTCAGGTGATAATGTAGCTATTATCACGATTGGTAAATCTATGCACATTCAGATAAATTCGTTGGTACATATTGGAGTTCGAATCTGCGGACATCGGTTTGATCTTCCACGAGTCAAACAACTATACCACTACGACTTTATTTGGATCTGATATGGTGGTTTACATTCGTCAATTGATTTAGATTTATATAAATATATAAAGGATGCATAACGTAATACTGCGTCCTTTAGGAGCAAAGTAATTCATACAAAATGTAGAGCACAAAGAACGAACTAAGTGACAGTGTAGCGCGAGGTTTCGGGACCGAGGAGCAAAAATATAGACCAAGAATAGAACTTCATAATACAGCGGTTTACAATATAAGCTATATTATTACAGGTACGTATGATTTCTTCGCAATCAATCATTACTCCAGCCGAGCTGTCCGTAAAGCGAGAAAGGGTGAAACGTTACTTCCTGCACCATTATGGGATGTACCGGAATTAAATGCGAAATTGTTGTTGAGACGAGAATGGCCCATGACAGCATCTTCGTGGTTTGCGGTATATATTTATTATATTGTTATATAAACCGTTTCTACATACATATATTTCTAAATTGAAACGTTTTTCCATGGCCTCAATTTTTTTCGGGCATCTATTGCGTTTCGCATTTCAGCCGGCGCTTGGCCGGGCCAAGTAAACTGAAAGGCGCTTGGTAGTGCAACCAAAGCTAATATGGCTTTATTCAAAATGCCTCAAGATTGAAACAAATATTGTGCTCAATTTCCAACATGTGTCTATCATCAATGATTATATTTATTATGTACTAACTGTACCCGCAGCTCCGCAACCTTTTTTAAATTGTATTATAGAATTATAAAATTGTGAGACTATGAACAATTATAAAAATGCTTTTAAAAAACAATTGTAAGTACGTCACGCACGCCACTTACAGTAACATGTAAGGCGTACATTAGATTTGGTAGATATTTGGAGTTTTAACCCGCCATATAACTATATTAGTGCTCACTTACACTGTGTAAATATAAATTCGAATTGTATCAGTGACTTGTAAGCATAAGGCTGATAATTATTTCTCTAATTAAAAATATTGAATGACATGAAATCTTGCTAAATTTCATACAGACAAAGTCGCGGAATAACAGCTAGTTTTTTCTTTTTTTTTTTCGAAATGTAAACGCTGTTGATCTGGAAAGGTCTTTACAGCTTCACCGAACTATTGAGGCGAGCGCTGAAGGCACTCAGCCGATAGAACTCGTTGTCGTTTATTTCTCTCAAAAAGAAAAACAGCGTGTAAGGGTATAGGCGTGCACGTGTGTATAGGTGATGTTTTAGCAGTGATGTAAGGTTTTGTGTCACTGTATCGCGAGAGCAGCGTACTCAAGGGCTCCACGCCGAGGGAACGGACATAGGCTTGAGCCGCTGCCGAGGGGGGCCTAATCTGGTGTGCGGGAGCGAAATTTACCCCCAGCGAATAACAGTTAGTGTAAAATAGAATAACTTCAATTAGTTTTTATAAGGTTCACCGTTTACCATTGAAAGTCCCGTGTAAATCGGTCAAACCGTTTTGGAGAAAGCACTGTGGGCGAGGCCACGGTTAACAGCTAGTATAAATTAAAATTGCGCAAATTACTTTTTATAAGGTTAGCTTTCTATTAGCGAAAGTTTCGTGAACATCTGTCTAATCGTTTTGGAGATAGTACGCCGGACCAGCCACAGTTAACAGCTAGTATAAACTAAAATTGCTTGAATTACGTTTTATAAAGTCAGCTATCTGCCTATCAAAGTTTCGTGAAGATCGGTTTAATCGTTTTGGAGATAGTACAGCGTGCTAAGCCATGGTTAATAGCTAGTGTAAATTAAAATAAACTAAATTACTTATTATGACGTCCGCTATCTGTTGGTGTAAATTCGTGAATATAGGTCCAACCGTTTCGGTGATTATGCGGAACAAACAGACAGACCGACAAAAATTTCGAACCCGATCAGTAATAAAAATAATTTGATATTACATACAGACACTTCATTTTTATTATATAAATAGAACATATAGAATAGAATAGATTAGATGACCCGTACCCACTTCGTTGGGCGGTAAAAATCTATAAAAAACGACCTTTTGTGACTTAAATATAAAAGTTAGACATATGACCGCATCGGTCTATTTACAATAACAAAACCCGGGTACAACACAAATTTTACTAAACAGTGCGTAAAATAAAAAATCTAGTTAAAGTCATGTTCAAAATACTTTATTACAAAAACGTGTCCAAGGGGTCTCTAGCTAAACATCTGATTTAAGTTTTTTATGCAAGCAATATAAATAATGTCCATCTGTAAATAAGGGTAAGACACTCTTTTGTGATCAAACTTTTTTTAAGTAAGAGTTCAATGCCTGTTTAACTTTTTTGTAATAAAACGGTGCAGTATACAACGGTGCAGTATATAACGGTGCAGTATATAGGCATTACAAGCTCTACAATTTGTCTCTAGAACTCAATCCGACTACCACAAAAAGTCTTTTATTTTTATTTTTTGGGTTAATATATAGATTATAATAGTCACAAATAAAGTGGATTTATATCGTTAAAAGAATTTTCAATTTTGGTTAAGTAGATTCAGATATTACTCCCTACAACCTGACAAACTCAAAATTTTTATAATATTACTTTAGATTACGTACTCTAATAGATTGAAATTACAATATATTGGATGTCTTGTCTACTAATGTTTTTTTTAACGTGGGGAAATCCTTTATGGATACCCACCCTCCTGGGGGAGAAGGTGGGTTATGTCCGACTCGCATGGACCAAAACCCCACGGTGTACCGACCGACCGTAGTGTTGGGGCGGCAAAGGATCGTTCTAAGCTATTCCCCTTAGATAGCCGCCCCAACAGTCCGTCCGGCGGAAGGTAGCCGCCGGGCTCCTACCTATAGAGAGGCAGCTGGGTAAACACCAGCTGCCTCGCCTCGTCCGCCAGACCTGTGCAATGAGGGGATGAGCCCCCCGACTACATCCCTGCCGGTTCTCCGTTGGCGAAGACGGCCACTGAGGGGGTCCGCCTCGCGGGCCCTCTCCGCCGCCTCCTTTTGCGAGATGACTTCCCCGCAAAAGGAGGCCACTACTCGCTACGCCTGCTCGCTGCCGAGCATGGACGAAACCACGCTCGGCAGTGACAAATCCTCCCCCACCACCGCCACCCACCCTGATCCGGGCGCGTCTGCTATTGATATTAATAATGGCTAAATGGGAATGATAAGGGTTTACTATTGATATCCCCTTATCATTCCCATTTAGCCATTATTAATTTATGATTAAAAACACGTTTTTAACACCCTTAATTGAATAACGCTTACAATCCGAAATAAGTTTCACCTCCATGGCTTGACGGGGCTACGAAACTTTGAGATACGTTTTTGGGATGAAATATTGTAGATACCGTCGTTGTCTTCATCAAATCTAATTTTGTTCGTTATAACTTTCAGGTGAATCCACAAGGAATTCGTAAGCAATTAAACCGGTTGAAGCAGGAGTACGGTGATCTGAAATACTTTATCACAGAAAACGGTTATTCCAGTACAGACGGCTTAGTGGACGTGAACAGGATACACTATTACAGAGATCATTTGAAACAGGTAAATTTACGTAACATTCAAGAGAGGATGCATACAAAGGTTATCTTTTACTACAGTTCCTTTGTCAGTTTTATTGGCCGCTATGGTAGTCCGGTGAACCTGTAAGACCTTGCTGGGTCAATAGCGTAGTCATTTCGAAAAAAAAAAAATTGGCCGCTTTGAATATATATGCTCCTAATATAGTTTAGAATTGAATACAAATCAATATACGCATAATAATAATGTAAATGTAACGTGTTTATTTTTTTTTTATGAAAGAAATAGTATATACATTTCAATCAGTTTTAGACATGCCTTTATATCTGTACGCATCGCTGCCAAAGTACTTCGTTCACGATAAAACCTCACCAAATTACTCTGTGTTTCATTAGAATTGATTCGGTATATCAATAGTTATAGTAATTTTATTGACGACGCGGCGTAAGTATGTGAGAAAAGTAGATAAATAAATGGACTTAATACATTCAAATAGCTTTTTTTTATTGAAGCACGACATAGTGACTGCATTACGCCTGATGTTAAGCATAGTATAATCCAAAAACATCGGCAATCACCGAGAGACAAATTATCCATCGCCGGTCGCCGCTGTCATGCCGGCCATAATGTTCGTCATTATATCGCCGTAATGACGAAATTCGCCCGATACTGGATATGCACAGGCTGATCCCGAAACGCGACGCGCAGAACCGAGTCACTATGATGGGCTTTTTCGCCAAATACATGGTGGTTGCGACCCAGTCAGGCTGTAAAACCCTACCACCCCGCTTTCGCCATTGCCTCGTTCGTTATTCAGCAGGGTGCACCACGTGCAGGTGAGGTTGGCTTGGGTGTCTCAAGTCTTAAGATGTTACGCGACACCCCTTACACCCCAAACTTGACTTTATTAATCACTACATTTTACATAACGTCAAACGCGGACGAAGTCGCGGTCACAGCTAGTGTGTGCTAAGGACTAAATTATTATATCTTGTGATATAAATAAAATTTCATATTATGTTACTATTTTATGGTCTAAGATAACCACACTAAACACACTAAACCTTTCTTTTATACCATAGAAGGTAAACGAACAGGCGGGTCACCTGATGTTAAGTGATCACCGCCATCCATAGACACTAGCAACACCGGAGGAGTTGCAAATGCGTTGCCATCCTGTGTTTGGGTGGGCAAGGAGGAGGGGGAGAGGAGAGGAGAGGAGAGGGAAGAGAAACGAAGGTGGGCCTCTGGTGCTCTCACTAATCGAACGAAACGTAACAGTGCAAGCACTGTCACTTTACTTCGGTTTTACGTGAGAGGGTGGTACCAGCCCGACGAGCAAACCCATTCATGCTGGAACCAATAGTAGCTTCAGGGAGGCTTTACCACTTACAAGAATCTAGAAGTGACTGGCTCTCAAGGCCAACTGCCGCAACACATAAATAGGTGCTTGCTTTACCCAAGCTCTTTTCAACTCAAGAGTTTTCGGTAATCAGACGAACTTAGAAAAATCATTACTATACTATGATTTCATCCCCCTATTTTATTTCCACCAAAAGTTTGACTCAGTCAAATTGAAAAGTACGTCGATCAACGTGGTTTCCCAACCCACTACGAGGTATCATCACTTCATAATAGATTTTTTTTTCTTTTTTTTATCATATTTATTAAACGAAGAGGTAGGTCACCTGATGTTAAGTGATCACCACCGTTCATAGACACTTGCACCACCAGAAGAGTCGCAAGAGCGTTGCCAACCCGTGCTTGGGGGAAGGGGAATAAGGAAGGGGGAGTAGAGAAGGGGTGGTGGTCTTCCGGCACTCTCACTGACCGAACGATACGCAACAATCCAAGCACTGTTACTTCACGTCGATTTTTTGTGAGAGGACGGTACTACCTCGGATGTGCCGACCCATTCATGCTGAAACCAGTAATAGCTACAACTTGGCTCTACCACCTACAAAAAGATATGTCGCATACTATAAAGAATAAAAATCATAAATACCCTTCTTCAATTTAGGCCATCAGAAGGTGCTTATGAATCTTATAGCTACCACCGATTCGGACAAACAACTCAGTCATCAAGAAGAACCGGCAAGAAACTCGATCTAACTCACTCATACTTTTGGTGGAATTTTCTCAGGTCCTGCTCGCTATAAAAGAGGACAAGATCAATGTAATGGGATTCACAGCTTGGAGCTTAATGGACAGCTTTGAATGGCCCAACGGATATCAGTAACTATATTACTAATATTAATTTGAAAGTTTGTGGGAATGGATGGATGTCAGCCTTTAATGCAAAAACTGCTTGACAAAGCTTAAAAGTAACATAAATGTAAACAACATTATAATTTTCGACACTGTCCTATAAACTACTAAGACCCAAGCTATAATGATCGAAATTAGTTACAATCCAGTATCCAATTTTAGTATATTTTTAATGAAGAAGTTGCCGTCACTGGACGCCTGGCAGATGTGAATCATCAACATTGTTTTGTATAAGTTATATGCATAAAAGAACAGATTATTGCAGGAATCAGTTATGGGATAATGAAAAGATAGAGCTAAAAAAATTAGTTCCATAAAATAATGTTTATTTATTTTATTATATAAATATTTATTTTTATTAAATACTAGCTGACCCGTGCAACTTCGTCTGCACTAAATTGGTCGTTAATGGTTTCAATTGTATTATTAAACGCGAAAAAAAAAACTGATACCCGATTGCAACCACAACCGCCGTTTCCAATTGTGAATCCAAACTATCAACGGACTCACTCAAACATATATGTAGTATAATTTCCATGCTCGAAACCGGAAAACTAATGGAATGCTACTCGTTCCATTATCACAGAAGCACTTCTTTTGCGATAACGCTTGATTTCATTTCATCTTGCTCGCTGTTGTAGTGTTTGGTGTACTCGAACTCGTTTCATTCTAAGCTTGTCTACTTAATTATTATTCACTTTAGAACGCAATTCTGTCATACCACGACGAATGTTATCATTATCTGTCTCCCGGTGTTCATCAATGCTATTTACACGTGAGGTTACTCGTAGCACATTTGACTTCGACGATCTATTTCAGCTCGTCTTTTCCTTGGCATTTTCAAACAATAACGGTAAATAAATTATTCATACACAAACTTATGATAGAAATTTTTAATAACGGTATAGTTGGGACAGAATGATATTTAACTTTATAACCTTTCGTCTGACGTTTGACAGGAAAAAGTAGAACAGTTTGTATGGGAAAATGAAATTGTTGTTTTTACTATCTTCCTCGCAATTTTTCCATATTTTCTCAAATTTTAAACCTTCCCTGGACTACGACGAATATTTCAAAACCATAATCGGCTAAATTGGCTCAGCCGTTCTCGAGTTTTAGCGAGACTAACGAACAGCAATTGATTTTTATGTATACATAAAAATTCAACTAGGCGCTGGCGGTGTTTGACGACATTTATCAAAGAGCGCTAGGTAGTCGGCGTGTGCCAAGTAACACTTTTAGAACAAGTGGCCTATAAGATAGGGTTGCCAATGTTTTTGAGTATTTCGTTAATAGTGCAATGTTCGTGTTTTGCGTCGCCACGTCAACAGTCAGGTTTACCCTCCGCTTATAGATGTTTCACATCAAAAACTCCGTCAATATTTTTATCTGTTGTTCATTTAAATGCAAACTGAGCGTTTATATAATCTTGAGTTTTAAGTTAAGTACATTTGGAGATAGTCTTTTCATCATCATTACCCTTACCCCACCTAGGTAGGGTCGGCACAATGTGTTTTTTTTCCATTCTCTCCTATCAAATGTCATCTCAGTATCCACACCTTTCACGCACATATCATTTTTCACACAATTCATCCATACCTTTTTCAATCTTCTTCTACTCGTATATCCGTCCACTATCATACTCAACACTGTTCTAGTTACATGGTTTTCATCTCTCCTCATGACATGCCCATACCATGCTAACCTATTACTCCTGTTACTGGTGCTATTTTCAAACTTCCTCTGATATACTCATTCTTAATCTTATCCATTCTAGTCGCACCACACATCCACCTTAACATTCATATCTGTGCCACATGTAATTTTCTCTCATCCGTCTATTTCGTAGCCCAGCACTCAGGTGCATACCAGATGCATACAGCACGACCGATCTTATCATAGTTTTATAAACTTTCCCCTTGAGTTTCAAAGGTATTCGTGGGTCACAAGCTACCCCAGACACATTTTGCCATTTCATCCAACCTGCATTTATCCTATTCCTCACGTTCTTACCAATGCCAACGTCGTTTTGTATCATTGAACCGAGATACCCAAAATTGGCGCATACATCATTTAAGGCATTAGGAGAAAAACTAGATGTATCACCGAAGTCACAAAACAAGTGTTCAGTTTTTGTTCTACTAATTTTTAAACCAACATTCTCCAGTTTTTCTCGCCATCTTTCCAGCCTGCTCTGTTCATCGGTAGCATCAACTCCGATAAGAACAATATCATCAGCAAACAGCATACACCAAGGTGTATCCTCCTGTATTTCTTATGTTAATGCATTCATAACAAGAAGAAATAAATAAGGGCTTAAAGCCGAACCCTGTTGTAAACCTACAACCACACTGAAATCATCGTTAACTCCAGCTTCGGACCTAACGTGTATTTTCGCTTGACCGTACATACCACGAATAAGCTGTATATACTTCCCAGGCACTCTTTTATTTTTCAAAGCCCACCACAAAATATCTCGGGGTACACGATCATATATGTCTTTTCCAGTTCAACAAACACCATATGCAAGTTCTTATGTACACGTCTGTAATTTTCGCACAGTTGCCGAAGTGTGAAAATGGTCTCTGTTGTCGCTCGTTCAGGCATAAACTCAAATTGATTTTGAGTCACTTCAGTCTCATCTCTTATTTGTCTCGCTATCACTCTTTCCCAAACCTTCATACTATGTAACATGAGCTTTATTCCTCAATAATTGTTCTTTTATTGGATAATATTTTATTAAATACAATATTTAGTGATATTATAGTTGGTGGGAAACTTTAAAAGCAAAATCTATAGAATTTTGAATATACATCATTTTATTAAGCTGAGCGTTTAGGACATTTTTATTTCTTTCTCAAACTTAAGTCTGAATGCTACAAGTTAATTAGTAAAATAGATTGTACTTCGGGTCTTACGAGGATAAGATTCTATACTGTCTAGTAATACAGTTGCTGACCTAGCATTGATATGTTTTATATATCAATGTGGCCTAGTTAAATATATGAAACGATCGAAATTATGAAACAACATGTTTAAACATTGTTATCGATTTAAATCAACAACTTAAAAATAAGATTATTTCAAATTTTACTTGCTATGTATTTACGAGGCTAAATATATTAGAAATTAAAGTATATGTTTTGAATTTGTATTTGATGTGAAACATCTATTAGGCGGAGAATAAACCTGATTGTTGACGTGGTGACGCAAAACACGAACATTGCACTAAAACATTTGCAACCCCATCTTGTAGGCCACTTGATTTATTAGCGTTACGTTGGACCCGATTAGGCCTATGGCAGCGGCTCAAGCTTAGGTTCGATCCCTCGGTAGGGAGCCCTTAAGTGCGTTGCTTGCGCGATACGGTGACACACAAATGTACATCACTGCTACAACACTACACGATCACCCCCACACACGTGCACGCCTACACATGAAAGTGGAAGGGTTTACTTTTTTTTCCTTTATAGAGCTGAAAAACTCTCAATTTTCCGATAATAAATATATGGAGGAGTTGCTGAGGCGTGTATGCTTGGTACACATATACGTTTCAACAACGCATACATATATGAATAGTTAGCTAGGTTAGCTAAGATAGGTCGCGATTTTGCATGCAACAGGCAACAGCCAAGCCGAGGTGTGCCGTGCACGCACCGGCGACCTAGTACCTTTTGATAAATATCGCCAAACACCTCGCGCCAGCGCCTTGTTGAATTTTTGCATTTAATAAAAATGAATATCTCTGTAATAAAATAAATAAACAGTCATCATTTTATGGAAATAATTTGTAATTTTTTAGCTTTATCTTTTCATTATGCCCTAACTGATTCCTGTCGTAATCTGTTCTTTTATGCATTTAACTTATACAAAACAATTTTGATGTTTCACATCTTCCAGGCGTCCCGTGACGACTCAATTTTTTTTTTATTAATCAATCAAATTAACGCCATCTGTACGGTATGTGTTTGTACTGTTTTACAATCTTTCCTTTTTAATTCCACACAAATGATTATAGTGAAATGAATTTTAAAAAGTTTAGATATCTCAATATTTCAAATTATTATAACTCAGTAACCTGATGCTATCTTTTTTTCTCCCCTTCTGTTACTATTATTTGGAGTCTTGTAAAAAATATATGCATATTTTATTCCAGGGTTAGATTTGGACTTTACGAGGTCGATTTCACATCATCAGACCGTACGAGAAGACCTCGTAGCTCCGCACATTATTACCGAAATATAATAAAGGCTCACTCCTTGAACGTCTCTATACCAAAGGTAAGGAGTATTCAGTTTTATCTAACACCTCAGTGATTACTGACCTTAATTATCCAATTTGTAATTATAATACAGTGCCAGGTGGGCGACCGAGCCTGACTCGGTTATTTAAAAAACATTTTTAAATTGAATAAACTGTTAGGGTTGACTTATAAAATTATATTTTTACAAAAAAAAAATTAAATAAATATATCTCTTTTGCTGTCACTCGGATTCGAACTGGGGTTACACGGATTTTCAAAGCAACCGATTTCCATCTGAGCAATTTTTGTTTTGACAGCGCTGGCAAAATTTACCTTTATATTCTAGCTATATTTTTTCATAGCCCGAAAACTCAGTTAAAAAAAGTTTTCTATGAATAAAATCTAGCTAGATCGATTTATCGTCCCCTAAACTACCTACATACTAAGTTTCACGGAAATAAAAGACACCGTTCCCGAGATCCTGAATATATACAAATATAAAAATATACAAGAATTGCTCGTTTAAAGATATTAGATATCATAAGAATGTAAATCTAATGTATCTGTACTTTTTAGATTAAAAAAAAATGATGCAGTGGTTTTGTAATAAGTAGTGAAATACATTTCAATCATTTTTAGAAATGTTTGTTTGTATGAGCACGCATCACTTCTAAACTACTGCATTAACGATAAAACTATATAAAATCATAAAGCTTATCCTCTAGTAACATTTAGTCTTGGTTTCATTAAAATCGGCTCACTCTATCAAAAGTTATTGTAATTTTAATGACGACGCGTCTTAAATACGAGAGAGAGTAGATAAATAAATGGACTTAATACGTACAGATAATTTAATTAGTCTTTTTTTTTACATTAGGTACCAAACGAACGGAGTCGCGGGTACAGCTAGTCTATAATATGAGATTTAAACAACGAAGTTTGTTTACGCGATCATTAGCCAGTTTGCCAAATGTTACAACTCTACGATCTCACAAGTCACACTTTTAATCTAAAAATGATTTAATATAAAATGTATATTTTTCGTGTTTTCATCACTAAATTAACTTTGCAATAAGAATACGTCTAAAACAACAACCACTTCAATCTAAAATATACGACTGTTGTTCTTTTCTTGATTTAAATGTTTTTTTTTTTTCACGAACTGATTACGTTATTGACCTAGCAAGGTCCTAATAGCTTCATCGGTCTATTGTTAGTCTCCGAAGATAAGTAAAAAAATGAAATAAGTCGATGATTTAATAAGTGTTTTCATTTATTTAAAAAAATGCATGAATTAATGAAAATAATATACGTAGTTTTTTTTTTTCGGTGACAGTAACTTAGGGTTTTATGCGAATTAGTTTGTGCTTTATGCTGTTACCCCGTCTGTATTATAATCATTATATAACAAATTTGATTAAAAACTGAATTAACTACGATTTTTTTTAATGGTTATTTAAACATATTTTTGTTGCATGTAATGTAATATTTTCTACAACGATCACATAGATATATTGACATTAAGCGCTTCGTCTATTTTTACGAAAAATTTAAGGCGAACATATAAACTGGTAAGCCACGCTGAAGCTATTACTGGTTTCAGCATGAATAGGTCTGCTCACCCGGGGTAGTTCCATCCTCTAACAGAAAACCGACGTGAAGTAAAGTGAGAGCGCCGGAGGCCCAACTCCCCTCCTCTCGCCCCTCCATACTTACCCTTACACTTTTCCTCAAAGAAAGGCTGGCAACGCATTTATGATTACACTGGTGCAAGTGTCTATGGATGGCGGTAATCACTTAACATCAGGTGACCCATCTGTTCGTCTATTTCCTATGACAAAAGAAAAACTTGTTCGAAAAACATTTCACTGAATTATCATTGCTTGTTAGCTGTTATTTCTTAAAGATTCTTAAGCGTAGACAACATACTATCCCTAATACCTTTAAACGAGCAATTCTTGTATATTTTTATATTTGTATATATTCAGGATCTCGGTAACCGCGTCATCTATTTCCGTGAAACTTAGTATGGAGGTAGATTCGGGGACGATGAATCGATTTAGCTAGATTTTATTCATAGACAACGTTTTTTAACTGAGTTTTCAGGCAATGAAGAAATATAGCTAAAATATAAAGGTAAATTTCGCTGCCACCGTCAAAACAAAAATAGCTCAGATGGAAATCGGTTGCTTCGAACATCCGTGGAACTCCAGTTCGTATCCGAATGACAGCAAACGAGATACCTTTTTTTTTTGCAAAAAAAAAATACTAATTTTGTGTGTTGTGTATACTAATGTTGTGTGTGTAAACTAACAATTTATTTTCATTTAAAGATGTTTTTTAAAGAACCGAGCTAGGGTCGGTCGTCTAGGTACTGTTTATAATACTATGGTATGCATTTTGCCATCGTAACTCACTACCATAAATATTGATAATTTCAGGTACAGGCAGTTCCTGATGGGACAGTTCGAGTTATACCATCCTTATTACTTCTAAGTAGTATAATTTTAATAATAAAATATATTTTATAGATACATTGTAATTGAGTGTGGTTATTTATTAAAGGTGTCTTTGTTGTGGTTAATTCCAAACTATAATACAACTATACCTTATTCTATACTAGCCTCTGCCCGCGACTTCGTTCGCATGGAATAGATACACTAACACTAACACCAACACTAACACTAACACTAACACGCAGCAGTTCTCAAAAGGAAAAAACATCCCGAGTTAGAATTATTTTTCATCTGTGTTCCGCTCCTATTGATCTTAGCGTGATAATATACAGCCTATAACCATTCTCGATGAATAAGCTATATAACATTGAAAAAATTATTCAAATCGGAGCAGTAGTTCCTGGATTACCCCCTACAACGCCACAAAATCACAAACTCACAAACTTTACCTCTTTATAATATTAGTATAGATATTTAATTAAGTGAAACATTATTGCTTTTGATCACATCCTCATGTGATGCTAAATGACAATACAGTCTAAGATGGTAAAAACGGTAACCCTAATGGAGACTAGCTCTAAAATATAACTGCTGAAATACATCAAGAGGTGATTGGGATCCTATTTACAATTTAAACGTAGGGCTACTACGGGCTTAGAAAAACTTCTAGCAACGTACAACGGTTTATTTTCCCGTACACTCTTGGTACGTACCTTGTTTCTGGCATTATTTTAGCCCCTTTTTTTAACGTTGGGAAATCCCTTATGGATACCCACCCTCCCGGGGGGAGGAGGGGGGGGGGTTATGTCCGACTCGTACGTACGGTGTACCGACCGACCGTAGTGTTGGGGCGGCAAGGGATCGTTCTAAGCTATTCCAATTAGGTAGCCGCCCCAACGGTCCACCCGGCGGAAGGTGGCCTTAATTAACACTGGTGTAACTCCTATTTTTCTAATATATTTTATCAACATACTAGCTTCTCCCCGTCACTTCGTCTGCATGGAATAGTTATTTTGGGCTAACGCTAACACGCAGCGGAAGCTCTAAAAAGCTCTACAAAACCGATTTTGAAACGTTCTTCACTGGTCCGCCATCCGCTCGTATTGATCTTAGCGTGATGATATAGAATGTATAGATAGACTTAGTAAATAAGCTATCTAACACCGAAAAAAAAATCCAAATTGGACTAGTAGTTTCTTGAGATTAGCATGTTCAACCAAACGAACAAACTCTTAACCTTTATAGTATTAGTATAGATTTAATTAGCAATATAATATCCCTTTACTTGCGAATCCGGTCAGCACCGGAAGCGATAGTAGCTACGGACTCCTCCTAGTGCAGCTTAAGAACAATTTTAAAGCAAGTTATTCTTAACATTATTATACTTAACTAGTTACAGCCTTCACGATGTAACGACTGTATCACAATAACTTCCTCCATTGAAAACTCTAAGTCGTAATTAAGTCGATGTCTGAAAACACTATTAATTGAGCCATCATCACTTTAAATTTATTTTAAGCAAAAACTAAAATATATAGGAGCGTGTGTATAAACTAAAAGAAGATACAGTTATGGGTCATGTATAAACAAACACATGCAAGTTTTTTATTAATATTATTTAATTATTGGGCTTTATAAATGCTAATTAAAATTTTCAAGCGACCGACTTCTGATTACATTGCGGTAGTAAGCAGCGGATGTCTTCGGAGTGCGTTTTCGAAGCGGATCATCAAAATCTACATAATATAGTCCAAATCTGGGTCTAGAAAAAAAAAGTACCAAACAAGCTTAATAATGAATTTAAAAATATACTAGGTGTGATCGCAGCTTCGCGGGCATTTATTACACGTTGAGTAGAGTGTTAGATAATTTTCAGCCAATTAATTGATGTATAGCTGTGGCCACGACTTTGACCGCGTAAATTCTTATGTAAGAAACAGGTAGTATTAAAGTAACCAGAATGTATTAAGTCAATTTACTTATCTACTTTTCTCTCGTACATAAGAGGCGTCGTCATTAAAAGTATAATAACTTTTGATAGACCGAACCAATTTTAATAAAAACATGGACTATATATTACGCAGAGGTTGCTTCATGATTTTCTTGATGTGGGCTTATCTTTAATGCAGTACTCAGACAATGAGACCCACATTTCTAAAAATGATTGAAATACATTTTGTTATTTATTTCAATATTTTTTCACTAAAATCTAAAAAGTACACACAAGTTACATTTACGTTCTTGTTATATGTATAGATTATTAGTATTTTAGATAAATTTATAACCAATGTAACACGGGCGCCCTGGTGTATCGGATCTTTTTTTTTTTAACGTGGGGAAATCTTTTATGGATACCCACCCTCCCGGGGGAGAGGTTGGCCGCCGTATCCTACCTATAGAGAGGCAGCTGGGTACACACCAGCTGCCTCCCCTCGTCCGCCGGACCTGTGCAATGAGGGGATGAGCCCCCCGACTACATCCCCTCAGATCTGGCTACAGTGGCAGGAGGAATTGGACGTAGCGCCGCCTCCTCCTGCCGGTCCTCCGTTGGCGAAGACGGCCACTGATGGGGTCCGCCTTGCGGGCCCTCTCCGCCGCCTCCTTTGCGAGATGACTTCCTCGCAAAAGGAGGCCTGTACTCGCCACGCCTGCTCGCTGCCGAGCATGGACAAAACCATGCTCGGCAGCGACAAATCCTCCCCCCCCCCACAGCCGCCAGTGTGCGGCGCTCCACCTCCCACTCAGAGACACTCAGAGAGAGTGTGCTGCGTGGTATCCTCCTTAGCGCCGCACTCATGGCAGGCGGCGGTCGGCTCCCTGCGAGCGATGCGGTGCAGGTACCACCCGAAACAACCGTGTCCAGTCAGCACCTGCACCAGCTAAGTATATCGAATCTGGCGTAACTCTAATGCATCTTCTCCTATGTGTCCCATGTGTATTCGTCCTATGCGTAGGGGATCACCGCGATCTTCAGTTGATCGGCAATTGTGAATTCGCTGTGACTTATATTGTTAATCGTCAGATCAATTAATTTCTGTGCGTCACTTAAATCCTGTATACATCTTGTTTAAAATACGCAATAGTCGTGCTTTATAGAATTTTTTGCAGGCTTACGTGGTAATGTTAAATTACTTGTGAGAAATTAAGGGTTTCCCTTGATAATCTACCCATGAGGATTTACGGGATTTTTTTATATCATACGAGGCAAACGAACAGGGGGTTCATTTGATATTAAGTGATCTCCGCGTCCATACACTAGCAAGCAAGCAAGAAGAGTCGCAAGCACGTTGCCAACCTCTGTTTGGAAGGAATAGAGGAAAGGAGGAAGAGAAGCTGATTAAGGAGAGAGGAGGGAAGGTGGGCACTCACCGCTCTCACTGACCGAATGAAACGCAACAATTCAGACACTGTTACTTCACTTCGGTTTTACGTGGGTCGGGTGGTACAACCCCGAGTGAGCCGACCCGTTTATACTAAAACCAGTAATAGCTTCAGCGTGACTCTACCACCTTTAAATAACTTTCTAACTATAATCAATTGTTTCGAAGGAGATTTTCTACAAACACACAAAATTTGTAACAAAAACAACTTCTAGTATTTCTATATTTTTTACTTACATGTAACCGGAAAGCCACTCAAAATTGTCCATTAGAGACCAATAAACGTAACTCGTGACGTTTATACCATCCTTGTGTATTGCAAATAAAACCTGAAATACTTCTGCCGGTGATATTACGATCCTCTATGTTAGTATCATTAAAAAAATCTTACAAACGAGTGTATACTTATCAAAATGGTACACCAAAACTACTACGCGGTACTGCAGAAATACATTCAGTACCATTTTATTAAAAAACATAGTAAATTAGTACTGGTAATATCCCAATATTTTGCTTAAAATTGGTTTCATATTGTATTTATTCCAAGAACGCGGTCTAAAGATATGGCAATTTATGGTAATAATGGCTAATCGAGGCTGGGTTGGTCACAAACTATATAGAAACTATCTGCTAAAGATTCTTCTTAAATCGCTCTTGGTTGCACGATACCGTACTATTAAATTTTGAAACAATGCCTTTTACAAATCTTGGCCTTGTGACCTTCATAAGGAACTTCAAGGACAAGTTGGAATTATCTACTGAATATAAGCCACAATAACTCCGTATAAAGCAAAGGTTCCCAGATTATTGTCTCATAGATCATTTTCAAAATTTAACTGGTTCCAGTGAATTCCTGCAATTACATTTCCACCATATTCCCAAAGTTCGACACATAATGTGAAAATTAGATCTAACTACCCTAATATACGTTGGGGCTGAGATCCAACCATGAATTAATAGCTTTAATACTGAATATGGTCTATGCCAGTTTGCGTCAGTAACAGTCGCTGAGACTCTTAAAATATTATTTGCTACATTTATACGTAAAATAAAGCCAAGATTTTAGTTCTTCATTATCAATAGCAGATACATTTTCGTGGACCCCCGCTTTCGAATTGTGAACTCCTTTTTCCTTGTCACGCCAACGTAAACCTCCGACATGTCTCCCCCGAGAGTCCATCTGAACCAATTTAGGAATTAAGAAACCCAACGTACTGTAGAGTAGGTAAATTGTACAACCAAATTAATCACCTGTTCTAGGTGATCTTTGATGAAATTAATTCGATCCTGATCGTCAGTCTTATCTGAAGCGTAGCCGTTCTCGGTTATGACAAATTCATTTAATCCATAAAACTCCTTAAGCCAATTTAGTATATTCCGTAGACCTCCGGGATACACCTAAAAGATTGTATAGTTTATACATTTTTTATACCTGATAAGTTTTAGTATTTGAATACAATCTCATTTCACGTTAAATGATGATGCAGTCTGAGATGATAAACATGCCAAATTTAAACGGTGTTATTACAAAAAAGTTAAACACGTTTTGAACGCTTGCGTTAAAAAGATCTCTCACTCACTCACTCACAAATTGAAATCCGTCGCCAAGAAGTTCTGACATGTCCATGGCCATGAGACGCCCAGGTATATTCCGACACCGGTGTGTACCCGGCTGTCTCCTTATAAGACGAGGCCCGGCGGCAGCACTTCTGCTGCTGGGCCACACTGCTGGGGCGGCACGATGAAGTCTATAGAGATCTCGTGCCGCCCCAACCATAGCGGAAGACGTACACCGTGGGGTTTTAGTCCGTGCGAGTCGGACATAACCCACTCTTTCCCCCGGGAGGGCGGGTATCCATAAGGGATTTACCCACGTAAAAAAAAGGTATATTCCGACAGCCACACTTAAAAGAGGTACCAGATAATTTTATAGGATTAATACTTATTAAAAATTGCAGATCCCAATATTACCGTTGCAAGCTCATCGTATTTATGATTATCCTCTGGAAATGGTGTCAGCACAGCGTCAAATTCAACAGCTGCAGTGAGGAAGTTTATTGTAGTTAAGTCTTCCGTTATCCCACGCTGGACAAGTCGACTTGTATAATAGTTCAACGCGCAGAAATCATAAGTACCTATAATAATATGCAAACAAAATAATAGTTGTGGAGACACAAGTAAGCCAAATATTGGTGGGTATATTGCCACAACAGCAAAGTTGTGAAGGTATTTGGAATGCTGTGTATTGAATTGGTGCTTTTACGCAGCAAGTCCACCATCCACAACCGCGTACAGTTGCACGAAGCACCTCCAGTATGCAGTTTTGTCTTCTTCATAAAGCCGTGGCAAAAGTCTAGTATGTTGTGATCACCAATTTCATCATTGTTGACACACACACTCCACCATTTCTATAACTACGTTCATTTCTCTTGAACGCTATCAGATATAGGAGGATGGGAATGCGAAACGTGTAAAATTAAACATGACGTAAGCACGAGCAGTTAGAGGGAGAGAAGCGGTGACCAATAAGTGTACGATCAGAATGGGATGTGACTTGCGAGTTACACAGTAAGACTAAATGGTATTACCAAGGTCTAAAAGTCAAAACGTATTTAAATTTGACAAAATTGATACCGATATTTTTTATATTTGGAATGTAAAATAACAGTTCAGTATATTTTATCCGTACTCATAATATATCTGTAACAAGGCCAAATCTGTACATGATATATTTTTAGAAAATTATAACCGGGGTAGACTTTGTTGTCGATATAGAAGCCAAAAATAATCCTTTTACAATTATTGTTTGTCTGTCTGTCTGTCCCTGTGAATACGTATCACTCTGAAAGTGCTGAATCAATTTTGACGAAACTTAGCACAGTGGTAACTAATATTACAAGGTTATATCTAGGATAACTTTGTCCGTAAAGTAAAACGTAAAGGATACTCCGAAATAATGGACGAAAGACAAAAAATTGTAGGTAATAAAATTCTTGACGAACTTTGGTAAATTACCTTTGCGCTATACCCGCTATAACCAATTGCTGCTCCACTGGATCTAAATCCTATATTGCCTGAAAGCAGAACTACGCAACGAGCCTTCCACTTGCCCTGAACTTTCATAAACATGTATTTGTTTTGTATGTATTGTATTCATATATATTTAACACCTTCAATATCAGTTCAAAAACTTAAAAGAATTACCAACTTCATGGTTTCAGAGTGCGCTTCGTATAAATTCACTTTCATCATTTTTCCCAAATGCACCAAAAGAGGTATAACTCCAGTTATAAGTAATTATTATAATAGAAAATGTAAAATAAAAAACGATACGTTATATTATTTATTAGTCACCTTTTACCAATTCTTTTTCTTGCTCTGAAAAGGAAGGAAGCCTGGATTGTTGGTGCCCTTCTTTTAAGCTGATTTTTTCCATCTCCTCCTCAATAACTGCAGGCCATCCACCTTTCTTCGAATATATAGGATGATAATATCGACCCACCTAAAATAATATGACAAAAATTATAAGAAGAAAACAGATAAAAAACTACTAAAATCTATCCAAATTTTTTTTTTTAAATTAAATATGACAGACCCGAACGTGTGAAAACTGCAGCCTTAATTTGGATTTTTTTATGTATTCCATTTGCTCATATATTATACTATACCCATATTTTATACTAACGGTCCAGGTGGACGTTGTCCCACCCTGGTAATAAAAAAAAACTTGACAAATTATATACCTAAACCTTCCTCGTTTCTTTATCTCCTGGTTAAAACTGCATGTAAATCTGTTCAGTAGTTTTTGAGTATATCGCGAAGAGATTGACAAACAGACAGATAGAGTACTTTGTTTACTAACGAAGGCGTATATGGTTAATGGTTTATCTGATATTCAGGACATTAGAGCTTTAGTACAACAAGCTAGTACTAGAATTAAGGATGCAATTTTTTATCAAACTATATTTGAGAAACATAGAGAAATCTTTTATAGAGTAATATCAACAAATTATTGTATACAATGTAAATGACGCAGTCAATATATCTTCGGGCCACCGCCTGGCAATATAGCTACACCTCTCGCCACCGTACGCCAATGGCACACGGTTAGGTGGGGTACGGTAGAATGAGGCGTGGCAAAGCGAGGTGACGTTCCCCGGCGGGGAACTCTCAAATGTGGCAAGAGCGTCGGTAACCCACCTCGATGACGACAGCTGGATGCCAATGATATCCTTAAGGGGCCCCTATGATGTGCAATGATGCACGAGCCAGTTGACTATAATGTACTGTATATAATAGAGAATTAATATTGTGTAATATTTTTACCCTATATTCCATAACCAGGTTTGCCAATCTTTCATCTTCTTTGGTCATCGGAGAGTACCACACTATAGGATGAGATATCGATAACTTTCCTACAAAAACACATAAGTATTATTACGAAAGCTATCGTTTTAAAACTACTAACGTTGGACAATTTCTGCCATTTTAATCTATATATATATATGAAAAAATAACGATTTAGTTACATCATTTATAATTCAAGAACGGATGGACCAATCTTTATAAATTGTTGGATTTCTTTCTTTCGCAAATAATAGAATAACTACTAAAATGTCAGAAAAAAATACGAAGAAAAAAAATCAATTTCTCATACATTTTCAAGGAAAGGCATTTTTAAACATCTAGTGAACAAATTGAAGTGGATGAGAACTGTGACTCGACTTGATAAAATACCCTATAGGTCAGAATTGCAAAATAGCACCGATCACTGAAAAATTACCAACAATCGTCTCAGATGGTATGGGCATGTAAGAAGGATCATGTGAACCAACTAGCTTTGAACCTGCCCGAAAAGAAAATGGGTAGAGGTTGCCATGGTCAAATATTGCGAAAGACCTAGAGAAAGCCCAAGTGCACGAATCGATTACGTAACAAAGATTAGCTTCGCGCAAAAATCTAAGAAGATCCGATTACAAATAACGGAAAGAGGAGTTGCCAAAGAAGCTACAGAGCAACTACTCCAATGCGGTTAATCTATTCCAGCCAAAGTGTATTTTTCAACTAACCATTGTAAAGAGGTTTGAAATCTTTGTCATAAATTCTCCAGGCTTTAGCGTGAGCTATTAGGATGTGCTTACTGCATAACAACGCACTATAGTTAGTTTCTCGAATGCCAGGCGGCATCACTCCTGTATACGCTATGTCGCAGACAACTATAGGTTCGTTGAGGGTTATCCAGACTTTTACTCGATCTGCGTAAAGTTTGAATACTTCACGTGCATAATCTGCAAACCAATCTGTCACGAGAGGATTGGTCCACCCACCTGGGAATTAAAGCCTTTTTTAATTTATTGCTCTGCGTTATTATGCTGACTCTTAGTGTAGCCTTCGCACCGTGGTGGCCTAGCTACTCTGGGTAAACAAACGATTCGATCTCGATGTTCAATACTCAATTGGGCTGCAGCAAATACAATTCACCACGTACCTTGGACTGCTACAACACCTTGACTGATCCACCAACACCGACGGAACACTTTGCCACGATTCAATGAAACACTTGGATATTTTGGTGATTTTCAGGCGTAACGGTTTTCACACACAAACGATGTTGTCGCTCCAATGCTTAACGAGTAAGTGACACATGACAGCAGCTGTCAGCTGCGTTTTGCTACTGCATTAAGTATTGAACACGATTGATAAAGAAACACTTAAAAATATATATTTCTTAAATTAGTAGTTAGTCTTATAGTAGAAGAATTACATTCAATACGTTCATATAAATTTAGTGAATACTAAGAAAAGATGAGGTATCTTTGTCCTTTATATATTGCGTTGTCGTTGCCTTTGGCCATGAGGGAATAGTAAGCGAGGCGCAGAGGGGAGAGGCCCAGGAGCAACTTGGGGGATACTGATGAGACATTTATCGCTAATATAGATACGATAGTGTTCATCTCAATTGGATCCGGTAGGTGGTGTTGAAATCGGGTTATAGGTTTTCTAAATTTTTCGTGATTTAAAATACAACTGCAACCGCTAGTAACCGATTTTAAAAGGTCTGCCGTTGTGCGCATATCACCCAAAAACTACTGGATAGATTTCAATCAATTTTTTTTTGTTTAACTTCATGGACATTTCTCCATCTTTAAAAGAAACATAAATCTTATATTTATTTATTTCTCTCTCTCTCTCTCTCTCTCTCTCTCTCTGTAGTTAGAATATATTGTTTGAGTATCGAACAACGCAGACGAAGTTCAGGTAGAAGATATATACTCGTATTAGCTTCCAACCAACACACCACCATAGTAAAAGCTGGAACTAGATATTCAATTTGTCAAGTCGTAGGATATTATCTGCATATCATTTTCTCTTGCTCAACAACGTTGTACTACGTGCAAATAAAATTAGCTTGAACGCCAAAGATATTTGAATGTTTCATTCTATACAAGTAATAATTAAACCTATGTCTAATAGAATCACAAATTATCACGATTCGAAATACGCTAATCAAAACACAAAATGTAATAACGATGAAATATAGCCTAAAATTTGAACCACCCATTAGTTAATTAATCTTTACAATTTAACCAATAGTCGCAAAGAATACCACCTACGAGCATATTCCTATACCTTGTCTATTTTAATGTTAACGTTATTTGCTACTTGTTATTCATACCAAGATCCTGCAATGATTGAGGTAAATCCCAATGGTATATTGTTACCATTGGGTGTACTCCAGCTTCGAGTAGTCCATCTATTAGATTATTATAATATATTTTGCCATCCTCGCTGATGTAATTTGGGAAACCGTTTGGTAAAAGTCGAGACCAGGAGATAGAAAATCTAAAATAAAATATTTCTTTCAGCCTTTTCGGAACTCTCGGATAATATACTTTTTGAAATAATGTCTTATACATCGATGAACGTCGGCTGCATGCACGAAAAAGCATTATTCATTGTCACGTTTGGCCTGAGCCGAGCGTGCAAGCGTGAGCACGGAGCAAGCTATAGAGGGGCGCGATCGACCTAATCGTTCGGCATGTGACGCATCTATCTCTTTTCCAGTTCATCGGCCATTGCGTCAATTCTTATAACGTTAAATTATCGTCTGTAAATCGACTTTATAGACAGACAATTTTTTTTTTTAAAGTCTAATTTAGATTTTCTCTACAAGTATATACTCGTACTTAAGAAACTAAACTATTTAGTACACATGTAGATCTCTATCTATAATATAATAATAATATAATAAAGAGGTAAAGTTTGTGAGTTTGTGACGTTGTGATGTTGTGACGTTGTGACGTTGTGACGTTGTAGGGGGTAATCTCAGGAACTACAGGTCCGATTTGCATAATTCTTTCAGTGTTATATAGCTCATTCGAGAATGGTTATAGGCTATATATCATCACGCTAAGACTAATAGGAGCGGAGCACAGATGAAGAATGTTTCAAAATCGGGATGTTTTTTCCTATTGAGAACTGAGGCGTGTTAGTGTATCTATTCCACGCGAACGAAGTCGCGGGCAGAGGCTAGTAGTATATAAATTATTAGAAATAAATGTAAGCCGTTGCCAACTACGAAAAAAAAAAACAAAGATACTTTTTTCAATTTAGACCAGTTCCGTTACCAGTTTGGAAAAAACCAGTCATAGAGAAGAACCAGCAACAAACACAATTTGGTACTTTGTTATAAAACCTACACTATTACTTTAAAAGCTATTACTGGTCCTGAAACATTAACTAACCAATTTATTACGGTTTCTGGTATTCCAGTTATTATTAAATATGAAATGAATTACCTGTAATAGTCTAAACCTAATTCAGTGGTCATTTCAATATCTCGCTTCCAATTATCATAAGAGTTGCAAGCCACATCTGCGTCTTTACCGTCCACAATTAACGAAGGCTTGATGTGAACGAAATTGTCCCAAACGTTTGGACTTTTATCTGTAAAATAGACTTATATATTATAAGAATACACAATATATTTACATAAAATAGACAGTGTTATGTGGATATAGCTCAAGATAGAATAGACAAGATAGAATTTTAACTTTAATATGAAGCACCTAGGCGACCGAGCCCAGCTCGGTTCTTTAAAATACATTTTTAAATTCAAATAAACTGTTATTATATAATATAAGGTTTGCCTCTCAAAATTATCATCTTTATTACATAAAAAAAATGAAAATGAAAAAATGTCTTTTGCTGTCACTCAGATTAGAACTGGGGTTACACGGGTTTTCGAAGCAGCCGATTTCCGTCTGAGCTATTTTTGTCAGTTTTTTATTATTTTTGTCAAACTCAGTCAAAAAAAGTTTTCTATGAATAAGATCTAGCTAGATCGATTCGTCGTCCCCGAAACTACCTACATACTAAGTTTCACGGAAACAGATAACGTCGTTTCCGAGATCCTGAATATATACAAATATAAAAATATACAAGAACTAGCTGTTTCCCGCGGCTCCGCATGCGTTTTTTGAATGTATTAAATAAATTTAAATTGTTATTAGCTGTGTAAATAACAATAATACTCTTTCAAAAATATTTGTAAGTATGACACACACATCATCTACAGTAACAGGTAACATGTACATTATATATGTGAATACTAATAGTCTATCGAATGGGATGGGATTTATCATAAGCCACATAGCTGGAACTTTAAACTACTATATATGTATCACCCTCAGTGTTCACTTACACTATATAAGAAAGAAAGAAAGGAAAATATTAAGCTCTACATTATCGAACAATATGTGTTCAATCTTTTATTATGTAGATATAATATGTCCATATTGTTGATATAATCAAGTTATTAATATACCTTGCTATAATTTAAATCACATATAAACATATGACTTTCAATTATATTTATTCTTGGAGTCCAGTACAATGTACATCACACGCGCATATTTACAGTGAACAACATATTTTTGGTCAATTTCACACATACGAATGCACGGATAACAGTTCATCACAACATAGTGTCAACAAAGTCCTGTTCCACGGCTGTCTATATGTCTATTCGCGATAAGATCAAAAACTACAGAATGCATCTTCATGTCGATTTCACTAATATATAAAATGATTCTTGGGCAAGGTTTTAGTATAGTCTGTCTTATTATCAGGGCGGGCAACGTCTGCTGAACCCGGTAGCTTAAAATAAAACAGCTAATTAGTTACTTATTTACCCGTAAAATTCCCGTTCAAATATTACTTGTAGTCCGGTGAAACTGTTAAGACCTTGCTAGATCAATAGCGTAATCATTTCTAAGAAAAAAAAAACTGTTCAAATAGGTCCAGCGGTTTCGGAGATTACCCGGAACAAATAAACAAACAGACATATCGACAGCATTAAAAAAAAAAGTTGATATTTGTAGCACCAAAGACATTTGTATGTATTCACCAAAAAGTATTTATTTTAATATTATATCCACACAACTTATTTTTATAATGCATAATATATCACAAATCAAAAATTGGGAACAAAACTAACGTAGAATAAAGTTTTTGGCGGGATTTCAGTCTGTCATGTAGTGGATTTTATATTTTATTCATAATCTTGTGTTACTTGTCTCTATACTTTGTAGGTGCTAGAGCCCCGCTGAAGCTATTTTTGGTTTCAGCATGAATGGGTCGGCTCCTCCGGGGTAGTACCACCCCTCTCACATATAACCGACGTGAAATAACAGTGCTTGCATTGTTGTGTTTCGTTCGGTCAGTGAAAGAGCCGGAGGCCCACGTCCCTTCCTCTTTCCCTTTCCTTCCCCTCCCTCTTCTCCAATATACAGGCTGGCAACGCACTTGCGATGTCCCTGATATCGCTAGTGTCTATGGACGGTGGTGATCACTTAACATCACGTGACCCACCAGTTCGTTTGCCTCCTTTGATATAAAAAAAAATATTGTGTTAAATTGGTGACGTTTTATATAATATGGTTCGTTTATTGTACATAAGTGAAATGACTGAAAAATAATACAACGGAGCATGAATTCTGTGGTATTGAAAATTAAGAATAAAAAAATTTATGAAATAAAAAACTACCTATTTTGACAACTTTTGAATTGGCAGTATGGGTTAATTCCTTCGACTGTCTTATTGGACGAATATTATTACTTCTAAAGTATTTGAATAGCAACACAAAATAAGCTTTAGAAATGTTTGCGATATAAACGTAACACGTATAATTAAAAATTATAAACAAAACTAACGTAAAATAAACTTTTTGAATAGGAACACAAAATAAACAATAAAAATATTCTCGATAGAATATTATCGCGTTACCATGGCAACGCACATAATACTGGCATTAACACGCAGCGGAAGCGTCCAAAATAGCCCGATTTTGAGACATTCTTCATCATTGCTCATCTCCTATTGGTTTTAACGTGATAATATGTAGCCTATAGCCATCCTCGATAAATGAGCTATCTAACACTAAAAGAAACTTTCAAATCGGACAGGTAGTTCTTGAGATTAGCGCGTTCAACCAAACAAACAAACAAACAAACTCTTCAGCTTTATAATATTAGCATAGATTGCTCGTTTAAAGGTATTAGATAGATAGATAAACGCAATTAATAAAACATTTTGCTGATAAGATACACTATTTTATAGTTTATATATATAGTTTCGTTAAAATTTTAATAACATAATAAATCATAAGAGTCAGTAGTTTGCATGCCACATGCATGCAACGCACGTCATAGGTAATGTATAAAATAAACAATTGTGTATGTAAAAAAATGCTTTAACTACTTCATTGCCCCAAAACAGTCCGAAATGCCAACCACAGTCAGATCAGAAAACAATGGTTGATAGTTTATTGTATTGGGACTTATAAGAAATAGACAGATGGGAGGTAATAGAAATTTAAAAATGTTTTTTCGCAAGGATGCAAAAAAATCTCACCGCTGATATTCCAAGCACCTTCGATTTGGTATGCCGACGTAGATGCTCCGAACTTGAACCATGGAGGAAACGTATAATTTGCATTAATAAGTTTCACACTTATGATAATACTGAAATAAATATATTCATAAGAATTAATGCAATTGTGAATATCATACTAAAACTAAAAACAATTTGGAAAGGATATATATGTATAAAAATATTGTTTTCTTTATCGATTGAGGTTTGGCTTATAAATGAGTTGAATATATTGTTAAGTACCTAACACGGTAAGATGAGGTCACCGGTGACCGGCACTCGACTTCTCTATGGCGTAGGGGTCACCGGTGACCTGCACTCAACCTCGCTTTGTCGTAGGGGTCACCGGTAACCGGCACTTGAATTCGCTATGCCGTAGGGGTCACCGATGACCGGCACTCGACTTCGCTATGCCGTAGAGGTTACCGGTGACCGGCACTCAACTTTGATGTGCCGTAGGGGTCACTGGAGACCGGCACTCGACTTCCCTGTCCTGTAGGGGTCACCGGTATCCGGCACTCGACTACGCTGTGTCCTAGGGGTCCCGGGTGATTTCTACTCGACTTCGCTGTGCCGTAGGGGTCACCGTTGACCGGCGTTCGCCTTCGCTATGCCGTAGGGGTCACCGGTAGCCGGCACTCGACTTCGCTATGGCGTAGGGGTTATCGTTAACCGATGGCTCAGTCAATACTAAAACTACTTAATTATAGTAATATGGATACTGATTAATTTCTAGATAATACCATTGTTACTATGATAATGAAATAATAATGAGATTCTTTTGTGGACGAATTTTCGTGATCTAGCTAGTTAATATAATAAATATATAAAAATGACTTACCACAAAACGACCAAGTGAAATAGTTTCATGATACCTAATGAAAGTAAATAAATAAACTACAAGTTGTAGTATCTTTATTGTTCTATCGTCGGTCGCTAATAAACGGCAAAATCATATTTTACGAAACACGTCTAATTTAGGTACAATCTTTAGAACGACGGTGACGATTGTAATTTTTTTTTTTTCGATCCGATTACGCTTTTGATCTGGCAAGGTCTTAACAGCTTCACTGGACTACTAAAGCGAGCGCTTAAGGCACTCAGCCAATTTTATTTTTACTAGCTCAAGCATGCGCGGCAATTCGCAACCTATATTTTTTTAACGTGGGGAAATCCTTTATGGATGCACCCCATCCTCTCGGGCTCCGTTATAGGTGGGTTATGTCTGACTCGCACGGACTAAAACCCCATGGTGTACGTTTTCCGAGATAGTTGCGGAACACGAGATGAATTCGCGACCTATTTGAGCTAACCTAAGCTAAGCTACATATTCATACTTATATGAGTTGTTGAAACATATATGTGTACTAAGCATACATACCTCAACAACTCTTATATGTATTTCGTTTTGGAATTTTTTTCTAAACTATTTCAGTCTATAAGGGAAAAGTAAAAATAAAAAACCCTTTCATTTTCATGTGTAAGCATGTGTCAATTGGAAATGACGCCACTCTTTGTGCATTTACCTCAATAATATTTATATTTGTAATATCATTGAATTACTTAGATCGAATATAACTATGTTTGTAAAGATAGGTATCGACAGATAAACTAAATCGAATTTCTTGCCGATTATTCTCAATATGTGTGTTGTTTGTCCGAATCGGTGGTGTGGTAGCTTTGAAAACACATAAAAAATACCTGTGACCGCAATATACAACAAGACACGCCCTCGCCGCCGACGTGAGCGGTCACAGTCGCGACGCGTTGTGAATACGAGAAAGCTTCCTTCTCGCTCACAATGCCCGGCGCGGAACCCCGGCGGTGAGCACACCAGCACCACCCCTGTTGCCATGGCAACGCCGGGCAACAGCGTGAAAAAAGGCCCTCTTCAGGGCCAACCGATGATAACAACACCACTGAGCACCCGCACGCAAACTGACTCCGAACCAGCTCACTCGATGACCTCACGCCCGCCTACCGACCCAGAGACTGCCTTAATGATGACCCCACGCACGCATACTGGAAAGGTCCAACATAGACCACCCCCATCATCCCCCGACGAAGACCCGATCCCATTATCGTCACCTCGGACCAATATCACAGCCAATAAAAAGGATGCGAGAAAACTACTGAGTATACTAGGCACTGATGCCTTTTCAGAGGAAATGATAAAGTGGATGGCCCTCCTGTTACGCCTAAGGGAGGCAGCAGCAGGCCAAACAAATTTGAAGCCTGAAGACAAGAACGCTCTGCAATTAGCCACACAGGGCATTATTGCCCCACCGAATGTCCCCAAGAAGTTTTGGGAAATGAGCCCCGTAGGCCGCCCGGAACGGCGGATGCGAGAGGACGACGACGACGACCGAGACGAGCGGCACGCCAAAACCCGTACGCATCCGGCCGCCAGACAGAGACCGAGCCCCTCAGATTCTGAGCCTGAATCAAGCGACTCAGAAGAAGAAACACCACACCAGTCTGAGCCCCAGCCTCAGTTGCAATCACAGCCTCAACCACAACGCGCTAAGAAGCACACAACACTCACACAGGCAGCTGAAACGCAAAAGCCCATAACAAGACCGAGGGTTATTAATCCGCCCCCGCAATCACAAACAAAACCGCCGACCCCGTCATACAAGCCTTCACAAACGGCTGCAAGGGCAGCCCAGGCGAGCGAGCATCCGACCAATAAGACGCCAGTATTAACGAAAACGGCCGCATCGAAGTCGTATGCGACAGCAGCGATACCGAAAGAGAGGCGGATAATCACGGGAACTAACATTAGTTTACCGCGCCCGCCGGCAAAATGCCTAAGGAACCCTATTCTAAACAGCCGACCAATCAGAAGCCAGAAGAGGCCCCAATGTCGACCGCCGAAGCCCCGACGGCCTAGATTAATAAGGAGGCAACTATATTAATTGAGAAAGCCGCAACCAAATACCCACCGATCGTAGTGGAAGAACTAATGAATTGCCTGCAACACCTTACCGAAATCTCGAACAGATTAGGCAGGACGGCAAACGCTCGACCATTCGGGAACGGGGTGTACTTTATTCCCGAAGATGAAACAGAATATCGCCTGATTCAGAGATATTTTACTGAATTGGAAAAGTTGGAGGAGGTTAGTTTGTACTCCTACTCCCTCCAAGAGGAGCAGCTATTGAAGGTGGCTGTCAAAGGGATATCCCCAACAAGTGACCCCGAAGAGTTGAAGGCCGCCCTGAGGGCGAAAGGACTAAAACCGGAATAGGCTAAATTTATTCCGGCACGAGAAGGACGCCCGGGAGACGTCTTATTCGTCGCGCTCACAAAAGAAGCAGACACCATGGCTAATGTTTACGCCATCGACGAATTACTGAAGTTCAGAGGAGTGCGGATCAAGGCATGACGCGCGAGGACGGGGCCCTCACAATGCCATAGATGTCAACAGTTCCGCCACAGCTCTCATAACTGTCACAGAGAGCAGAAATGTGTGAGATGTGGCGGCGCTCATTTCGCACGGGACTGTGACAGGCCCCGAGACCAACAGCCCACCTGCGCAAATTGCGGAGGCCCACATCCGGCCAATTACACCTCCTGCCCTATCTACCGCCGCGAGGCACGCAATAAACGCGCATCTACGGTGACTTTGCACAAGTCAAAACCACAGAAAAGATACCAAGATGGAGTCACTCCACAAAACCTAGTAGAAGAGACTGCCCAGGCCTCATTGATGGCCCGGCAAATGACGCCAAATCTACGAGGACAGCCCAAAAGCAGCGACAAAAACCCAAGAGAGGGGCCCCCACCACTCTACGGGAATAGGACGACGAATGCGCCATGATAGCTATAAACACAGTCAAATCACTTGTAGAAGCTCACAAGAATGATAAAGTGAAGAGCAAACTAATATTAGGAGAGATGCTAAAAATAAAACACCGCTATGGATAGTACGCCCCTAAAGATAGCGTTCTGGAACGCCCAGACCTTGAGAGATAAAAAGAGGCTAGTAGACACCTTCTTACGCGAGCATGACATATACGTCATGCTCTTATCCGAAACGCATTTGGCCCCGAGAGTCACATAAAAAATAGCCAATTACTTCGTTTATAGAAAGGACGAAAAGACGCCGGAGGGAATCCCTTTCAGAGGTCTGGCGGTCATGGTTAAAAGTTCATTGGTGCATCAAACTATTCCCTACGTAGAATATCGATCGCTCTACGCTCTGGGCGTATTGATCTGCGTAGGAGGGAGAAATTTGAGAATCTTTGCCATCTACCGCCCGCCTCACTACACTTCTACGAGGCTCACAGAGGAAATTGACGCATTACTGGGGTCCCCTACTCCTACAATTCTGGCAGGGGACTTCAACGCAAAGAATATTCATTGGAATTCCTCAACAACAAATTCACTAGGAGCGCTGATACACCAGCATGCCGAAGACGCCGGATACGAAATCCTGGGCCCCGATGAACCTACCTATTACGGCCCAACGACGCAAGACGTAATCGACTTTGCCATAACCTCTGGTATTAGTCTGACTACACGCCTGATAGTATCACAGGACCTCCCTTCAGACCATCGCCCGGTCCTTATGCAAATAAACCTCACACCCGTGAGGTCTTATTTTCCACGCACCAAACTCGCTACAGACTGGGCAGATTACCCCGATATTTTAACAAAAAAGATGCCCACTAGAAAAATGGTAACGACTCAAGATGTCGAGTGGCTCGCCGGTGAACTGTCGTACACATTTCGAGCTGCCGCGGAACATTCTTCCCGGACGATTGCCACGGACAAGAAGCTACCAGCTCTACCCAAGAATATACGAGAGCTCATCATTGAGAAAAGGAGGCTCCGGAAAAATTGGCAACGCTCTAGATGCCCCGTTATGAAAGCCCAGCTAAATAGATTGATCGAGAAATTAAATCTATGCTAGACGCCCACACAAGCCAATCTTGGCAAGCGCATCTAGATACAATAGGAGAGAGTATCCCATCGATACATAAGCTCTGCCGGGCTCTGACGAAAATTCCAGACCCGGTACACCCACTCCTCCAACACAAACAGCTGTATTTTGATGCTCAAGATAGAGCGAATATCTTCGCAGAAACGCTGCAGCAACAAACAAGGTTAAATCCTATAAGAGACACGCAACACGAGCAAGCAGTAGTTCAATTTATACAAAGCTACTCTCAAGAGACTGCCACAGACGACCCGGCGTACTTTGTCACGGCACGGATGGTCCAGAGGGCTCTGAGGTCACTCAACCCGAGGAAGGCACCGGGAATTGACAAAGTAATAAATACCATGTTGCGCCATCTACCGGCCAAAACGGTAGCGGCGCTAACCCACCTATACAATGGTATACTTCGTACCGGATACTACCCCGTAAACTGGAAGCTCGGAGTAGTGATTATGATCCCGAAACAGGGTAAAAGTAAACAAGACCCACAGAGCTACCGGCCGATCACCCTGCTTAACACGATGGCGAAAACCTTTGAAAAGCTGCTGTTAGCGGCACTAAAACCAGCAACAGATCTTCGACCAGAGCAGTTCGGGTTCAGGACAAAACATTCAACAACCCTGCAGCTTACCCGAGTCATTGACACCGTGATAAGTTGCCACGCCAAGAAGGGCTCCGTCGCGGCCATTTTCCTCGATATGAAAAAGGCCTTCGACCGCGTGTGGCACGAGGGCCTGCTTTATAAAATAGCGAAAAACACAAAAATCGAGAAGCGCCTCTTTACCGTCATCAAATCATTCTTAACAAATAGAAAAGTGGTGATAAGAGTAGAGGATAGATACTCCAGCGAAATACAGCTACAAGCAGGCGTACCACAGGGCAGCTGTCTCTCGCCCTTATTATACGCCATATACACCAACGACATACCCATGAAAGGAAAAGCCGAGCTTGCACTGTTCGCTGACGACACAGCCTACATGTGTACGTCAGTGAACAGGAAGAGAGCAGCCACACTCCTCCAGCCCACCCTGGAAACCCTCCCGAAGTAGTTGGATCAATGGAGGCTCACTGTAAACGTAAGAAAAATACAGGCCTTGATAACGAGAACGTCTAAGAAGTAACCGCCCCCGCTTTTGTTACAAGGCGAGGCATTACCATGGCAACGAAAGGTGAAATACCTCGGTGTCACCATAGACAACAACATTACATTCAAACACCATGTGGACGCGGCCCTATCCCGCGCAAGAGAAGCCAGGAAAGCGCTAAGACCGATCCTGAGCTCTAGACTGCCATTAAACATAAAAATAGGCATATATAAATGCTACATCAGATCGCGACTAACAAATGCCGCCCCCGCGTGGTACAGCTGTCTCGCTCCCACGCTGCGAGAGAAGATACAAAAACTTCAAAACAACATCTTAAGACAGATAGTCGCTGCGCCGCGATATGTAATACCTTTAAACGAGCAATTCTTGTATATTTTTATATTTGTATATATTTAGGATCTCGGAAACGGCGTCATTTATTTCCGTGAAACTTAGTATTTAGGTAGTTTCGGGGACGATAAATCGATCGAGCTAGATTTTATTGATAGAAAACTTTTTAACTAAGATTTAAGGCAATTAAAAAATATAGCTAGAAAATGAAGGTAAATTTCGCCGGCGCTGTGAAAACAAAAATAGCTCAGATGGAAGTTGGTTGCTTCGAAAATCCATGTAACCCCAGTTTGCATCCGAGTGTACTTAATTTTTTTTTTGTAAACTATAATAATTTTGTAAGGCAAACCTAACAATTTATATTAATTCAATAAATAATGTTATTATTAAAATTATAAGAGAAATATCTTTTTTGTATTTTTTTTTTTTTTTATGTAAAAAAATGCTAATTTTGTAAGGCAAACCTAACAGTTTAGTTTAATTTAAAAATGTTTTTTAAAGAACCGAGCTAGGCTCGGTCACCCAGGTACTGTTAGTAATAAAACGATTGCGCGCAGCCTACACGCAGAAAGCCTCGACGATTTTATTAGACGCCTAACAACGAAGATGTTTAGCACAGCAGACGCTTCAACCCACGCCCACCTCAGAGGGATTGCCCCTCTGCACGCTAGACCACCAGAACAGCGGCCTACTCCAGAATGGCCCGCGAGAAAGAGACGGAAGATCATATATAGACCGCAAGCAAGAGAGCTCATTAACAAATGAGACAAAACACATGAACGCCAAAGAGGCAACCTCCTACGAGATGTTTTCCTCGAAAAATTAGACCTGGTCGCGCTGCGATCAAAGAAGCCACCGCCAGAGGGGTATCCCTGGTGCGGTTTCCCCGCTCTCCCATCACAAGGAGGAGCGAGAAGAGCCACGACTGACTGAATATACAACAATGGGAAATACTTTAATAAAATAATGAGATGCTGCTGAGCCAGCGAGAGCTAATGTCGTGTTGAGTGAGTACAAAAGAAAAGAAGATAAGTAAATGGATTTAATACATTCATATGATTTGACGTGGATGGAGTCACAGGCACAGCTAGTAATGCTTATAAAATCGCTTATTACCGCTACATTTAAAGTATTTGATATAATGTGACCCTTGACCACATCGCAGCGAGATAAAGAATTATACACAAGATATAACAAATGAATCTTAACTTACTATAACGTTTGTTTTGTATTTCATCAATTTTTCTTCTGTTATTTTCAATTATGATTAAAAATTATGATTAACATCTTACCCAAGTGAGTTAAAGCTGATTCCTCAAAACACATCTCTCTATAACTGTTGCAAGATAGTAGTCTCGTTTTTCCTTTGTAGCACCGTTAAAACTTAGTAAAAACATCCCTGATTGTTACTAACATTACAAAAGGGCGTTTTTTTTTTCGATTGATAATCACAGCGCATATATACTAATATTATAAAGAGGGTAAAGGTTACCCGATTAGGGCTCCCACGGCAGCGGCTCAAGCCTAGGTTCGATCCCTCGGTAGGGAGCCCTTGAGTGCGTTGCTTGCGCGATACGGTGACACACCCATACATCACTGCTATAACGCTACACGATCATCTCCACACACGTGCACGCCTACACGCTACACATCTTGATGGAAGGGTAATTTTTGGTAATTTTTTTTTCCCTTATCGAACTGAAAAACTCTCCAAAGTTTCCGATAAAAATGTATGGAGGAGTTGTTGAGGCGGATATGCTGGTACTCATATACGTTTCAACAACTCAAACATATATGAATAGTTAGCTAGGTTAGTTAAGTTAGGTCGCGATTTTTGCATGCAACGGGCAACAGCCAAGCCGAGGTGTGCCGTGCACCCTTGAGCTGGTTGCCATTATAAAATCGGCTGAGTGCCTTAAGCGCTCGCCTTAGTAGTCCGGTGAAGCTGTTAAGACCTTGCTGGGTCAATAGCGTAGTCAGATCGAGGAAAAAAAAAAAAGGTAAAGTTTCTGAGTTTGTGACGTAGTAGGAGGTATTCTCAGGAATTACTGGTCCGATTTGCAAAATTCTTTTAGTGTTATATAGCTTATTTATCGAGAAAGGTTATATATGATCACGCTAAGACCACTAGGAGTGGAGAATCAACGAAGAAGGATTCAAAATCGAAAAAAAAAATTGAAGTTATACTTCTTTTAGCGCGTTAGGGAAAAAATGATGAGAGTAAATTTTAATATGCGCGCGTACACCGTCACGAAAAACCCACATCTTTTTTTTTTTTACGTGGGGATATCCCTTATGGATATCCACCCTCCCGGGGGAGAGAGTGGCTTATGACCGACTCGCACGGACTAAAACCCCATGGTGTACCGACAGATCGTGATGTTGGGGCGGCAAGGGATCGCTCTAAGCTATTCCCCTTAGATAGCTGCCCCAACGGTCCGCCCAGCGGAAAGTGGCCGCGGGGCTCCTACCTCTAGAGAGGCAGCTGGGTACACACCAGCTGCCTCCCCTCGTCCACCGGACCTGTGCAATGAGGGGACGAGCCCGCCGACTACATCCCCTCAGGTCCGGCTACGGTGGCAGGAGGAGTTGGGCAAAGTTTGCTATAGTCAACATTTTGTTTCTTACTATTTGTAGTTTGTATTTCTTTGTAGTAAACCTTTCAATGTATTAAATACCTTTTTTCTATTGTTAGTGTCGTTTTGTCTACAAACGTAGAATAAGGCGAAAGATAAAATTTTTGAATAAAAGATTTTTACCTTGTTACGCCAAAGAAGTATAACTTCTAACGCGTGTACATAAGTACACACAGACTTTTTTTTCATTTTAAGACCTTCCGCTGCGTGTTAGCGTTACCCTAAAGTCACTATTCTACACGAAACCGCGGGCAGAGGCTAGTTATATAATAAAGTCCTCTGCCACCTCTGTCTGTTTGTTCGCGATGAACTCAAAAACTACTGGACGGATTTTCTTGTGGCTTTCACCAGTAGATAAAATGATACACGAGGAAGGTTTAGGTATATAATTTGTAAATTGGTTGTAATATAACGATAATTGTTGGAAGTGTCAAAAAAAGCCAAGTCGCCAGGGAGATTCAGTCAAAAACGATGCCTAATCACTTTGAAATAGAACAAAACAACTGAACGACGCAGACAAGAGCACATATGTCAGCTAGTAGAAAAATAAATCCCGCATGTAATACTCGACTGTATTTTGGAAATATTTTTTTTAATACTTCATGGATTTAAACTTGGATTAAAAGTTCTTTTTTTTATATCATAGGAGGCAAATGAATAAATAGGTTATCTGATGTTAAGCGATCACCAGCGTCCATAGACATCTGCAACACTAGGGAAGTCGCAAGTGTGTTGCAAGGGTGTGTTAGTGAGGAAGGGGCGAAGAACGAAGGAGAGGAGGGTGTATGGGTCTCTGGCGCTCTCACTGACCAAACGAAACGCAACACTGCAAGCACTGTTACTTGACGTCGGTGTTTCTGTGACAGGGTGGTACTACCCCAGTCGAGCCGACTCGTTCATGCTGAAACCAGTAATAGCTTCAGCTTGGTTCTACCACCTACACAGTAATTATTAGTATAGTTATTTTAACATTATGAAAACCATGTTAAGATTATAAAGAACAGTGAATAGTTTGTTTTATCCAAAAGAATAGGTTCAATTGATGGCAGTCTCCTTCGATATATAAATAAAGTACCTGGTCGATCAAGCCTAACTCGGTTCTTTAAGAAACATTTTTAAATTAAAATAAACTGTTCAGTTTCCTCACAAAATTAGCATTTTTATTTCAAATAAAAAAAATTAAAATATATCTCTGTTATAATTTTAATAATAACATTATTTATTTACTTAATATGAATTGTTAGGTTTACCTTACGAAATTATCATTGTTTACGAAAAAAAATTATTATATACACTCGGATTCAAACTGGGGGGTTACACGGATTTTCGAAGCAACCAACTTCCATCTGAGCTATTTTTGTTTTCACAGCGCCGGCGAAATTTACTTTCATTTTCTAGCTATATTTTTTAATTGCTTGAAATCTCAGTTAAAAAGTTTTCTATCAATAAAATCTAGCTCGATCGATTTATCGTTCCCGAAACTACCTACATACTAAGTTTCACGGAAATAAATGACGCCGTTTCCGAGATCCTAAATATATACAAATATAAAAATATACAAGAATTGCTCGTTTAAATGTATTAGATTAGATATCTATCTATAAAATTAGATTTAAGATCAAAAAACATAGAACTGACAGTTATGCTTACACACAAGAGTATGTGACAGTGTGAGTGTATAATATGGCGTACTATGACTGTGCCACACCTTTGCTCCCACCTAAGCAATGTAATCTGCAACCTGCCAATGTAAGAGCAATTGATAAACATAACGTAATCTCTTGTATACCTAAAGACTGCTGATGTAATCAATCGACGAAATGACAACTTTACGAGTGCTCATATTTTGGTGAGATCTGTTTATTTAAATATTTTAATGTTTTTGATATTTATTTCTTATAGTATGTGTAATTTTTAGATCTAGCCGTAAACAAACTATCGAAAATGTTATGTAACTCTTATTGGGCTGATGGCCCTTCATAGTTTCACCGGGCTTTTAAGGAAAACGCTTAAAGCACTCATAGGGTACCAGAGTGGCCGTATCTAGGATTGGGCTGTTGCCTTGTCAAATAACTGTGTGCTAAGCTAACCAATTTATACTTTAAAGTGAGTTCATATGCGTTGCACAAAGCTGTATTCCTTTTTTATTCTTTACAAACTCTGTCCACAAATGCCTGTTCAATATTGTTTGTTAGTTTTTTTACAAAATTACTTATTTAATTATCTAGAACAGGTTATAAAAAATCTTTTCAGTTATCATTAATATTTAATTTATATCGTTTATATTTACAGCGCATTAGTGACTTCATGCTGGAGTTCCGAAGGCCTAGTATTTCCATCAGGATTTAAATTAGGCGCCGGATCATCAGCTTACCAAGTCGAAGGTGCCTGGAATACCAGCGGTAATTTTTTGTAAATAGTAAATAGTCACAAGAGTCAACATTGCATAGTGTAAAAAACATAGAATTTATCCATGGACACACTGGACGTAGTAGCATTAATACAGGGTATGCTGAGCAATCCTAAGCCGTAATAAGCTTGTCATTCCACCAATTTTCCACTATTCCACCGTTAGTTGACACTGTTAGTACATACGCTAAGGTTAATGGAACTCGTCCTTAATTGTAGTCATCGGAATACACCAACAAGTGCATAACATGACAGGTTTTCAACTTCAACTTGTTTATCACCGAAGATGAGCGCAGCTATTAATTAATACATTATTTTAACTACAGTAATTCCTAACGTACCAGATTAGCCCCCCCTCGGCAGCGGCTCAAGCCTAGGTCCATTCCCTCGGTGTGGAGTCCTTCAGTGCGCTGCTCGCGCGATAAACTGACACAACATTACACATATTACCTCCACACACGTGCACACATGTAGACGTTTACACATGAAAGTGCAAGGGTTTTTTTTTCCTTCTCGAACTGAAATAGTTTAGAAAATTATCCAATACGAAATATACATAAAAGTTGTTGAGGTATGTATGCTTGGTACACATATATGTATCAACAATTAATATATATACTTAGGTTGGCTCAGATAGGTCGCACATTGCACGTTTCAGACAACATACTCTTTTATGGGCCTCGGCGGGGGCCACCACCTGGGGCCCATATAATGGTTGAGGGTCCCGAATCAGGGTGGAGGCCCACATGAAGTATCTGGGCCTTACCTTGGACAGGCACTGGCGGTTCGAGCCCCATTTTAAGGGGCTCGGACCACGAATCGCTGGGGCGGCGTCGGCACTCAGCCGGTTGCTCCCCAATATTGGGGAGCTGGGTGCCGGGTGCCGACGACTTTAAATGGGAGTCGCGCAGGCGATGGCCATTTACGGGGCACTGGTCTGGGCAGACATCCTCGGTGCCACTAACGTGCGGCCACCTTACGCTGGGCGGACTGTTAGTGCGGGTGGCTAGGGGAATAGCTTAGATCGATCCCTTGCCGCCCCAACAACACGGTCTGTCGGCACACCGTGGGGTTTTAGTCCGTGCGAGTCGGACATAGCCCGCCCTCTCCCCTGGGAGGGGGGTAGCCATATGGGATTTCCCCACGTAAAAAAAAAAGACAACAGCCAGAGCTGAGGTAGGCCGTGCACCCGTGTGCCGTGCATCCTTGAGCTAGTTGTCAAATAAAATCGGCTGAGTACCTCAAGCGCTCGCCTTAGTAGTCCGGTAGAGCTGTTAAGATCTTGCTAAATCAATAGCGTAGTGAGATCGAGAAAAAAAAAACGTAACGCACAATTAAAATAGTTTTCAGCTATAAAAAAATGTAGACAACAAATGTTATTCTTTTAAGTTTATATTATTTAAACTAATAGTGAAACAATTAAATTTTGTTTTCAAATAATATACTAAAATGTTTGATGTATGAAAAAAATAACATTATTTGGTGGCGAAGTAATTAAAAACCCGATTTCTAATTTATATGTTCGTTAACAATGAAATGATAAATAAGTAATATTTAATTTTGAATATAGCATGGAAATATAAATATTAAACAATGAATACTGGAAATTCTGCTTGTGATATATTTATTTAAAAGTTTTCAAATTTACATTGTGAAAATGTGAATTAAGAAGAACTGTTTTAGGTTTTAATTATTAGTAGTGATTTCTACATAATAAAATAATTATATTTAAGTTTCATGGGCAAATGAGCAATGGATCTACTGGATGAAAGATCTACTTGACCTTAGATAATATGAAGTAAATGGTACTACATTATTCTCATAGGATTAATTACTTCCTTAGGATCTAGAGAAACAGGATTTATTTATTAATTAACTAATCCCATTATAAAAAATTATGAACATGCATCTACTATAAAAGAGTTAAAAAAAAAAACTAAGTTTTGATAACATATACATATACATTTCAGATAAAGGTATAAGCATATGGGATCATATGCTACATTCGGCAAAATTAGTCAACGAAGATGGAAGCAACGGAGATGTGGCTTGTGACTCCTACCACCAATGGAGACGAGATATTGAAATTGCTAAGGAATTAGGATTAAAACATTACAGGTACTATAACGAGTTATTTATACTGCAACTTTCTCGGTTCATTTTGCGTTTGAAACGGCGATAGCTTAGCAATTGAAATCTTGGACTCGGCCTTGATTTGCCAAGGAGTAGGGCATATATTATAGCTCGCTTGAAGAGTTTGGTAAGAAGCTTGGATTTGAGGATGATCCCCTCACGATATTAATCTGACTCTAAGCATTTTAATAGTTTTCTTTCTAAGCTCAGTATCTTATCATCTTCTAAGCAGTATAATACTTCTCTTTCTATACTCAGTACGTTGCCATCCTTAGTGTAATCTTCAACATCAAAAGATATTGTGGTCAAATACTCGTCTAAAAATAATTAAAAATATATAGCTTATTATCTTAAATAGTTTTGCAAATAGTTGTGATAAACTTTTAGATAGGTGCCATTATTTCTACATTTGTTATTTATATAATGAAGGGAGTGGCAAGTGCGTTGCCAGCCTGTGTTTGGGGGAGGAAGAAGGGAGGCAAGAGAGGGGGAGGGTTGGGGAGAGATGGGGGAAGGGAGGGAGAGAGGGGAGTCATGGGCCTCTGGCATTCTCACTTACCGAACGAAACGCAATAAAACAAGCACTGTTACTTCACGTGGGTATTTCTGTGGGTCGGGTGGTAGTACCACGGGCGAGCTGGCCCATTCATGCTGAAACCAGTAACAGCTTCAGCGTGGCTCTACCACTACTAAAACTTGAGAGAGACAGCTAGCCCAGTAGGTATTAGAAAAAAGGCTTCATAAAATGATATTTCTAAATAACTTATATGTAAATAATGTAATTTTAACATTTGTCTCCAAGGTTTTCAATATCCTGGCCGCGACTACTACCTGACGGCTTCGCAAATCGTATCAGTGAGGACGGCAAGAACTACTACAATAACTTGATCGATGGACTCCTGGAAAGAGGCATTGAACCTGTAGTTACCATATATCACTTTGATTTACCACAATCCCTGCAAGATCTTGGTAATAATGTATTACCTATTTATGTAAATTTTAATTTATATATGATAGTAGATGATTTCAAATAAATTGCATGGTTCCAAGCATTTTTTCTATTAGGTTTATACCAAGATGACAAGACTTCCAAAAAATATTTACTTACATTATTAACATGGTGAACTTGATTGGTGACTTAATTAGTATGTTTTTTATGATATAGTAGAATTTGCTTAATCTGACATCTGTGAAATTGCAAATGATCGGAATAAGTTTCTTAGATCGTAAGTAATTATCCTTTATTCAGTTTAAGTGTAAAATATTTCAAATGTGAGATAGAGCAAAATTCTTCGAAAAATTCCAATATTTATTTTTTCGTTATTTTACTTTTTCGTACCATTAAAATGACTAGGATCTAAAAAAAAATAAGTCTATGTTTTAATTTATAAAGGTTACTTACGGTTTATATAAGTTTCCAAGTAAAGTACCTTATAAAACAGTAAGAGAACGAGAAAAAAATCGATTTTCGACGACTTTGAAAATTTTAAAGATATTTGAGTTACCTCTTTAATATTCCTATTATTGAGTTGCGCTTGTGAAGGTTTTCTTGAAACATGATAAACTAACATAATTTCGTAAGAAATTTGAAAAGAATACTCTTTTTTTTTTTAAGACCGAAATATTTATTGTGCTATATTTTTATTTCTTTATAAACGCAGGTGGATGGTTCAATCCTCTTATTGTCGACTGGTTTGCTGACTACGCTAGAACAGTATATTCACTCTTCGCGGATCGCGTTAAAACCTGGACCACAATAAATGAGCCGGTCGCTATTTGTGAAATGGAATATAACCTTGGCATATTCACTTCCAAAACTATCAGTAGCCTTTCAGCTTACAGGTGCAATAAAAATGTCATGTTGGCACACGCCAAAGCTTGGAGAATTTATGATGAGGAATATAAGCCGAGATATCATGGTAAGAAAACATAATATTGAGTGCAATTATTTATTTGTTTAACGAATTAGCAAATGGACTCTGATAATCGTAGTGTTCTAGTAGTTTGACCAGTGGAATATCAATTTGTAGATGGAAGAGCCACGCTGAAGCTATTACTGGTTTTAGCAAGAATGGGTCGGCTCGGCCGGGGTACTACCACCGACCCACTGAAAATTCGACTTGCAGTAACATTGCGTTTCGTTCGGCCAGTGATAGTAATGGAAGACTACCTTCCCTCCCATCGACCCTCCTTCCTCCTCCTCCTCTCTCGCCTGTCCTTACTTCTTCTCCACTCCCCTTCCCTAAACACAGGTTGACAACGCATTTGCGACTCCACTGAGTTGCAAGTGGATGGCGGTGATCACTTGACGTTAGGTGACCCGTCTGTTTGTTAGCCTCCTATGACAAGGTGGTTTGCAGGTTCGAACCCTGGCAAGTACCAACAAATTCTTTAGTATAAATTTACTTATTTAAATTAGTAACAGTAATGGCTGACTGTGAAGAAAGACATCTTAAAGAAACCTGAACTTGAGAAATGTTCTTGTAGTACTACAGATTGTCGGAAAATATAGAAGTGTGAAATTACCAATACTTTCCTTCGCAAAGAGGCCTATGTCCCTCCAGTAAGTCTCTTACAGGCAAATTATAACGAAATGGATATTAGATATATTCATTGGTTTTATCCGTATCTTAACTCTACCCTCCCAATACATTCTTCATAATTTAATGTATGTCCGTAAAAACTTTGAAAAACTGAATTTAGTAAAAGACCGGCTTAATGTAAATACTAGAAACTGTAATAAACTGGTCGTCCCATATTTCAAACTTAGCAAAACCAGTAATAGTTTCTTAGGTCATAGTGTTCGGTTTTACAATAAAGTCCCAAAACATGTTACCGATTTGCCGGACTGCAAATTTAAGCACCACGTTAAGAGAGTTTTAATGTCAAAAGAATATTATAGAGTGGATCAGTATGTGAACGATAGTAATGTCTGGAATTGACTGTTCTCTGTGTATCCACTATAAGCTATTGTATGATGTATTGGAAATATATGTAAAAAAAAAAAATACCCGATCGAGTTTCTTGCCGGTTCTTCTCAATGGCTGGGTTGTTTTCCGAACAGGTGGTAGTTTTTGACGTTCATAAGCGCCTTATTAGAGCCTAAACTGAATAAAGTATTTTTGATTTTGTGTGTAATTGATCTCAGTAGGGATGTAGTTTTGACAATATTCATAATAGCTTACTACATAATATTATGATTCAGTTGGAAAACCTTGTATGCCAGTGTATTGCTAAGCATTTAATACTTTCTATCTACAGGAAAAGTCTCAATATGCAATCACTGGGCTTGGTTTGAACCAGCATTAGAAGGTGATGAAGAGGTCTCCGAGCTTGTCCTAGATTATAATGTACGTTATCTAATACCCATCAATATATATTTATTAAAATACCAAAATACATGTACATTGTGCAGTTATTCAACGAAATCTTGATTCCTAATTAGATCGAAATATAGAAAATCACCTCAGCCTTCGCCTCCGCAATAATAATAAATATAATTTTTAGCATGGTCGATTTAGTGATCCCATTTATTCTAAAGAAGGTGGATGGGCTCCACACATTGAAAAGACTATAAACGACTATGCATCTGAACTGGGATACCCTCGACCTTGGTTACCAGCTTTCACTCAAGAGGAAATTGAATTTGTGAGGGGTAAATATTATAAAGAATCTATAAGTCATTTAAAAACACTCTAAACACCTTCATTAAACAGTCAATGTAAAAATGCTGTGGAAAGTTATCTATACTAATATTATAAAGAGGTAAAGTTTGTGACGTTGTGACGTTATAGGGGGTAATCTGAAGAACTTCTGGTCCGATTTGAAAAATTCTTTCATTATTATATAGCTCATTTATAGAGGATAGTTATAGGGTATATATAATCACGTTACAACCAATAGGAGCGGAGCACAGGTCAATAATGTTTCAAAATGGGGATTGTTTTTCCTCTTGAGATCTTTTGCTAAAACGCGATAGCCCAAAGTAACTACTACTACGCGGACGAAGTTCCGAGCAGTGGCTAGTATAAAATAAAGTAAAAAAAAGTATAATAAATAAAGTAATAAAATACATTACAATCATTTTTATAAATGTCTATCTGTCTGTTTGTTTAAACACGCATCACTGTTAATGTGCTACGTGCACGATAAAACTTCGCCAAAGAATCATAAAGCATCATCACCTCATATCAAATTTATCTTTTGTTTCAATAAAATCAGTTCAAAAAATTATTGTAAATTTAATGACGACACGGCTTAAGTACCAGAGAAAAGTAGATAAGTGAATGAACTTTTAATAATTGTTATTTTAATTGTGTAATTTTTACAGGAACATATGACTACTATGCTTTTAATTATTACACCAGTCAAACCGTTAGAACTGCTGTTCCTGGTGATGAAACCAATCCATACCTAAATCCAGAACTTAACGTAGTACTAGACACACGACCGGAATGGGAGCAAACGTTTGCACCAATGTTTTCCGTATGTAACACTTCAAATATATTGATCTCCTCATTTCGAAGAAAGTTATCTCATTCCAACAATACTATCAGGCCGTTGTTTATTTCAATTACTACAGAATTAATTGTAACAAAAGAGACACTTATCTTAAGTGGTAAAGCTTGTACAAGATTCAAGTCTAGAAGCACCATCTCTCAGCCTAGTAGTCTGTAAGCGTGGTTGGACACCGCGTCAATGGACGTAGGTTCGTATTCTAACAAGTGAGTCAAATCTTTTGGTGACGGTAACCGTCGTGATACAGCTATAGCATAGTAGTAGGGTTTTCTAATATTACATGAGCAGCTGCCACTCTAAAGTATTTAAAAAAAAAAACACCCACAATGTTGTAGTGCATGTTATGTCAGTTTTCTTTTTTGAGATATATAGTCGTCTTCTAGCTTTCATGTAAAGAAAACGTTGTGAGGATGCCAAAACGCACTGAGTAACTTCTGTCGTCACATTTAATATTTATCATCAGCTACCATTTTCTTCTTTTCACCAACTTCAGTGTAGGTACTGATTCTAAGTTTATCCTTTTCTTATCTTTAACCAATTATATTGGTCCTAAATAATAAAAAAAAAAAAACGAAGCAGAATTACCTCAAAATGGCGGCGTTTCCCCACCTGTCACGTGCGCTTTGTAACATTCTTAACTTAGCGTGATAACTTCCTTGATCCTCTTTATTTAGTGATATAATTTTGAATGCAGCGAATAGATTCGAAACTATATTGCCAAACTGTATCCTCCGATTTAGTTATCATTAGGTTTTTGGATTGCCCCTGTATGGTAGCAAATTTAAAGACGTTAAAAATATTAGCATTCATTTATATTCCAGATTTATCCAGAAGGTTTACGAAAATACTTATTATGGGCACGGGAAAGATACGGTGATATGGAATTCTTCATTATGGAAAATGGTTTGGCTACTGAAGGATCAATGAGTGATAATGAAAGAATTGACTTTATTTATGATTATTTGGAACAAGTAAGTCATAAACTAATGCGCCTTGAACCTAATAGAGCATGTCAAATGACATACCATAGAATATTCTTCTTATGATAAACTCTTATGATAAAAAGAAAAAAAATATCATTCCCATGGTAAACTGTTAATAGCTCTGGATACCTCTTCAATGATTGTACATAAGAAAACATAAGTAAGTGTAACTGTTTAGGACAGATATTCGATGCTTTAGTTTGTCATTAAGAGACGGCGCCACAGTACCATTAGCTCGCGCTTTCATATGGTAGCTATCTTTTAAAGACATACGACTGTTGATCGAACATATTTCGATTAGCCAGACGCCCTCAAATATCCATTGTTCTCTTGTTTTCTTTTCGTTGTCTGAATCGTTGTGGTCGTCTTGATCAAATAAAGTTTCGGTCGACAAACTTTCCATAAACAACAATCATATCTAAGGATTTAATTTAATATGAATTCGAAATTTGAGTGTCCACATACGTATTATATCTATTGTTTTTTCTCTTGCTTCTTTATCAATAATATTTTTACTACACATTGTACCCTTTAAGAAGTATTTTATTCAAAAAACCATTTTACAGGTGTGGCTCGCTATAAATGAAGACGGTGTGAACGTCACTGGTTACGGTTATTGGTCTATGATGGATTCTTACGAATGGACTAACAATATGTAAGTTGTTAAAACTGTATGCATTCCTTTGAATTAGTCTTGAATATCGTCAGGTTTTTCGACGTAATAACGCTTATAAGTTGAAAAACTGACAAAAAGACTCATTGTCACGTTCCGTCTAAGCCGAGCGTGCAAGTAAGTGCGTGGAACAAGCCGGCGATCGGCCTAAGCGTTCGGCTTGTGACGCATCTATCTCTTTTCAATTCCATCGGCCGATACTTCCGAGTCGTTAATACCTAAAATTGTAGCCCGTAAACAGACTTTACAGACAACCAATTTTTTTAAATTGTTATAGTCTTTACTGAAAAAAAAAAACATTCTTCATTAGTGCTCCGCTCTTATTGGTCATAGGGTGATGATATATAACCTATAACCATTCTCGATTATTGAGAAATTTACATTGAAAGATTTTTTTCAAATCGGATCAGTAGTTTCTGAGATTACCCCCTACAACCTCACAACGTCACAACAAACTTTACCTCTTTATAATATTAGTATAGATAAAGCCTAGATAATGCTGCTATTATGTCGTTCTCCGATAAAAAACGTGTCATTACTAATTCTGAAACTAATCGTTCATCAAACCTTTCAGACTGAAGTTCGGGCTGTACCATGTCGACTTTGAATCATCAGAACGCACGCGAACGCCGCGCAATTCCGCAGATTTCTATAAGAAAATTGCTGAAACCAACACACTTAGTAAACCGATTCGTCCCGATCTTCAATGATGCATTATCTGAGTATTACGGCTTTGATCCTCAACTGGAAGATGATCTTTTTTTTAAACTTAGGTTATTGGTGTTGGTTCTACATAATCATTGGCTGCAGTAGCCACATAACATCTGAACCCACCTAAACTGTATACCTGCTTACTGCTTTATAATATAAAAGAGTGTCATCCGCATACAACTTAAATAATTTTGGAATTAATATATTTCCATTGTTAACAAAAACTCTGTCCTTCAGGAAAAAAATAAACTGATCTTTTTCTATTTGAATATGCATAAATTGATTAATTAATTAATTAAAACTATACAACGAAATACATATAATAAGTATTTAACAATAAAATAGCTTAACAAAATTATTACAGAACTTATTAAAATGGTAGAGTCACGCTGATATTATTACTGGTTTCAGCATTAACAGGTCAGCTCGCCCGGGGTAGTACCATCTTCTCACAGAAAACCGACGTGAAGTAAAGGTGCTTGCATTGTTGCGTTTCGTTCGGTCAATGAAAGCGCCGGAAGATCATTTCCCCCCCCTCCTCCCTCTTCCCTTCCCTATTACTCTCCCCCAAACACAGGCTGGCTACGCACTTGCGACTCCCCTGGTCTTGTAGGTGTCTATGGACGGTGGTGATCACTTAACATCAGGAGCCCCTAGAGATCATAGGTGGCAAACGAATAGGTGTGTCACCTAATGATAAGTGATCACCAACGTCCATAAACACTTGCAACACTAGGGTAGTTGCAAGAGCTTTGCTCGCCTGTGTTGGGAGCGAGGGGAGGAAGGGAATAGGAGAGGGGAAAGGTGAAGAGAGGTGGGCCTACGATGCTCTCACTGACCGAACGAAACGCAACAATGCAAGCACTATTACTCCACGTCGGTTTTCTGTGAGAGGGTGGTACTACACCGGCTGAGCCGTCCCATTCATGCTGGAGCCAGAAGCGTGGCTTTACCATCTGAAATTCAATTCGTGCTCGTAACTTATTATTAATACTACAATCACTGATCACCGTGAAAGTCGGTAAAGACGAGCTGGAAAGAGTTACTAAATTGCGTAACCGACGGAATTAGCATCGGAGTATGAAGTTTTTGCTGAAATCAATAGTAGAATTGATACTGCAGCAACAGTGTTTGGTAAGCTGTGTTCCAATGTTTGTAGCTCATACCATTCTGGGTACTCAAGATTTCACTGTATATGGCGATTGTGCTTTCTGAGATTTATATGCTGCAGACACATGAACCATACACCGTCATAAGATCAACAATTTAGATTGGTAGAATCTGGCGAATTGGAGACAAACGTGTAAAAACTAAAACGCATAAACGTAACATTATTGAAACTGGAGAATGCCACGAAAGCAAAAAACAATAACTAATATAGGAATTAATGAAATAAAATAGTTTGTAAAAATTAAATATATTTTGACTGATTTATCTATACAATATATGATATTCATCTTTGGAATTCCATAACCAGTTATATTTCTTATAGAGGAACAACAACTGAAGTTATATTTTGAATTATTTATCTATATAATACATGATATTCATCTTTGGAATTCAGTAGTCCGGTGAAACTGTTAAGACCTTGCTGGGTCAATAGCGTAGTCATTTCGAAAAAAAAAAAATCTTTGGAATTCCATAACCAGTAATATTTCTTGAAAAGAAACGTCACCTGAAGTTTATGTCATAGCAGAATATTTTGTGCCATATGGTGGTCTTAATCTTTGATCCATAAACTTGTTGATATTTGACTGTATATTTTGTAATTATTCTGGCATCTACCGTTATATATTAGTCTATTGTATTTGCAAATTGTTTTGCACCGATAATAAGGAATACTAATTTTTTAAATACTATATATCAATACATTCTCGAAATTTCCATAAAGACCTTGGTAATTTTGTTAGAATTACCTACTTGATAATAAAAATAGTTATAATGTTCAGTAACGAGTTGCTAAGATGATGAAGTAAGTGGGAACATTAACACGTGGTAATTTACGACTGATTTTTTTTTTTCGAAATGAAAACGCTGTTGACCTGGAAAGGTCTTTCAGCTTCACCAAACTATTGAGGCGAGCGTTGAAGGCGCTCAGCCGATCTGGGATGTTTGGGCGACTAACTCAAGGGTTCATGGCATACCTCGGTTTGGACTGTCGCCTGTTTTGTGCAAAAATTGCGACTTAACTGAGCTTACCTAAGCTAAGCTGTCTAGATACACGTATCTGAGTTATTGAAGCATCTCTGTGTACCAAGCATGCATACCTCAACAACTCCTATATGTATTTTGTGTCGGAAAAATTCCTGCTACTTTATAGAATTGGATAAGTAAAAATAAAGGTAGAACTCTTTGTCGTTTATTTCTCTGAAAAAGAAAAACAGCGTGTAAGCGTGTACGCGTGCACGTGTGTATAGATGATGTGTGTATTGTTGTAGCAGTGATGTAAGGTTTTGTGTCACTGTATCGCGTGCGCAGCGTACTCAAGGGCTCCATGCCGAGGGAACGGACCTAGGCTTGAGCCGTTGCCGAGGGGGGGGCTAATCTGGTACGACCGAGTTTGCTTTAGTATGTACTTTTGAAACCAGTTTGCTTTTGAAGTCTAGTTGCATATTTGACTACATGGTCATTTAACATATGATTTTAGGGAATTAATATAGTCAGTTCTGGTTGGATAAAATCGGCGTTACAATTCTTCACGATGTTCTCGTAGCGAATGGTTCTTTATAACTTTCTTATAGAAGTGGGATGAACCTCGCGGTGTCCGCGTCCGGTTTGGCGAACGGATCGACGTTATTACCGACACAGAAAAATACTTTAAGCTTAAATAAATTAATTGTACTCATGTATTGAGTAGGAATCCAACTAAGCCGCGGAATAACTTCACTAACATAGGTATTCATAGATCGGATTTATCAGCAACTCTTCGATCTCTTTACTCTGTATAAGCTTAGTTTATTCTCTGAACTACATACAGTATGGTAATTATTGCGTTTCTAAGGGTCAAAGTTAAATAGTCCAGAACTTTTCCCGGGAACAAGGCTCTAAACTGGAAACCTGACTTTAATTCGACAGATTAATACATTGAAACAAACAATTAAAAAAAATCTTTGCTTGAGCTCTTTAAAATGGAAGTATAACTAACTTCTTTCAATGATTCTTTGTAGTAAACCACGCGGTCTTGATCGTCCAAGCCACTGTCAGTTGGGAACCCATTCTCCGTGATGATGAATTCCAAGTCACCGTATTTTTGTTTCAACCACACCAGTTGTCGCCGCAAGCCTTCAGGAGATAACTGGAAGGAAAGAAGTAATCAATGTTTACAAGGTTCGGTAGTTGCTGTAAAGCTATGTTAGGCCGTCTGTAATACCTTGGATCAAAGCATAATTACAATATTAGGGTATTGGGAACCAAATTAAGGACAGGCAACTATTATGGCAGATCGTTGTATAGCTTTGGCTAAGTTACTGTCTCTCTCACTTTTACATTGAAAGTTGTTTTCCAAGCACTTACGGGAGAGATCTGGCAGCTGCGAAATTCAATAACATTTTTAATTTTATCCAATGTGAAACTTACACAGAAATAAGCATCAACTGTCGATTTCTTTCATTTAGGATTACTCAATAATTTTGCATTAATCTCGGGAGCGTCTCCGAATGGCCACGCACTAAGTTCCTCTCCAGGCTTCGCTTTTCTTATCAAGCGGCCAGTGTAATAATTAACTGCATAGAAATCATATGTTCCTGCGAAGTAAATTTTAAATAATACTCTTTAAACGAAAACGTCTTTAAGCGCATTGAGCAATAAGCTGGAACGTTCGGGTCAGATATCGTTGTGTGGCTCTAATGGTCATCCTTTGCTGACTGAGAAATAGTGTATCATTTTTCAGAATTATTCACGTCTGTTAGAAGTCATACATACATTCTCTGTTCTTATTGTGTTCAAGTTTCTATGTGCAGCTGCCCGAAAACACCTACAGATGTTTGAATACAGATATTCAACATAAACATGGCAATAGAAAAAAGCTTTCTAACAAAAAATTATACCGCCGTAAAAACAGAAAAGCAAAAAATGAAAAATCTTTTTTATTAACTTTAATAGCTAAGTATACCTAAGTAATTTTAAGTCTAAATAAATTTTTAAAATCGGACTACTTTCTAAAAAGTTATGCGTGGTCATACATGAAATATATACATACCAGGTGACTGTTTAGTTAGTAGCAATATTTATGAAGGACACTCTACACTAAAATCTCGTTCTAAATCAATAAAAAATGAAATAAATTTTCTACAAGTATATATTAAAGAACAGTGTCAATGACCATGGGGTGATTTCACTTTCATTTGAATGGGAAAGTGGGAACGTCAAGAACAAAACAAAAGAGTTTATTGCCCGTTTTATTATCGAAAGTTATTAACTCCGGGTCGCCCATTGTAGCTTTTGGCACCGGTCATTGCACTCAAGTTTATTATTTTATTTATATTATTATTCACGTTTATAGCTATATCTTTGACAGTTAGAACAAATTTTAACTTAGGTTTTCTTGGTTGTTTCATAGTATTTGCTTTAATATTATTATTTTATTTGTTAAATGTGACCATGAAATGTCATATCATAGAATACTGCGAGTGTCTAACCTTTCACCTGATCGTTTCACGTGTCGACTTAAGAACTTCTTCCGTTTTTTTTTTTGTTAAAAAGCAAGACCACCCGACTTTATTTCCTCACGATTTATTCCTTCACTGAGCGCTCGGGTTCATTATAGTGATTCGAAACTTGATCGAAATGACACACTACCCCTGTGAGTCAACATTGCTTCCTAAATTAACACTAGAGACAAGAAACTAGATGACTTCCAAAGTCAAAAATCATCTTGTTCATTCTGATAACGAATCATCGTTAATTTTACATTAAGTGGGAAATTGTTTTGTGTTATAGAATTATTATGTTCTGGATATGGAGTCTGAACTTCATGCTAGAATATTTCAGGATGTTTTTATGAAACCTCAAACTTCATTTACCATTTTTTTTTTTCAATTTATCCAAAATAACTATCTTGCGTTAGACAGCATAAATATTACACAATATAGGGTTAAATAGCGCAGTGTCATGTAAAAAATCACTATATTACAAACTAGGATCCTGTCAGAAATCATTATTTTTTTTACTTGTCCTACCTTTAACTTGTCTAAAAAATAAAATTTAAAGGCACAGAATAAGATAGGTCATGTTAACAGTAAAAACGAAATAGTTTTACACTTCATAATAAGCTGAAATATTTATACGCCATCTGAATTGAATATAAGGTTTTCATAGTATAATGCTAAATCTAAAACGTCGTCTAGACATCCTCACATTAAATCTAAATAAATATGAATATATTTGCATTTTGAAGTAAAAAATTCATACATATTTCATAATTCGCTTTTTCATTTCACAGACGAAATTATCGTGGTTACACTGCTATTACCACTTTAACTAATTAAAATTACTCACGATGCTTAAGTTCTAAATAAAGTTATCCAACTTAACTAATCTAGATTCATGTTTGTAGTCATACTATAAATATTTTATTTTTATAGAAGCACGACAAAGTGACTGCACTAAGCCTGATGTTAAGCATAGTACAATCCAAAAACATTGGCAACCAACGAGAGACAGATTATCCATCGCCGGTTGCCGCTGTCATGCCGGCCATAATGACGAAGGTCGCCCTGTACTGGATATGCACAGGCTGATCCCGAAACGCGACGCGCAGAAGCGAGTCACTATGACGGGCTTTTTCGCCATATGCATGGTGGTTGCGACCCAGTCGGGCTGTAAAACCCTACCACCCCGCTCTCGCCATTGCCTCGTTCGTTGATCAGCAGGGTGCACCACATGCAGGTGAGGTTGGCTTGGGTGTCTCAAGTCTTAAGATGTTATTCGACACCCCTTACACCCCTTAAATAGATATTGTACCAGAATCTGATATTGAGCTTCTAACCGATTTTGGCTACATCGCACATGTCTGTGAAGTTGGCATACAAAGAGAATGAAACAAAGATGATTTCTAATATTAAAATCAATAGTTCTGGGAGTTCCTGAAATTTAGAAAAATAGTTCCGCATATTAGAGACCTCACAAGAGTATAAGACGTATGGGGGTGCCAATGTGCCGAAAAAATAAATAGTCCTTATAAGTGAACATACCATGGTATTTAGGCTTAAATTTCTTGTCATAAACTCTCCAAGCTTTAGCGTGCGCCATAATTACGTTCTTGCTACAAAAGTTCGGAGTTACCTCCGGTATTAGATATGGTGGAGCAAACATTCCAGTATTGTAAGCTACTTCGCAAATAACTACCGGTTCATTGATGGTCAGCCATAATTTTACTCGGTCTCCGAAGAGGGAGAACACAATCCTTGCGTAATCAGCAAAACCAATCTGCTATTAATGGGTTTGCCCAACCTCCTGTGAAATTTTCTGGTTTTATTCAAGTGTCTAGATAATCAATCGTGTCTCAGACATTCAAATGAACTTTACAAGGTAGGTCCTTTGCGGAGGAACTGTGAACAATTTTGAAAAAAATATGTTGTTCATTGGAAACGTGTATATGTCTCAATATGTACTGTAATGGGCTACAAGAATTAATATAATTATAATTTATACACTTGCATATCTGTACGTAATTTCAATTATACTCTGTCTTTTTGATTAATTTGGCAATTATTTTGTTTTATTTATCGCGCTTGCATCTACGTAACTCAGTAACCGCGGTAAAATATAAGAATATAGCATTGAGTTCAATAAGCGTCCGGTGAAGCTATTAAGTATTGTATTGTATTCTTAATGTAACAATGAGTTAACAATTTATTGTTTACAATTTAAAATTATAATTAATAGTAATTTTGGAGATAGAAGAGGTATTTCTAATAGGATATTAAATCAAAAGAACCTTAAGAATTCCATAACACAATTTCTTACTAAACAATCAAGCAATTACTTTTTGTATATTCGCAAACACTTAATTATATTGACAGCATGGGAAAATTATATCTACATAACAACATTTTTAAAGTTTATTGTCACATTATGTAGGTCTATAGCTTCAAATTTTCATGACTTTCTTATATAGTGTAAGTCAGCACTGAGAGTGTTATACAGTGGGTTAAAGTTTCAAATATGTTGCCGATAGTAAATACCTTTTGACACACGGTTGGTATTTACATATCGAATGTACACGTAACATGGTTATGACAGTAGATGGCGTACGTATCATACTTACAAATATTTTTGAAAGAGTATTTTTATGATTGTATCCAATTTTACATTTATTTAATATAGTTTAAAAAATGCGAGTAAAGTCCGGGACATCGAATAGTTTAGAATACGTTTATAAGATAACAGGCTCCCATACATTAGGTTGATGTTCGAGCTTATTAGGACGCCATAGATCGTTCTGTTGCATTGGTAACCTCATGTTTAAAAATAACTTGGACACTAGTTGGCCTTAACCAACATAGATAGATCGAGGGAAATATTTTAATTATCAATAGTTTACAATTTATTTAATTGCGATTGTGATTATGCAATTTATAATGTCTGTCTCGTTTGCAGTGAGAATCAAAATAAAAATATGTTACCAAGCAGCGAAAAGAGTTTTTAGATGTTAGAGCCACGCTGAAACTATTATTGGTTTCAACACGAATGGGTGAGCTCACTCGGGGTAGTACCACCCTGTCACAGAAAATCGACGTAAAGTAACAGTGCTTGTATTGTTGCGTTTCGTTCGGCCAGTGGGAGCCCCGGAGGCCTATCTCCCCTCCTCTTTTATCTCCGCCCTTTTATCTCCTTTCCCCATACACTTTCGCACACGCCCCCAAAACATAGGCTGGCAACGCACTTGCGACTCCCCTGGTGTTTTTGGACGGGGGTTATCGTTTAACATCAGTAGACTCGCCTGTTCATTTGCCTCTTATATGATATAAAAAAACCATCTTCTTGACTTAGTATGTAACCATTTTAGGATATATTTCTATTTAACACCAGATGAGATTGAAAATTAAAATCAATATAATTAATTAAATCATAAGAAAGTGAGATAGAAGCTTGTACTCACCAAGGTCTTGCAATCTCTGAGGCAAATCGAATTGATACAAGGTGACTAACAGTTCGATACCTTTCGCTAATAATCCATTAATCAAATTGTTGTAATATTTCTTTCCATCTTCACTAATTTTGTTCGAGAAACCACTAGGTAGTAGACGAGCCCATGATATTGAGAACCTGTAGTAATGGACACCGAGCTCGGATAAAATTTCAATGTCTCGCTCCCATTTGTGGTAGGAATCGCAAGCTACTTCTCCATTGCTGCGATCTATTATATAATCAGGCATCTCGTGGACAAAATGATCCCAAATACTTTCACCTTTATCTGCAAGAAAACTTTATGATATGATATTATGTAGATCCTTAGGGCTGATTTGTATGATTGATTAACAATAATAATAATAATTTATTTATCAGACAACAAGGGTCCACAAAAACAAATTATATACATTAGTAGTAATTTAAAAAATTAAAATTAAATAACTAAATTAATATGTGCTTAAAAACCCAAATGAGCATCATGTAACTTAATGTATTTATTTAACTGAGTATCCAGTAAATCATCAAATACCTTAGCAGTTATAGTAGCTAGTGAAATTGGTCTATAATTATTTATGTCAGAAACATCACCTGTTTTATTTTTAACAATAGGAACTACTACAGTTTTCAGTAGATCACGCGGAAGATAAGAATGCCTTATACATAAATTGTAAAACATACAAAGTACTCTCTCTATCCAAATGAAACCCTGCATATTGGAGGTGCTCTATACTGAGCCCATCATGACCGGGTGATTTTTCACGAGCTATGTTTTTTATGATATTTTTAATATCGCTACTTTTGAAAAGAATAATATTTTCACTTTTCTTGTTCTCTTTATTTTCCTCGATTTCAATTATTTGATTTAATATATGTTGTGTTTTAACTTTAAAATATTGCATGAAATTATTTGTATAAGCAGACCAGATCTACTATTGAGTTTTTGAGTACTTTTCCAAAATTGACTAAATTTTTTATTACTGTAATGAGTCGCAATGATATCCATTCGTATCTTCTTCTGATTTTTTATACACCATTTCAGCCGTAACTTAAAGTATTGACGTGTACATATATTAATATATTAATACCCAGACAAATATTGCAGTATAAGCAATACTATTTGGAAATTATATAAAAACAATAATCTTAATTCTACGAGTTTCCCAATCAGAGTGACTTCGGTATTAGCGCTCATTTCCTCCATCACTTGAAATCTCAATTTACCTAACTCATTGTGCATGTGATTCAAAATAAAATTGAGATCCATCAGCCATTGATCAAACAAACGCATGACGTTTTTTAAATCCGTCATACTAACGAAACGTGCTTTTTAAAACATGAGTTTAATGCTTATATCTCCTTGAATCTAGAGTTAATAAGTAATCGTACACAAAATAAGTCAATTACAAATTATTACAACTTGTACTCCTTGGTCTCTTTTTATCTCGCATGATTCAAATTCATAATCACAATTGCAATCCAAGATTTAATTGCGTGTTCAACTTCTAGAAGATAATGAATCTCCATTTTCCTATTACAATATAGTACCATGAAATTATTTTATTAATTCTTTTTATTTTCTTTATAATCTATCTCTTCATCATCATTCACTAGTACATACTTACTTGGTTCTGAAGACGTTAAGAAGAAGTCACCTTTGACTGGTTTGATTTTTCGATTACAACTTACCGCTAATATTCCATCCACCTTCTATTTGATAGGAAGAAGAAGCAGCGCCAAATTTGAAGCCCGGGGGGAAAGATAAATCATCCAAACACAGGCAAACACCCATGAGAACGCTACGAATACAAACAAAACGTAAATTATTTAAGTAGTAAAAACTTGATTAAAATATTTCCTTTAAAAGCGCAATTTATAGGATTAGCATTGGAGAAATAACAAATTCAGAATTTAGGATCTCAGTTATGAATGAGTATCTATGATATATTATTGCATAGAAGCAATGATGACTCTCTGAAAATATCTCCGGATACCGCGTCGATAGACGCAGGGTTGAATCTTGTGATGAGTAAGACTTTTCAGTAAAGAAATCATTGATATGAAACCATTAAATACCTAAAATGTACTAACAAAGATAATGAGACCAATTATCACATCAAAATCGATTTTATCACATGTGGGGTTCCTAGAAAAACATATCGCAGGTTCAAACCGACGTGAAGTAACAGTGCTTGCATTGTTGCATTTCTTTCGTTCAATAAAAGCGCCAGAGGCCCACCTTCCCTCCTCATTCCCAACCTCCTTCTCTCCATTACCCGAAACACATTCTGGCAATGTACTTGCGACTCTTCTGGTCATGCTAGTGTCTATGGACGGCGGTGATCACTTAGTTATCTATGTATGTATGATATATATATGAGATTTCCAAAAGAAAAACATGCTGGGTTTCGAAACACTCGACCACGACGCTTTTTAATGTCATCATTGTTATTATGTTAACCCGTCTCGGTAATTGGTTATACGTATATACAGAATTTAGGCAAATTAAAAGAATTACTGTGACGGTTTTATTGCTATGTATGTAAGTCACGACACAGCTGTGGACGGATCTCCAAGATTACACATATTGCTGAATATCTACTAGTTAACGTCATAGTGTGACAGCTGAGCATGACGGTATTGTGGATATACACGTTCATGGTGGTCTGGTAAATTGGCTTTTAAAGTAAAATTTTAAGACCGTATTTTATTGCAATTTTTCTCACACAAAATATCATAAAATCGGTACTTAAATAGAGAAATGATTTTGCCATAAACTGACATAGAAAATGATATAGATGAGCGCGATAAAATCAGAGAGCGTTCGTATGTGCATAACAGTAAAACAAATGAAAGTACAGTACTAAAAAAAGACAAGGTCTTCTTGTTAATTAGTATCACTTCGACCACATATAATAAGATGCATGCGCTGTTTTTATACATCACAGGAATTATATACATTCAAAGGACGTGAAGTGGTTGATATTATATACGTAGAAGATGTGCAAACAGTATGAATCATTCTTTCAAAACTTTGTCTTACAAAGGCTATAGCTACAGTAGCCATACCTATTTAATGTAATTATCTGTGACGTGTTATGTGTGTATGTGTTGTATAATTGTTCTTTTAATTTTTTATTATAATATTAATATGACCGACTGAACCTTCATTATCATCATATCATTATCATCATTATTATCATCCTATGGAAAATCATGGATTCATCAATTGTTGGACATTTTATTTTTTCTTATTATTTTACGAGTGTATCAAATTTTTTTCGTCTAGTTTGTTTATCCTATGACTAATCTATATGACTCATCTCTGTGCATCCATTAAATTTCTTTTCCATTAAAAGTTTCTGTCATGTATGTAATATAGTCTAAATATTATATATATTAAAAAGATAAACCAGATCGAGTTTCTTGCCGGTTCTTCTCGATAACTGGGTTATTTCCGAACCGGTGGTAGTTTTTGACGTTCATAAGTGCCTTATTAGGGCCTAAACTGAATAAAGTATTTTTGATTTTGATTTGATCCAATTTAATTTATGATTTTTTTTATGTAATACGAGGCAAACGAACTGATCGGTCACCTGATGTTAAGTGATCAACACTGTCCATAGACACCAGCAACACCAGAGGAGTCGCAAGTACGTTGCCAGCTTGTGTTGGTGGAGAATGGGAGAGGGAGGGAAAGGGTATTGAGGGAAGGGAGAAGGGGGAGGTGGGCTTCCGGCACTCTCACTGACCGAACGAAACGCAGCAATGCAAGCAGTGTTACTTCACGTCGGTTTCCTATGAGAGGGTTATTAAAAACCTTTTTGATTTCTAAATTTTAAACGTATATGTTCTAAACAAAAAATATATATTATATGTCAGTCTTGAAAAAACAGGGTAATGATAAATATCTTCGATATTGCAAATATTTTATTTTACATATAAAATCATCTAGCGACAACAAAAAAACGAACCTGAACCCTACAATTATTGGCGACCGTGACTGTAATGGAGAATTTGAAGAAACAAAGGTCAGTTGCAAGACGATTTTTTACATGTGCTGAGACCAATTTGCAGAAGGTATTGCACGACCATACGCCTAATATTAAGTCGTTGTTTAAATATTGGACGGAAAAGGCTGAGCAGTTATTCCTAACCGACAGTCAAATCAAGGAGTCATGGTTCTAGTCAGAAGAATCAGAAGATATAATATTTTTTTACTTGGAAATCGCGGAAGGTTATAAACGTCGATGATTCGATTTAAGTTCCGAGTATGAAAACGTCTCTCGACCTTCACAGAAATGATATAAGGTGGGGACCCATAACGGAGCAGCGGAATTATCAAATGATAATAGTAACACAGAACGTAATATGTCACCCAAATTACAATTAAAAAAGTTTCACGGGGATGCCGCCAATGCTACTACTTACGTAGATCAGAATTCAAAAATTGACGATGGCCCTAAGATACAAGATGTCGATAAATTAAAAAATGATAATCTAATACAAATTGAAAGTAATTTAATAGCTACGAATATTGAAGCCAAACTAAGAGTGGATTACGCGGTTCGGTACCTAGTATGCCTGTTTACAAACAGGTTAAAACGAGACTACTACTAGGCGTTGAGTTGAATAACTTTAAATATCCTATACTTCTTCTTGGACGTCATGTTATTGTTAGTCGATTGATATACCAAAAACATTGTTCACTACAGCATGCAGGTACTGGTATTATAATGTGTAATTTTAGAAAGGACTATTGGGTTACTGAAGCACGTCGAACAGTAAAGAAAATTATTAAAAATTGCCTAATCTGTGAAAGATTTTCTGTTAAAGCAGCTCAAGTAGCTACGGCTCCTCTGTCGGCAACCAGAATCACAACAGGGAAGGCTTTTGAGGTTGTAGGCGTGGACTGACAGGGCCATTGTTATTAAAAACAGGACAATATATTTATAAAATTCGTATTCGTAGGTTGTAGAGCCAGGCTGAAGCTATTTTTGGTTTCAGCATGAATGGGTCGGCTCCTCCGGGGTAGTACCACACCTCTCATAGATAAACGACGTGAAATAACAATGCTTGCATTGTTGTGTTTCGTTCGGTCAGTGAGAGAGCCGGAGGCCCGCGTCCCTTCCTCTTTCCTTCTTTCCCTTTGCTTCCCCTCCCCCTTCTCCCATATACAAGCTGGCAACGCACTTGCGACGTCCCTGATGTCGCTAGTGTCTATGGACGGTGGTGATCACTTAACATCACGTGACCCACAAGTTCGTTTGCCCCCCTTTGACATAAAAAAAAATAATAAAAAATAAAAAGATAGATTAAAATCCCGCCAAAAACTCCTTTAAACAACTTTTAGACAAATAGACTTTATAAAAATGTATACAATTCTTGCTCCGAATAGATATGAAAATCACAATGATGTTATAAATTTCAATAAACAAATTCTGAAATTTAAATATTTTCATTAACACTATAATATGAGAATTTAAAAGAGAACATATTAACTTATTGTTTTGATTTTTCACTTCTATCGGTAGGCCTTACGACTACCTCGATATTTTTTTATACATAGTTTTACTGTACTCGTAGATTTTAACATATTTTATTCACTATTCGTCATCTTTGTATGTATAATTGTGGTATATGGAACTGAACCACTCCTAAACAATTGAACGGATTTTAATGAAAATGTTGAGTGTTCCAATAGATTCGACAATGGTGTAGATTTACAATTGGTTCGAATGTGGGGGACCGCGGTCTAATTCTAGTTTTTTTTTTATTCTCAGGGCGAGACAGGTCGCTCGACCCACTAAGTTCTTTATAAATATTAACACTTTTTTTTATATATATATTTATATATAATTTTATATATATATATATCGGGGAGAACGTTATTCTCGTTGACATCGTTATTAGTGGTTACGGGTTTAGTGGGCGTCATTCGGGTAAAATGCGAGCACAAAACACAATTATCATGGTTTCACATTATTTATATCTCACAATATTTCATTGGATGACAATAATACCGTTAGAAAGATTAACAACTACAACCGAGCAGCGAGTTCGGGGCAACGATCTTACTTTAACCACCGAATATAATCTCTCAATCTCAACAATGATCCACCTCGACCCGTTGCTATCTATCAAACGAATGTGTCACCAACGCTGTCCGTCCTTCTAAGGTAAAGATGGCGCCTCGACCCCGCTCGAGGCGCTGGCTCTGCTCTGATTGGTCGCTACGTAAATTACAATATTATTTATTAAGGTTTTAAACTATAGAAAAATGTAACATATGAAATACAATAAAAATTAGGTATTTTGAAAGTAATAAAACTGTCCGCCTCTTACAGTAAAGATCTCTTCGACCCCGCACGAGACACGTGCTCTATTCTGATTGGTTGTTTCGTGAAATATAGTATTCTTAACATTTATTTAATATTAGGGTTTTTAAATTATAGTAAAACGTAACAAATCAAATAAAATTAAATTAAGAATTTAGAATGTAGACAATATCATGTATGCAAACAATAATCGACTCGACTTCTAGCTTCCTCCGACTTATATATAAAAAATGGTTATATTTACTAACGGGGAAAAAAATACACACACACACACACACACAAAATCAACAATAAATCTAACTGAAAAGAGCAGTGTTATAGATTTTTTTTCAAAATAGGGCTCAGTGACTATGTACTTGTTTAAAATAAATCAACTACACTACAGAATAATTTGTAATAATATTTACCTGAATCCAACAACCAAGAGCGCAGCCATTTTAACAACTGAAGTTACAATGATTTGATTTTAGCTTCCAAAATTGTGTATCGTTCACGTATTCTTAATTACGTGAATTAATTATCATTCTAACTAGTCGTGAGCCGCGATTTCACACGCGTATTTTTTTTATTGTTCTCGTTACCTCAATGTTGTTACATAACTGTAAACAAATCTGTAAAAAAAATGTATTTTAGTAGTCATATTAAAAACTAGTCGTATTCGCAACTTCATCTACGTGGAATTACATGCAAAAATAGTCTTCCGTTTACTGTAATCTTAGTCATTATTCTGTTTTTGTAAGAGACTAAACTGCATTCATTATACCCACTCTTTTCTCGAACTAAACTCAGCATTCATTCAAATAACAATAACTTTTGATAGAGTGAATCAATTTTAATGAAATAAAGACTGAATAGTACTCGAGGATATGCTTTATAATTTTTTATATATCATCGTGAATGCAGTACCTCAGCAATGATGCGTGTCCAAACAAACCGACAGATTTACTTTCCTATTATATATAAGAAGTAGGGGTAGATTCTATTTCATTGTGTCTTTGTAATTTATAATATAGTGTAAATCTTTTAATCTAAATATAAATCGAACCTAAAACTGTACAAAATCATTACTAATATGAAAAATAATAATGTGAGTTTATTTGTATGCTTTCAAGCGTTATGAACGAAACTGTTTACCATGAAATGTTGTCTACGCATTGCTAAGACTACCGAAAAGAGTGAAGAAAAAAGTTCTCTCACGTTAGTTTTTTTTTTATTTGTCTATTGTAGGTGACAGAGCCACGCTGAAACTGTAACTGGTTTCAGCATAAATGGGCCGCCTCGCTCGGGGCAATACCACCCTTTCATAGAAAACCAACGTGAAGTAACAGTTGTTTGCATTCGTTTGGTCAGTGAGAGCGCCGGAGACCCACTTCTCTTCTCTCCCTTTCCTCCCTCCCCCTTCCTCCTCTGCCTCGCCTTTCCCTCCCTGCCTGTTCCTCCTTCCCTTTTTCTCATCAACATAGGCTGGCAACGCACTTGCGACTCCCCTGGTGTTACTAATGTCTATGGATGTCGGTGATATCTTAGCATCAGGTGAACCGCTTATTCGTTTACCTCATATATGATTTAAAAAAAGGACATGAGCAACGCCAGACTACAACACATTGGCAATTTCAAACTCTGCGAAATCTACAAATTCTATTATGTTTTCCCACATACAGTAGTACTACAAGAACATTTCTCAGGTTCAGCTTTCCACAAGATGTTTTCTATATTAGTCGTTAGTTGAACTGAGTTAAAGCTTTGGGTGAAAGAAAACATAGTGGCGAAACTAAAGCATGCTGGTAGTGCTCTAATCTAAATCCGCGTGTGTGTGCTTTAAAACAGAAGTGGAGGTGAGCAGGGCATATAGAGAGATACTAGTACAAAGCATGGACATAAAAGACAACTATATGGGAAGGACCGATAGGAAAAAGGGGAAAGGGACGCCAAAAAAAAGATGGATAGATGATATAAAAGAGATAGTAGTAAACGAATAGATAAAGAAAACTAAGAACAAAGAGGTGGCCTTTAGCCGAGAAGTGGTTCCGATCGATTTTGGGGGAGTATGGGAAAAAAAATGGGGAGAGGCGATGGAACGGGGAGAGAAAAGGGGAGGGGAGAGGATGAAAGATGGGGGCCCATCTTGATCACGCTGACCTAACGAAACGCAACTTCACGTTGGTTTTCTGTGAGAGGGTGGTACTATATATGGTACTACTATATGCTGAAACCAATAGTAGTCTTAGCGTGTTAGTAGTTTTAGCGTTTTCATCTAAAAATACCTTCCTTCGAGAACAGGCGAATGGCACTGCAGTGAGTGTCTTACAGGGTAATGATGATGAACATTGTCAAAAGTACAGAAAAGGACATAGGGTAAAATTAGTTACAATAACTGTACTTTTTCGGTAAACAGGTCAAAGTTACATTAACGCGAGCCAAGCAACAGATTAATAGCTGATTATAGTCCCCTCACATCGATCCCGTGCCTCTCGAATATAAAGAATATTCTAGAGGCCTCTAGAATATTCCTTATATCATCTAATAAGGCAGTGGCTTTTCCACACCCTTGCCTGGAACCGGACAACTAAGTGGACCAAATTTTTTTAATGATCATTTATAAGATGAACATATTAAATACTTATATAGAAAATATTTCAACCAAAGCTTTATAGATTTGTTAATGAATTTTTCAGATTTTTTGATGATATTCTTAATTCAATACAGTATTCAAAAATAAATATTATTTATTTATTATAAGGTTGTTAACTAATTTTGAAATTAACAGATAAGAAGTTAAATTATTCTGCGATCAAATGATTTTTTTTTTAAACACATTCCTCAAACGCACTTGCGACTCCCCTGGTGTTGCTAGTATCTATGGACGGCGGTGATCGCTTAACAGCAAGTGACCCGCCTATTCGTTTACCTCCTATATGATATATAAAAAAAAAACATGTAAGTTTATTAATTTGAAATAAAATTTCAGTACTCACTACTAATGTACGCTATATAAATCTATTTATCATTGATCGGTGATATCTGTCAGGACAGAACGCCCCACGCGCCTCTGATTATGGCTTCAATACCAGTCAGTGTGACTCATAATAATAGATATACTTTTTCAGTTATACAGAATTTCAATCAACAAATTTAATCCCTTTAATATTCATTCTATTCTGTTTGCTAATATTTATAAGTTATCACTACTTTATCTGTTTATTTATTGTATATAAACAAATTTGGGTTAATTAAAAGAGATTTATTTTAAACCACAAATAATATTCATTAAAAACTTAGGTTAGAGCACAAATACATGCAAAGTAGGTATTCATTTTACTTGATAAATGTGTATAGACAATTCAATTTCTTTTTTTATTTATTATGTAAGTAATTCTAGACTTTATTATTTTTTGCTTCTAAGTTTTTTCGGCAGTTTAATTTTTTTTGTTAAAAAGTTTTTTTTGCTATGATAAGCTTTTGAATTATCGAAAATGTTGCGATATGTTGATATTATAAACAACGAGTTATTTTTTTTAAGTTATTGCAATATCCCCTTATGTTACTGTGATTACCTAATTATGGAAATATATAGCTTGAAATTTTTTTACGTAGGTGTGACTATGACCGAGGAGACTTTATAGTGGGTTACAGTACTAAATATGATAAATGCTAAATCCTATCCGGTGATCTGTATCCAGTATAAAGCGATTTTTCTTCAACGAATTGTAACAAATAAATAATAGAATTCAGTTGAGGTTTTAATAATTAAGCGGGCAAAAACATCATCATCATCATGTTTTTGTTTTTGCCCACTTAAGTAGGGTTGGCACAACATATTTTCTTTTGCCATTCTCTCCTATCAGATGTCATTTCAGTATTCACACCTTTTACGGACATATCGTTTTTCACACAGTCCATCCACACCTTTTCGGTCTTCCTCTACTCGTATATCCGTCCACTATCATACTCAACACTTTCCTAATCACACGGTTTTCATCTCTCTTCACGATATGGCCATACCATGCTAACCGATTACTCCTCAATTTCTCTGTCACTGGTGCTATTTTCAAACTGCCTCTAATATACTCGTTCTTAATCTTATCCATTCTAGTTACACCACACATCCACCTTAACATTCGCATCTCTGCCACATGTAATTTTCTCTCATCCGTCTCTTTCGTAGCCCAGCACTCAGATGCATACAGCATGACCGGTCTTATCATAGTTTTATAAACCTTCCCCTTAAGTTTCAAAGGCATTCGTGGATCACAAGCTACCCCAGACACATTTCGCCATTTCATCCATCCTACATTTATCCTATTCCTCACGTCCTTATCAATGCCACCGTCGTTTTGTATCAATGAACCGAGATACCGAAAATTGGACCAGGCTGGTAAGGGTACTCCATTTAAGGCTATAGGAGAAAAACTAGATGTACCACCGAAATCGCAAAACAAATGTTCAGTTTTTGTTCTACTAATTTTCAAACCAACATTCTCCAGTCTTTCTCGCCATTTTTCCAGCCTGCTCTGGATCTCTGCAGCATGAAATTTTCTCTCATCCGTCTCTTTCGTAGCCCATCACTCAGATGCAGACAGCATGACCGGTCTTATCATAGTTCTATAAAAGACCACGTTTAATAAAAAAGTTCTACATATAAATGTATCTGATAAAACATTTCTCTACATAATTCTCTATATTTTCGTTGAGATTCACATTTTTAAGATACAATCTAAAAAGAGCTTAAAAATAACGCAATAGACAAACTGATGTTCACATCTATAGCTAGCCTTTACCCGCGGCGTCGCTAGCGTTAATGTAGATTTGATCCATCGCTCGGGAAAAGTATTTTTTATAAAGGGCAGATTATTTTTCTATATTCCTGACAATATGTATTCCAAATTTCGTGATGGTCACTTAAGTAGTTGAAACGAGAAGGGTAAAAGCAAACTTAGATTTATGATATGAGTTAAGATTAATAAGAATTAATATTCATTCTAAGATATAAGTGTATGTGATTTTCCAATAATTGTTCGTTACAATCACCATTTGTTCTAATACATACGTTGATTACAGCAAATTGCTTACTGTGTACATGTATACCAACTATCACAAGGATTTGTTGAACGGTGCTTGAGCTGAGGTGCTTGCTTGTGGGGTAATGTAAAAGTTACAGCAAAATACTTAGGTGAACCAATTTTCGGGACAATCAATCAAGCGATATCGGGCTTATTAGGCTTATTATGCTTTTGCAGGCCGGCATGATAGTGGCGACCGGCGATGGATTGTGTGTCAATCGGTGGTCGCTATTATTTTTAGATTACACTGTGCTTACCATCAGGCATAGCGCAGTCATTTTGCAGTGCTACAATAAAAAAAAAATTAACCTCTAATGTATATACAAACATTTTTTTTTACATATCTAGATGACGATCCAAATATAGAACGAACGATTATGCTTATCACAAAAATTCTAGTAAGGATATCAAATCTACAGCCTCTCGAATCAATAATATGGCTTACTATAACGCCAGCGACCTTTGGTCTCTCAAGTAATCAATATAATCTACAACGTGTCAATGTATCAAGTACTGATAAAGTTAATAACATCATTTCTGGTATTTCTAAAGATTGTTGATAGAATCATTCGACGAGATGACAACTTTATGAGCACTCGTATTTTGGTAAGATCTTTTCATTTAAATATAGCTTATTAATTTATATATCAATTTATTAATATATATTTTATAGTATGAGTTTATTTATTTAATATTGAGGTTAAATAGAGTATCTATCTATTGTTATCGACGACTAATTGATTACTCCATTTGTCACTTCGAGGTTCAATTAATATCAGTGTTTCCCAACGTGGGACCCCGCTCCTCAGGTGGGCAATTTGATAGTTAAGGGGGATAAATTAGAAATGGACTCGATACGTCTCTAACCCTTTCGCTTTGGGTTATTGAAATGCAATGGTAGATATCGGTAACAATTTTAACAAAAAAGGCAAATACTTAACAAAATGCCGTAAATAATTATTAGGTATAATTTCGTTTGATGTTACCGAAATATCAACTGGGTATAGAGTCATTAACTCAAGTAAGTTTTCCATTAATTATTGTTTTGATTCAAATCAATTTGTATTCAATATGTTTTGAAATTTTACTTACGATGTTTTATAACAAGTTCATAGTGATTTATTTTTTAACTTTATTTTAGGCAACCAACCTTTCAGATTATTACTGCTACTGTCGTGTAGTTAATAATATTACAAGCGTCGTGTGATTATTTCAATGTTCCAATAAGATGGTGGCTCCCTTATTAGAACCTTCCAAGGAGCTTTGTGGCATCTCAGAATTTCATGCTGCTTGGTATTATTTGACATTCACTTCAGTTATGCACAATAAACTGACTATATTACGTAAAACACCACCAAATTTACAGAATATAGAGTCAAATAACACAAGATTATGAATAAAATATAAAATCCACTACATGACAGACTAAAATCCCGCCAAAAACTGTCATAGTGATTTCTTCCTAAAACTTATCATTTATATTTCCTAAGGGAACAGAATTTTAAGAGGTTCCAAAAGGTTAAATATTATGTATGGGAGGGGCTTACAAATTTTAGAAATATTAAGGTGGAGGATGGCCTAAAAAAGGTTGGGAAACACTGATTTATATGGAACATTGTAACGTCCAAACATTTTGGGCTCCTTTAGCAACACCCGGGAAGTATATGCAGGAGAACGAGAGATACACTTACTGTGGAAGTAACTAACATCAGCCCTCCAACGATATTATGATATTTTTTTAAGCTTACACATGAACAAAATTAATGAAACATTACTATTAAAATCGTTGAGAATTTCACGCAAGTTTCCTTTTTAAACTTTACAAACGCTGCCCACAGAGCCCCAATTATTTGATATACTCGTACTTATAATGTTAATATTATTTTACTTGCTGACCCGTGCAACTTCATCTGCACCAAATCGGTTATTACCTGTTTCAATTATATTTTTAAGCGCGAAAAATTTTAATAAACCTAAAACCCGATTTCAATGAAAACCATTTTCAATTGTAAATGCGAACTATAACTCAAACATATACCCATTTGGTATATGAGAAATCTTGAAAAATAAACCTAAAACCCGTTCGCTGCATCACCTACCGGGTCCAATTAAAATAAAAACTAACCTACATATATTACCGATAAATGTCTTCCCAGTATTGGCGATAAATGAATTTTTGCCGATTTTAATTGCATTCCTTGTGATTAACTATTGAAAATAGATATTTGCAAAAATAAATATTATTTATAACATTCAGGGATAACCTTTCTAACATTGAAAAAAAATTCAAAATCGGATCGGTGGTACCAGAGATTCCCAGAATAGAAAAAGATATAAATTTGAAGTATAGGTTAAATGTTGATCTGTCTGATATATACAACACAAAGAAAATTTAGCAAGATCCGTCAAGAATTTCATTGAATACAATTTTTTGTATTTCGTCGATTTAGAGTAGAGAACCCCTAAAAATTATTCTAGATGTAATCTTGTAATATTAGTTATCATTGTGTCAAGTTTTGTCAAAATTGGTTTAGTACTTTCAGAGTGATACATGCTCACAGGGACAGACAAAAATTGTAGATTATTTTTGGCTTTTATATCAATAACAAAGTCTACCCCAATTAAAATTTTCAAAGAATATTGAATGTACAGATTTGACCTTGTTACAGTTTTATTATAGTACTAGCTGTTACCCGCGACTTTGTTTCTTGTGTTTTCTTCAAATCGCTGTTTCTTTTCTATATCTTCAATCCGGTTCTCAAAGGGCCAAAAATAAGTCCTTGATTATTGTTGAAGTGAAGCTTACAAATTCGGCTCGCGAAGGACCAATTATGTTACAAATATACTATATTGGTGCAACCACTCAAACAATTTTTCGATCTTATTAGACTCTGTCGTGTCAATATTCCGAATAAACTCTATCGTTCAGAGTCTACTCGGTGACCGTTCCGATCAGAGTCTATGATGTTACTGTTTTTGAACAAATTCATGTCCCTTATTTAAGGGTCTCGCAGCTGTAATAGGCCGATACACGCGCTCTACGCGTGTGGCTCGCTTAAAGTCGAAATCAGCTCTACCGAGACCCCCTAGTATGCGCATGTTTGAGAAATAAGGCACATGGATTCGTTCTTTTGTCATTATTTCCCTAGACCGTGGCATTGACATAAATTTATTGCATCTTGCACAATTTAAAACAATACTTATCCCTAATAAATTATAAATCTATTCTTTCCTTATTGTCCATATAACTTATTGCTAATACTGTTTCTACAAACTAAAACAATATATACTGCAACTAAAGGGTAATAAATCTACGCGCTTTCACATCCTATTCCTATTCACTATTGAAAACTATTCAATGTCACTAAGGCTGAGTTGCACATGCTCGCTGTCCTTAACAGTTCCATAATACATTCTTGCGGAACAAACATTTTATAGACACAAAGTCTTAATTACAATGGAATATTAAATGTAGTGTAAATGTAAATCTTTACAATATTATTTTACAGAATTGTTTAATTAGTTCCTTATACAGTGTAAGGGAACACTGAGGTAGCTATATGGTGGGGTAAGGTTCCAAATATACTGCTGATGACAGTTAGTATCTATATACTTAATGTACACATTACATATTACTGTAAGCAGCGTGCGTTTCGTACTTACAATTGTTTTTAAAGAGCATTTCTATAATTGTACATAACCTCACAATGTTATAATTTTTTAATACAATTAAAAAAAAACTGTAAATTTATAGTTCACATTGTTCAAAAACAATTAGTTGTTAAGTTAATAGAACCATTTATTATCATAAACTTACTACTTACTTACTACCCGCTTTTTTACAACATAAAAAGTATGCACTACAGGTCTTAGGCATTGAATCTCTTATTTCATATATGAAATTAAATTTATTTGTTTTTTTTTTACTGCTTTAGGATTAATAGATTTAGAATAGGATGTTTACTTCAGTAATGACCTCATAGATGTTTACAGCGCTTTAGTGACCACATCATGGGCTTCCGAAGGTCTAGTATTTCCAGCAGGATTCAAATTCGGCGCCGGATCATCAGCTTATCAAGTTGAAGGTGCTTGGAATGTCAGCGGTAAATATATTTTTCGTCAATATTAAAAAGTGATATTAGTGAAGATTTCGATAGCATAGGGAATATAAAATATGCTTAAGGACACACCTGGATGAAGCATTAATGGAAGGTATACTGAGCAATCTTCAGCTGTAATAAGCTCGTCGTTTCTCATAATTTCAAGGATAATATCCTACTACAAGGCAAGGGCAATGCCAAGGAAGTAGTAATTTGTATGAAATTGCGATCACCCCTATCTCCCTTTATATTTCATTGAAAATTATGTCTGTGTGACATCAAAAAAATTGCAAAAAATATATCCTACTAATATATTTATTACTATTGACACTGTATCACATTCGCTAGGATTAAAGGGACTTGTTCTTAATTATAGCAACCAAAACACACCTCTAGAAGCGTTTAGCAGGAAACATCTTCAATTCCAAGTGTTGCGAATGTTAATAAATGCACAAGGTCTTACAGCTTTTCTTACCAATTACACCTAAGCAATTTAACTTGTTAACTGACTGACTGATGAAAGGATATAGTTTGAAATAAAAATATATATTTACTAGATAGAATCTCTTAAAGTTGGCCCAGTCGACCTTATCAAATTCACTGACATTTAAGCCCAGTCTAGCTTAACATAAAGTGTTATAAAATATTCCGATAACTAACGATAGCTGTTAACTAGTAAAATGCTAAAGGAAATTTAAGAACAGAATGGTAAATATCCAAAACGCTATACTCCTTTTTTTCTTTTAAATATCTTGCACCTTCTTGGAGCATATTATTTTTAACCTCTGGTAGTTTGTGATGAAAAAAAATTGAATGAGATTGCTAGTTAAAAATTTGTCCCTTATTACATCCTTTATTTGATTTAGCCGGTAAGTAAGATCGTGTCAAGTGAATCCTTCTATTTCCATTTGGTCATGGAGGTTTAAATGCAATTATTTTGAAGTAGTTATTTTTTAATTATCATTTTTGCAATGAAACTTTTATGAATTTTTGCAAAAAAACAAAAAACAAATTTCAACCAAACCTTTAAAGATGTTATAATTCAATTTACAGTACTTACGTAAGAAGAAAATAGATATTCCTTGAGACATATTTTTCGTTTTCATATAAAAGTGCCTAATATTTGGATTTAATGTAAATGATATAGAATAAATAATTTTTCTCCAAGGGTTTACTAAAAACAAATTTGATCCATTAATTAATTAAACAACGTATTAAAGCGATTAAACGATCATAAGCTACAAAATGTTTCAAAAAGATTAACTTAATTTTGACAACATATGTATATATATTTCAGATAAAAGTATGAGCACATGGGATCACAAGTTTCATTCGACAGAGTCATTCAATGCAGATGGGAGCACCGGAGATGTGGCTTGTGACTCTTATCACCTATGGAGACGAGACATTGAAATTGCAACAGAATTAGGATTGAAACTTTATAGGTATTAAATCAATTTATTTATCCCAAAGATTTTTGGGATTACTTTGAATTTTATATAGCGATAGTGATCTCGGATTTAGCCTTAGTTTTCTATGGAGGTAGGGTATTTACTAGAGGATAATTACTAGGTAGGCGGTAGTGCCACGTTGAAGCTATAACAGCATGAATGGATCAACTCGCCCAGGGTAGTACCAGCCTCTCACAGGAAACCGAGGTGAAGTAATAGTACTTGCTTTGTTGCGTTTCGTTCAGTCAGTGGGAGACCCAGAGAAACTACCTCCTCTCCAAACACAAGTTAGCATCGCACTTCCGACTTCAGGTGTTGCTAGTTTCTATAAACGGTGGTGATTACTTAACATCAAATGACCCACCTGTTTTTTTGCCTCCTATGATATAAATTTAAAAAAAGTTTTGCTTGTTGAATTAAATAAGGTCAGAGTTAAGGATGATCCCCAAATATACTGTGACTCTAAGCACTTTGTAAACAATAGTTCCCTTTCTATGCTTAGCAAGTTACCATCTCCGACGAAATGTTTTCGTTTCTTTTATTTCTCGAACTGACTACCTTATTGACCTAATCAGGTCTTAACAGCTTTACCGGACTACGACGAAATCGTAATTTATAGCATTCTTAGCATATATCGTGATTCATATCAGAGCCACGATGGCTTGGTGAAGCGATAATGGCTTAGTTGATAGCGTGTTTGGACATTATGTCAATGGACGTAGGTTCGAATTAGTAATAGAGTCAGAGTTTTAGGTGAAGGGAAACATAGTTGTGATACCATAGAATGGTGGTAGGACGTTATCAACTTCAAGTTGAAAATCGTCAAATAGCTGTTGGTGTGTTCCGGCAACTACACTTCAGAGCCAGTCCCTCTTTAGATTTAGCGTGAGCTCTTTAGATTTAGATTTAACCACCCTAAAGCACATCGTCACTTAACATGAGATGCGATTAAGTTTAAACGTTAAAACATATATGGTATTATTAAAAAAGTTTTTAAATATGTATTCAATACTTGCTTTAACAAGGTTTCGTAGATAAATGCACCGCACTCGCCTGATGCAAGTTCGCGTTATCCTTTTTTGCAAGTCTAACCTAACCAAAGCGAGACAAAAGAGCAAGATGGCAAATATTCAGCGAGCGTGGTCTATTCAAAACGTAACCTTTACAAAGCAAGTATTCAATACGTATTTAGCTTTTTTGTAATAACACCGATAAGTTAGAAAAAATAATGACATTGGGGTAATATAGAGGGTTATAAAATTACTGAAAATTATAAAATCTTCAGTTTTAAAAGATTATCATCATTGTTTCGATAATTATATGTTGAATACATATAACATATAAATACAACAGTTGCTTGTTGCGACTTTGTATATGCTTTATTTTATATATGAATCTCATTGAATTCGGTGGGTGTATGTCAAAAAAATGTTTTCTTTTCCACTTTGTTTCTTCTTTTAATATATTAAAGTACCAGAACGATCGAGCCTAACTCGGATCTTTAAAAAACATTTTTAAATTAAAATAAACTGTTAGGTTTGCCTCATACAATTAACATTTTTTTTTCCAAAAAAATAAATAAATATAATCTTCTGCTATCACTCAGATTTGAATTGGGGTTACACGGATTTTCGAAGCAAGCGATTTCCATCTGAGCTGTTTTTGTTTTGACAGCGTCGGCGAAATTTACCTTTATACTCTAGCTATATTTTTTCATTGCCTGAAAACTCCAATAAAAAAGTTTTCTATGAATGAAATCTAGCTGGATCGGTTTATCGTCCTCGAAACTACCTACACACTAAGTTTTACGAAAATAGATGACTCCGTTTCCGAGATCCTGAAAATATACAAATATAAAAATATACCAGAATATCTCGTTTATAAATATTTCTACTATTACGATGAAAATTAATAATGTTTAAAACAAAAATATTCTTCAATCTGGACTTATACTAGGGCACCATGAGACCTAAGATGTTTTTTTTTGAAAATGAACATGCAGATCACCTGTTTTTAAACGATCATCGCCGTTCATAGCCGCTAGCAATTCCAGAGGAGTTGCAAGTGCGTTGCCAGCTTGTGTTTCGGAGGTAGGGGAAGGTTGTGGGTGGAAGACTGAGGGGAAGAAGAGGTACAGGGGAGAGGAGGTGGTCCTCTAGCGCTTTCACTAACCGAACGAAACACAACAATGTTACTTCACGTCGGTTTTCTACGAGAGAGTGGTACAACTCCCGGCGAGCCAACACATTTACGCTGAAAGCAGTAATAGCTTTAGCTCGGCTCTACCAGCTACAAAATATGCTGGTAATATAACTATAGTAAGTCTAAAAATGGACTACCTCTCAACCATAACTCCTGGAGTATACCTATATGTATTAGAAGATATTGAGTACATATTTTCAAGTTGAAAGTCATAGCTAGCATAGGTTTATACCTAACATAGAAAGTTTCTTAAAGAACATTGCTAATAACTTTCCAATAAATATGTAAGTAATTTTAACATTTGTCCGCAAGGTTCTCAATATCCTGGCCACGATTACTACCTGAAGGTTTTGCGAATCGTATCAGTGAGGATGGCAAGAATTACTACAATAACTTGATTGATGGACTCCTGGAAAAAGGCATTGAACCAGTGATTACCATATATCACTTTGATATACCACAATCCTTGCAAGATCTTGGTAATAAATAATTATGCATATTATGTGTATATAATATGAATTAAGATTTATTAATGACACTAGCTTAAATTATAAATAACATAGGTTCTAGGCATGTTAGAGCCTCGACGCAAAAGAACAACCTACGTCGATGTTTGGCCATTTTGGCAATCTTGCCCTAGCCTACCATTTTGGCTCAGTGCCGTAATCGTTGGCACCAAAACTCTTTGAGGTTGTAAAAGCCCGTCAGACCAATAACATCAGTTCGAAAACAAACTCAACCAGAATAAAATTTATAAAACAGTTCAAGGTATCCTTGCACCTTGATTTTATTTTGGTCGTTATGCTCGTTGTAGTCTCATTGTTTTAAAGTTCCGTAGGCATTACGATGACTGTCTTCAAGGTAACAAATCCTCAAATAAAATGAGTAGAAAAGCAGACATAGAACTGACAACCCTCGGTGGCAGCCTTTCCTTCGAAAGCAAGTATATCTATATAGATATATATGATGCGGCCGCGTAAATCGGTAATTAGGAAATATCATATCAGCGAGGGTAAGAGCACTTGTTTGTTGATTGCTCTCGGCGCTCGTGACGCCACAACCAGTTCGATGGCACACATCATAGGCGAGCGTGTTCGCCTTAAAGAATCGTGGGCTCCTCGTGTCGCAATAGCCTATTTCACCATTGCAACTCATCGGCGCCAACCACCGGCAGCGAACCTAGCACCAACCAGTGAGTGATCACCATGTTTATTGCTGGATCTCGCTGACATCGCTTTTGATTCCCAATCGTGGGATCATCACTAATATAAAATGTCCACGATGAACTCCGAGATTACTCAACCGATCTTCTTGAAAGTTGACATTTATATATATTGTGTCCAAATTGAAAGATAGGATAATTTATATTTCGATTAATGCCTTCAATATGTTTTTATTACGAACTAAATTATTGTCAACGTTGAGTATTGTTAATAATTGTAAGCTTCATGAGTCTCGCACAGATGGCACTTTAAATTAGTTTGTTGACAGAAAACCGTAGGACTGACTGTTTTAGATATCTCATAGTGGGCGCCACGGATTTTTTTTTTTATACATGGGGAAATCCCTTATGGATACCCACCCTCCCGGGGGAGAAGGTGGGTTATGTCTGACTCGCACGGACTAAAACCCCATGGTGTACCAACCGACCGTAGTGTTGGGGCGGCAAGGGGTCGTTCTAAGCTATTCCCCTTAGATAGCCGCCCCAACGGTCCACCCGGCGGAAGGTGGCTGCCGGGCTCCTACCTATAGAGAGGCAGCTGGGTACACACCAGCTGCCTCCCCTCGTCCGCCGGACCTGTGCAATGAGGGGATGAGCCCCCCTACTATATCCCCTCAGGTCCGGCTACGGTGGCAGGAAGAGTTGGGCGAAGCGCCGCCTCCTCCTCCCGGTTCTCCGTCGGCGAAGACGGCCACTGAGGGAGTCCGCCTCGCGGGCCCTCTCTGCCGCCTCCTTTTGGGAGATGACTTCCTCGCAAAAGGGGGTCACTACTCGCCACGCCTGCTCGCTGCCAAGCGTGGTTTCGTCCATGCTCGGCAGCAAATCCTCCCCCACCACCGCCACTAGAGTGCGGCGCTCCACCTCCCATGCAACACACTCAGAGAGTGTGTGCTGCGCGGTATCCTTCTCAGCGCCGCACTCATGGCAGGCGGCGGTCGGCTCCCTGCGAGCGATCCGGTACATGTACCACCCGAAACAACCGTGTCCGGTCAGCACCCGCACCAGCCTGAACGACGGAAATGCTTTATCATAATTTTAATTCAATATGGAATAACTGAGCCACAGCAACGCGTGACCGACTTAGGTATATGTATATTTGTAGCGTAAACTTATATTTATTATTTCAGGTGGTTGGGCCAGCCCTCTAGTTGTTGACTGGTTTGGTGACTTTGCAAGAACAGTATATTCTCTCTTCGGGGATCGCGTAAAGACCTGGATCACAATCAATGAGCCGATCGCTATTTGCATGATGGCAGATAATGCTGGAAGTTCAGTTTATAGGTGCAATAAAAATGTCATGTTGGCACACGCCAGAGCTTGGAGGATTTATGATGAGGAATTTAAGCCAAAATATCATGGTAAGAGAACATCGTTTCGGATGCAATATTTTTTTATTGATGTTATTAGTTAGCAGTGTAATTCATCTTATATTC
>JACEII010000171.1:340699-381609 GCA_014332785.1 Antheraea mylitta | reverse complement strand
TGAAGTTCGGGCTGTACCATGTCGACTTCGAGTCACCAGAACGCACAAGAACGCCGCGTAAATCCGCAGAATTTTATAAAAACATTGCTAAAACCAACACACTCAACAGACCAACTCGCCACGATCTTCAGTGATGCATTATTTAAGAATTACGGCTTTGGTCTTTGAGATTATCTTACAATTTTTGCCGTTTTAATTTTACAAGTTTTGGCGTGGAAACTGAGGTTTCTGATTTTTGAGGTTAATTATAATACACGATAATAAGCTGCAGTAGCCACTTAACTTCGAGTAAACTGCATAACTGTTTTCTATTTCTGTTTTATATTTAAAAAAAATATAAACGACATACTGGATCAAAAGTATTTTCATCGTCGATGGAAACTGTCAATTCTTTGGGAAACTGATAACTCATTCTATTTGTAATTCGAAATAGGGATGATCGATATTCATCGATGTTGAAGAAACATCGATGTTTACCTGAAAAACATCGATATTTGACATCGACGTTTGATGTCGATAATATCGACGTTATGAGAACGTTGCATGTACTAGCTAGAGACTGGAAAATTATCAAATTTGTAAGCCGTACGAATAGTTTTTTCTTTGGATGACCTTTTTTTCGTCAATGACCTCTGTTTTTACAGACAATTTTAATTGCTGGCAAAAATATCGATGTTTTGCTATTAATGTTTATCGTACATCGATGCTATTGAATCGATGTTGGCATCGATGTCAACATCGATGTTTTTCTAATATCCATCATCCCTAATTCGGAATAAAATAACAATACGATTTTTGTTGTTCCACACTCAATTTGTGCTGTCCAATATAATAGACACAAGTACCTTGGACTTCTCCATCACCTATTGAGACCCAAAGACACAGAATCGGGTTGCCACACAACTGAAAATACATTTTTTTTTATATCATTGGAGGCAAACGAATAGGAGGGTCACCTAATATTAAGTGATCACCACCGTCCATAGACACCAGTAATATTGGAGGAGTCACAAGTACGTTGCCAGCCTGTGTTGGTGGGGTAGTGGGAGGGAGAAGGGGAAAAGAGGGAAGGGAGATAGGCCTTCGGCATTCTCACTGACCGAACGAAATGCAACAAAGTAAGCACTGTTACTTCACGCCGGTTTTCTGTGAGAGGGTGGTACTACACCGGACGAGTCGACCCATTCATGCTGAAACCAGTAATAGCATCAGCGTGCCTCTACCACTTACAAAACGATGATAATAGATTTGCAGGTGTAGTTCGGTGAAGGTTACCTTTTCAGGTCAACAGCGTTTTCATTTCGAAAAAAAAAAAAAATTGCAGGCGTTATAGTTTTTTTACACAAACACATAATGTTCGCAGAATTTGTGCACCGAAAAGTGACCAAAAAAGAAAAAATATATTCTGTCAGTCACATCTAAATATATTTAATTTATTATCTTTCAAGAGCTCTGTCCAAATATATCTATATATATCTATATTAGTATGTAGCCCACAGATAATATACTAATATAGAAAATATCAACCTTTGTCAAGACTTTTAAAATTGTCAAAGCCGTCAAGTTGTCGTTAATTTTTTTATTATTTTCTTATTTAAAACAGATAATAAAAAATAAATAAAATCAAAATGCGTTTTATTTCATTACCTGCAAGATTTACGTTTTTTTCTTATTCTATGAGGTAATAAGGAAATCGTCTAACAAATGAAAGAGACCTCATCTAGTTTCACAATATTAAAAAAAACTTAACTAGACTTATTACTACTTTACAATAATGAAAATAATAAAAATGAATTGATTATTTATGTATGTAATCTTCAATATACACACACCAAAAAAGTCTAAGCAACATGCCTGATATTACTAATTTTACCATTTATATTAATTAATTTCTAAGTATTTACTCAAACAAAGTGCGTAGGTAAGTAAACTTTTTTGTTATTGATGACATACTGGCTGGTTGTAAAAAGAAATTTGATTATGTTTTGTTTTTTTTCATAAAATTCAAATGACTGCGAATTTGTTTGAATTTAAGTGCGTTTTAATTGCTACGTTTAGTCTTGATTTTATAATTTTACCAACCATTTAAATAAAGTTAGCGACAAAATTGAATTGTTAGATATTCTTTACGTCATGAAGCGACGTCATTTGATGGCAGATAAAATGCAAAGAGCTGTAGGGATGTTGCAAGCGGGAAGTAATCAATCTCAGGTATCTCGACATTTTGGCATTCATAGAAGTGTTATTTGTCGTCTTTGGCAGCGCTACAATAATACAGGAGAACCCGCTGAACAGCATCCAGGCCGTAAAAGGAGTACAACCACTCGGCAAGACCGGTACATACAACAGACTTCAAGACGCCAGCCGATGTTAACCGCTCGAGAGATAAGTTTGAGGCTACAAATTTCAAGTGATGTTGATGTAAGTCCTCAAACTGTGCGAAATCGACTGCATGAGTACGGCCTACGAGCTTGACGCCCAATCAGGTGCCCACCGATACGTCACAGGAATCGCGCTCGTCGATATGAATGGTGTAGAGAACGCATAACATGGACCCAGGAACAAGGGGATAAAATTATGTTTTCAAATGAGTCGAGATTCAGGTTTAAGCCTGATACAAGAAGAGTGCGTGTGTATCATCGGCCCGGAAATACTGAAATGCTCAGGTGCGTTCAGGAAGTTCATTCATACAGCGGCTCAACAGTTATGTTATGGGCGGGTATTATGAGGAACAGGCGAACTGAGCTCGTTTTTGTAAATAGAAACATGAATGCTGAAAATTACATTGAAGATATTCTCAGACCTTATATCTACCCATTTGCACAAACCTTTGGCTCCGATTCTAGGTTAATGCATGACAATGCGAGTTCAAATACAACTCCGCAAACCAGAACATCCGGGTATTGTCCTGGCCTGCACAATCGCCAGATCTCAACCCTATCGAGCACGCATAGAAAATGCCCCAGAGACGTGTTTTGAAGGACTTGGATGGAGCGACAACAACCCAACAGCTGAAGGATTTGCTACAATTCCATTGGGAGCGAATACCGCAAGATGACATAAACAGTCTCATTAATTCAATGAATATTCGTTGCTGACAAGTTCTGAATAGCAGAGGAGACCATACTTTGTATTAAATTGCTCTATACTTTCACAATAAATAAATACATTTTCTTTAGATATTTCATTTTATAAAAAAAAATGTTTAGTTTCTTATGTATCTTAGTTTCTACAGTATATTCTAATATTGTTCATTTCTGTTATTAAAAGAACTTATAAAGACAACAGCTGTTATTTTTACATCATAGAACCCTAAAGGTATTATTTTAAAAATAAAATACAACGTTATAATGTGAAGAACCATCCTAAAATTTGAATTAGTATATGTTGCTTAGACTTTTTTGATGAGTGCATATATGTACACTCTTATATTGTCAAAACAAATTGCAGATTATATATTTCAAACTAATTTAAAAATAATTGAGCAAACTAAATTATAGCACACATATTTTATTCAAGGGTAAAAAGGTCACCAATCTACTCTAGTAGTTACTGTGTTTCACTTTCGATAGGTATTGTTTTCTTATAACATGTTTTATGATACTTCTCATGTTAGTTCGAGTGTTCCTCTCTCTACTTACTCACAGAGAGTCGCGAACAGCATGTAAGTTTTCAATACCATATAAAGTGAATTCTTACATTCATTATATTTCTGATTTTTTTTTTTCAAAAACTTGTAAGAACATGTAAAAAAGAAAAGAAACCAAGAAAAGTAATTTTAAATATACGAAACATTTAACAAGTTCTTAAGTTATTTAATGTAATATTTAACTTAAGTTAATTTAACAAGATCCTCTAAGTGGCCGTCTCCGCCAACAGAGGACCGGTCGGAGGAGGCAGCGCTTTGGCCAACTCCTCCTGCCACCGTAGCCGGATCTGAGAGGATGCAGCCGGGGGGCTCTTCCCTACATTGCACAGGTCCGGCGGACGAGGGGAGGCAGCTGGTGTGTACCCAGTCTGCCCCTCTATAGGTAGGAGCCCGGCGGCCACCTTCCGCCGGGCGGACCATTAGGGCGGCTCTAGAAGGTTGATTAGCTAGAATGATCGCTTACCGCCCCAGCAACACGGTCTGACGGTACACCGTGGGATTTTAGTACGTGCGAGTTAGACATAACCCATCCTCTCTCCCGGGAGAGTGGGTATCCATAAGGGATTTCCCCACGTTATAAAAAAAAAAAGAAAAAATAAGTGTTTCCCAAACTTTTTAGGCCATACCCGACCATACATAATTTGTAACCTTTAAAATCTGTTTTATTCTCTTAAAAAATGATAAGTTTTAGGAAGAGATCACTATGAAATTGTTACCAAAACATAAGTAAAATTTCAAAACATATAATGAAAAACTTACTTGACGACTCTAATTACCCAGTTGATATTTTGGTAGCGTCAAACGAAATTATACCTAAGAATTAATGACAGCATTTTTTTTAAATCTGCCTTGGAGCGGCGATTTCTAAAATAATAAATATTTTGACCGGTATGACGACGATACTATGGTCAGGTAGGGTTGGAGCATACTACCGGCGGCAACGATGTCTTACACCGCTGATCCTCTCTCACCAATAACAGGGCAAAGAACAATCTCACTCACCTGATGATGGTCTGTAACAGACCCAACTTAGTATATTAAGGAAAAAAGAATAAAATAATTATTCAAGTAATATCATCTAGGCTGCCATAGGAGTATTAAAAATAAATAAAGTAATTATATAAGTTAAAATCGTTTTAACAAGTCTAATTAGGAACATTATGAGAGAAATTATTCAAGGTTAACATAGGTACCTTTAAAATAAATAAAGTAATTATGTAGTCAATATAATTTTAACAAGTTTAATTGGGAACATTATGAAGAGAAACAAGTGATACCATCTTGTGACGAGTAGTTTCCATTTGATCCGTAACACGAGGCGAACGACAAATATACCTTACGCACTTGGCAAATATACGTTACGAAGGAGGCGGGATTTGTGTGGTGCCTGGACCAATCAGAGGCGGGTACACGGGCCGTGCGACAATTATACCATACGAAGTTGACTTGGCCACCTGCATTAGGAGAACAAAGGAATGAAAAAGATATATAAGCCGAGGTAACGGTCGTTTGGGGGATTAGTGTTGTTGTATCCAGGGAAGAGTCTATAATAGTCTGCGTGAGTCCGCAAACTTCGTAACAGTTATTTTAGTTCGTCATAACGCTAGTTCTCATTAAAAGAACAAAGGAGACAGTTACGTTGTCAATAAATATGTGCGCGAATTCGTTCGTAACAAAATTAAAATCAAAAACCTAGGCAGTTCAGCTACAGTGCTGGCAAAGTGTCTCGAATTGTGCAGCATTAGTCAGAAATCCTCATGGTTTACCTAGGCCATGAGTAGCTGAGGGCAGGGCGAGGTAGCAGTCGCGATGCTCTTCATGTGGTGCGTGAGAGTTCGTCAAGTGTATCAGAGAAAATCTCGTAAAAAAAGCGGATTAAAAGAGTGTCAGTGAAAGAAGTGCGCGAATCAATGGTCAATTTAAAGTCATTACAGAGAATAAGTTGCGAATATTAATTACATAATCGAGCTAAATAATCACGTAAATTTGCGTGTTGTTGAAGTCGGGTATTGTTGTGTTATAAGTATTCTAATCCATAATTTGTTAATATCTTGTGTTCGTGAAAACTACGAGACTGTAAGTAATTTATAAATTATTATAATATGACTTTGTGTGTGAATTTCTATTTATGGAATTCAAACAATAACCTGTTACGTAAATAATCATAACAAGACATACATTGCATTAACTAAAAAGATCTGTAATTCTGTTTTATCAGAAAGAAAGATTATATAATTGTTGTCAATCTATAATTAGAATTTGTTATGAGTCAAGTTCACAGGCTTTTGCTAAGTAGAGGTTAGTATTATGCATTTTAGTAGTTGTTGGCTTGAATATATATATATTTGTCTAAAGAATGTGAACTAGATTCTACTAGTATATTCATCTTCTTTGTTATTCTCACAATGCGCGAGTTATAGATCTTTTAGCTATTATTATTAATAATTGTTACACAAAGCATATACATTATTGAATACTTATTAAAAAGGTTTGAATTCTATAAAAGTCAGATGATTGTTTATATGCATTTGTTAGCATAAAGTATGTAAAGATTTGATATTTCAACCATGTATTTAACAGCAATTTTATTTCACTAAAATGTAAATTATTATATAAATTAAGTTCAATATATTGCAAACCTAATTAGAAACTTTAAAGTTAAATAAACATAATATTATTGAAGAGTATAAGCTGTTAACTAGGGTAGGTTCTCTAAATAATTTTAACATGTTGGACTCAATAATTTTATTTATATGATTCAAACAAAAGTATTTATTGAAGAACACAAACAAAGACTCAGTACTATACATAAGCTAAGGTATTGTAGTTCTGATTCATCAGAATGAGGTAAATTGAGGAAGAGAAGGGTGCACTGGTAAATCTGTGACTTTATAACTTACTTACTAAATAATTCCTTAAACTGATGTTGATTCGAGTTCATAAGCTTTTAGTCAGCAGTGTTTTATTATAGGGAGTCCCAGTAGGCGTTGATTTGGGTTGCATCTAAAGCATATACGCTTCGGCGATCTTAACTCTCTCTCTCTACCAAGTAAACCATTTTGCTGAGTAGGGAAGGGGTTACAGCATGCCTGAGGGGAAGTAGGGTTGTTGTCAGCGATACGTTAGCCCTGACCCGAGGATTGGTTTGGTCTGAAATGCATTGCGCATCTCCACCAAAGTACGAACCGGTAGCCGTCTTTTGTCTGACATGATCAGCTCTCATGAAACCTCTGCCTGGTGTTGTCTCTCGACTTAACTGAAAATCAACATCCTCTTGTGTTTATAATTCAAAAGAATATGAACTGGATTCTACTGAGAGTTATGGAAGGCTTTCTTTAAGATAGTCACAACCCCACACTATACTCTTTAAATACACTTCCCCTAACAACAATACATGTTACATAAAACATTTATACTACTAGAGTTTCATTATATAGGATTCTAAATCTTCAGTTAAGTATATGAATATATAATATGAGTACATAATTATGATAAACTTAAGGAATTATAGATAAAATAAAATCAATAAATTGCAATAGAATTTAAAGATTAACTTATGATACAAAAAGGTATAGAATTAAGTTGAGATCTCAATAATATTAGTATTGTAAGATTATAAATGAATATTTATATGCATACTATATACATATATATATAACATATCTATTTTTGGTGCTTAGGCCAGATCAAGTTTCTTGCCGGTTCTTCTCGACTGGATAGTTTCCGAACCGGTGGTAGAGTCTTCTAAAACACACTATACAATTGCTTTGCAAAGGGATTGAACCCTTATGCCTATACAATCAACTATTACCAATCTATCGCTTGAATGTGTACTGAGCAGAGTTAGCACAGCATTATTTTAATTTATTTGTTGTTATTTATTAACAACCTTGGTAAAGAATGTTCTGTGTGGGATCCTGTTAGCACATTATAAAGTAATGGTGACTGGAACCAATCAGAAGTTCAACTACCAACCTAAATTAATCACTACAATACTATTTGTAGTCTAAATGCTAATGCCGACTTAGTTCTGCACGTCCAGCCATCAATCCTAATCCGCTTTCCTTTTGGAACTAGTGCGATTATATAATTCAATTAATGGTTGTGTCTACCATTTAAAAGGCATTAATATATTTACTCTAGTGGGTGATTTAGCCTTTTGAATAATCAAACTGCTATGATTTTCACTCCATACTACTTTGTTAGGGCGTAGCTAGTCTTCTCCATATCCATGTCCTTTGATCCACACTGTGTTAAGTGACCTGACGAGTGCATTGGAGCTGACCTTTATGTCTCTCCTCGTATCCCAGTGTCTATCGTGTCGCTATACCCGTGTTGGGGAGGTTTGGATTGAAGCAAGTTACATTTCCTCCTCGGATTGACTTTGTCTCCTTGGAACTTCTTTTCTATCTCGTGGGAACCATGGTAGTCTTGATGTTTATCAGCACCAATCACTCACTAGAGATTAATCTACGACATTTCTTCAATTTATTTGAAGTATTAGTTCCTAAACTCCTTATATCTCCGCCTCTTATACATACAAACTCCCGGCGATGCTGGTAGAAGTTGATTGTTGGGTTTAACTGTAAATTCACTGTAATTACAGTTGCCTCTCAGAGGTGGGCTTGAGGAGGTGAGTCTAATAAAAAAAAAATATAAAAGTACTCTACAAGACCTAACACATTTATTACATAACTTAACATTCATAGAGGGTATTTATAGGGTGTATGTATATATTAATTTAATGTATTATGTCTACAATGGTTCATTTAGAGATTTAATCTGACTTTAAATTATTACATTTAGTACTTGTTATTTGTTTACTTGATTTTGTACAACTGTTTTAATATATGTTATTACTTCATTTCACTGATTTTAACCAACTGCAATTAATATTCACTATTACTTTCTTTATTTGATTTTAACCAATTGCATTTAATATTTGTTATGTGTTTTCTAAAGTTTTAACTACATTAACTATGAACAATGTAATGTTTTGTGAGTACCAGATTAAAACAACTTGGTTCTACAAATTTTGTTTCAATGCACAACGTAAAAGGGTCCTAATTACTAAACGATCATGGTAATAATAATAAGAGTGATGGTGAGTTGGAGATGAGGGAGATGAAGTGACGCTGGTGTTGAGTGATTTAAGAGATGAGTAAGAGGGGAGGGCGTTACAGGTCTAAGGCCCAAACATGAAGCTCGTGCACGAATCCGTCGCAGCGCCATCCACGATACACATATGAATGTATCAGCCGTTTAATATCGTTCAGCACGTCACTACACACTTCATATGTCCATACATAAACGTTCAATAACAACATGAGCCGCGCGGCAGGAACAATGTACAGTTATTATTTGTATAACAATTTTGGAACATACGTTGTATGAAAACAACAGCGACGCGCGAACTTAAAACGTGACGTAGTATTTATTACCGATGTCGAGCAAACGGCTCTCACTCACTCACTGCCGCGTATATATTTGTTATGTTGGCGGCAGTGCAGCGCTAATAATTTGAGCGCACTGATTGGATTGTAAGAAGCCCCTCACCCCTGATTGGTGTTTGAGGATATACATCGGTAATCGGCCCAAACATGCCTTTCGTTAAATTTGTCACCTAAATCTAGCATTGCATTTAAATAACCCAAATCGAAAGGGTTAAAGTCGTGTCGAGCTTTAAATTGCCACTGCAGGGCGTGGACCCCACGTTGGGAAACATCGATATAAAGGATCATTAAACAAAGGTCAACTAAATTCTTATGTATTGGCAAGATAAGACATCTAGTATATCATAGATAAGAATTGCATAAAATGGAACCCGATACATGCGCTTCGAAGAACGAGATAAAAGCATTGTATATACCCATAAGCAGATATAAAAAAGAACTATATAGATCATCGAGCACCTATTATTAAAAGCAAAGTAATCATTAAGGTAATTTGAAAGAATTAGGTTTAAAATAAATAGATTAATTGAATACAAATGTAGAAATCTAGAAGAGGTATCAAATAAAGCAATAAAACTAGCGAAACATCAATTAGCAAGTCTTTTGGCTCACCTATTCAACATGATATCAGACTTCTGTTCTATCCGTTAACAACAGTAGTGAATCATTCAAACGATGTTGGAGTTTATTAACCTGTAATATGCATACAAACATCTGTGTTTTATATTTGTACGAGTTTGTTGAGAGGACGTAATCTAGAAAAACTAATTACTGGTTACATAACTCAATACGTTGGTTATTGAAGTGAAACTTCTAATGCGGCTTCCTACAAGGTTGTGTTAAACGTTTAACGCTACCACAGAGGAGGTATAAAAGCACTGTTACGTAGCATACCTGTTACAGGCCAGTGCGAGCGTTAACAACGGGTAGCGTTCAATATTCCAACACAAGATGGATAGAGAAAGAAAGATACACAAAGGTAGAAAGTAAGAGAGAGAAAGAGAGTGAGTCAGCAGATCCCAAACACATGCGCGTGGTATTCTTGCTACGCAGCGAAGTAAACAGTGTTAGTGTCGTGAAATTAGCTGAAACAATTTTATATTTTATATTTGTTGTTTGTCTTAAAGAAACAATATGATTTCACTAGAAATCAATTTCTACCCCTTCCTATTTTCATTTCCACATGACGAAGTTTTACTTCTTCCACGCGGAGGGACTCTACGCACTATTTTTTTTTAATACAAATAGTTTGATGATATTAATTCTATACTATCTGGATTTGTTATAACTTTAGTAATTGTGTAAATACGTAAAAGGATTTTTAGTGTTACTTTATTGTTTTATTTTGGAATCGAACTTTCAAATACTATTGATGTTCAAGAAAGTAGACTACGTACAACATATATCTATCGAAGATCCAAATATACTAACGACAATTACGCTTATTATACAAAGTTACGTGGGGAAAATCAAAACCACTAACTCTCGGCTCAAAAATATGATTTGCTATCACTGTGCCACACCTTTTTCTTACTTAGCAACGTAATCTGCAACATGTCAATGAAGATAACACGTTCTATCTAAATACTGCTGATTGAATCAATCGGCGAGATGACATCTTTAGGAGTGCTCGTCATTTGGTAATATGTTTTTATATTAATATGTCTCTCATAGCATAAATGCATTTTTAGACCTAGCCTATTAAGCAAACCATCAAAATTAATAACTGTATTAAAATAATTGAAGATACCGATGCAACTTTCTTTTTCATAGTTTATCAACACTTTCTGCTCCTTTGATATTACTTATAATTTTTTCTTATAATATTAATATTTATCTGTTTTAAGGGTTATAATAATTCTATTTAGTAATTACAATCAATTCATCAATATTTGCAGCGCTTTAGTGACTTCTTCTTAGGGTTCCGAAGGTCTAGTATTTCCAGCAGAATTTAAATTCGGCGCCGGATCCTTAGCTTACCAAGTCGAAGGTGCCTGGAAAGTCCGCGGTAATTTTTTTTTTTCAATTGTAAGCCAACTGAGATGGTGCGGTCAAATTGTACGCATGAGTGACTCTATGTTTGCTAAGTCTGTCTTTTATTCTTGGAGGTCAGTACCTCCACTACAAAGATGTGACTAAACACCATCCCATCGCATGTAGCATACCTCCACAAAAGTGGAAAGAGCTTGAATAACAAAGATAAGAATGCCACAACTCCATAAAAATTACAGTAGAAGCATTCGGAGAGTATCACATAAATGACCTCGATGCAAAATATTTTGTCACAAGAAAACGCCCTAAACCTTCGTATATTTACACCCTGAAATTCTTAAATTCTCAGTCAATTATACTGTGTGCCTTACAACCTTATATTCAAAATAAAATTTGGTTTTCCGAACCATACTCACTCTCATTCCCGAAATTAACAAAATCCGCTGTTGGCGGATATAACGAATATGGTTTAATTTCATTATGACAGTTACAACAAAGCCCATACAGATTTATTTTACAATTCCATCTAAGCAAATGGATTTACCTTAGCATAGCATATATTTCCTTACTCTCTTTAAGACCTATTGAAGTAAGGCATCATATTGCAACTTAACTAAAAAACCGACCGTCACAACCTCTTAAAGTTACCTTTGTCAATTTTATCAATTTTACTGACGTAGAAATGCAGTCTAGATCATCATCAAACGTTATCCAAGATCGCAATAAGCTGAATCTAAAATAAGAACTTTGATTCGAACGTTCTTACATCGTACCAATTATATTTGCAATAGGGAAACTGTTAGCTAGTAAAATGCTAACAAGAATTTTAGAATACAATGATGAAGACTCAAAAATGCTTCTTCTTCCTTCTGCATTTCTTTTACCTGTATATACTACAAGTATATTGTTTTTAATCCTTAACCGTTTTTAATTTAGTGAGGAATTAGTGTGTATACATTCTGTAACTAATTTAGTTAATACCACTTAGCTCCAGGATCAAATAAATGGAAAATACTATATATTCCTTGTTATATCGAGTTGACTAAAGCTTTATTTAAAGATGATAAACAAACAGAATCAAATTACTCCCCTAAACTCTAACTAAGCCTAAGCCTTAGATTTAATGAACCTATTCTTAACAATGAAACTACAAAAACGCGAACAGTTAAAAATATTAATACGAGTTTCCATAAAAATATACATATAATTGCAGATAAAGGCTTAAGCATTTGGGATCACAAGTTACATTCGACAGAATTTGTTAATGAAGACGGGAGCAACGGAGATGTGGTTGTGACTCTTACCACCAATGGAAGCGTGATATTGAAATTGCTACAGAATTAGGATTGAAACATTACAGGTACTAAAACAATTTATTTATTCCACTGGTTTATACGATATCTTTGAATTTACAATGGAAGTGGAATGTACTAGAGCTTGCCCGACGAGTTTAGTAGGAAGCTGAAATTTCATAACCATACAAGATATTGATCAGATTCTAAGTACTTTAAAGATAGTTCTCTGTCTGTGTTACCAACCATTTAAAAGACATTGTTATTATTTATTGGCTTAAGGCTGATTAAAAAATTATAATGCTTGTGGTTTTTAAAGTTATGAAAAGTTATACATTTTTTATTTTTTATTATTTTTTTAATATTACATTTCAATTGAATATTTATAGACATATATATGTATATCTGCGAATTACTTTGCAACTGTCTATAATTCTAACTCTTTCCATGTCACTCCTGATTTTCCAGAATCATCTAACTGTATAGCTTCAATGAATATAACAGTGGATTTAGCCCATTGACCATTGATATTAACAAAGGAGCAGGTCCAGACGGTATCCCGCCAATTATCATTCGCAGTTGTGCAAATTATCTGAAAGAACCGCTGGCTCTGCTCTTTAGAAAAAGTATTAATGAAGGCACATTTCCGGAACTATGCAAAATAGCCAAGATCGTCCCCATATACAAATCAGGTAACAAAATGGATGTAACAAACTATAGACTCATTAGTATACTTAGCTACTTTGCAAAAATTTTCGAAAGCATAATTTATAAGCAAATTTATTATCATTTAAAACATATCATTAGTGAAAGACAAAACGGATTTGTTACAGGGAGATCTACAACTATTAATCTGTTAACATACACTCATCATCTAAGCACTGCATTTAACGAAAGAACTCAGATAGATTCGATATATGTTGACTTTGCTAAAGCCTTCGATACAGTTGATCACGCAATACTTTGCCGTAAAGCTTACCACATTGGCATACATCTCTCTTGCGCTGGCTAACCTCCTTTCTAATAGAACGCAGCTGGTTGATGTATATGGTTACGACTCTACTCCATTCGAAGCCAAATCAGGAGTACCGCAAGGCTCAAATTTGGGACCACTCTTATTTGTTTTGTATATAGACTCAATCAAAATGAAATGTCTAGCATACGCTGATGATTTAAAAATCTACAATAAAATTTCATCATATGAGGATTGTATTGATTTACAAAATGACATTAATCACCTACGCCTCTGGTGTATTCGAAATAGCATGGCAATAAATATACAAAAATGTTATTTAATTACTTTCACAAAGAAACGGTCACCAATAGTTTATCCCTACAAAGTAAACAATACATTGTTACAGCGTCAGAATACAGTAAAGGATCTCGGTATTTGGATTGATTCAAAACTAACTTATACATACCACTATGATTACATTACATCAAAAGCTAACAAAGTTATGGGTTTTATATTCAGAATGTCAAAACCATTTAAAAACCCTGCCATTAGTTAGAAGCATCCTAGAGTATTGTTTGGTGGTATGGAATCCATACTATCACGTTCATACTGACAAGATAGAAGCTATCCAAAGATGTTTTGTACGTAATTTATCATTAAAATTTGGACTACGACGCAAACTACCATCATATGAAAATAGACTAAATTACTATAGGGTCAAAATACTCTCATCCAGGCGTAGTTTTACCTCTTATTCAATCCTACACAAAATAATCCATTCCAAATGGGATACAGCAGAGTTGTTAAGCCAATTATCAATAATCACAAGAGTTAACCGAAATCAAAATATCTTTCAAGTTCCACATTGCTCAAATAATGTCTCTTATAATAATCCATTATACAGAATGTGTAGAGAATACAATAATAGCGCAAAGGATATGGATATATTTTACGAAAATACAAGTAAAGATAGTAATAGTGAAAATAATCATGCATTATTTTGTATTTAGTAAATATATTAATCTTTTTCTTTTTGTTATATATTTTTTATTACTTCTATAATTTTGTAAAATGTATTTAGCTACTATCATAATCTTTTTTATTGTTATTTTTAATTATTGCTTTAATTTTTAACATGTTGTGCCCAACATTAATAGGAAAACAAATTTAGTCCTGTAAGCTATTATAATTATTGTACATTTTGTGTAATTTGTTTTTTGTTGTTGAGCCTGAATAAATAAAATAAAAAATAAAATATATATTGGCCTATGTCTATAAATCGCACTGTCTATATATGCACATATATAAAGAGACTGTGCGACTTATAGACATAGGCCAATTTAGAATACCAACGGTGTGATTCTTGCAATTTTGAACCTGAACCTTTAAGCTGAAACAGAAACATCTGTTTATGTACACGCAAAAGTTCTTTATAGTCATTGTGTATTATTTTATTTATTGTTCTCCAATCCCAACTAGTGCTGTTCATTAATGTGGTGGATTTGCCATACTTGCCACGCTTGGCAAGCGGGTTGGTGAGCGCAGTAGTTAGATAAGAGATCGCTGCTGCCCGATACTCTTACCGGAGAGTAAATGGATTAGTGAATGAGGTAAGATTATGGTGGTTGTTGAGAGGAATGGTTTGTGGTGGACAGGGATTGTTCAAGGGAGGATACTACTACCTCGGATGGAACTGAAGGAGGCAGTAGTAGCTAGGGAAGCCGGGGACGCGTACCCGTATATCCTGGACTCAGTTTTCGGAGAGGCGACTGAGAAGAATACCCCTGACTACATTATAAAGGTCGCGGGGAGCCGTTGGTTACAGACGGCACAGAGCCGTACGCTGTGGAGAACGTGTGATGAGGCCTTTGTCCAGCAGTGGACGACTATAGGCTGAGATGATGATGATGATTATGAATCCCAACTCATTCAAGGTTGGTATGCCTTGAGATTGATTGCCTCTCAAGGATAACTCCTTAAATATACTTATATGCGATTGGAAGATATTGGGTATATATTGTCAACTTTAGTTGTAGCTAGTTGCTTTGTAGGCATTAGAAAATGCTTCTTAATATGGCGTTGTCAAATAACTTTCCTATAAATATGTAAGTAATTATACCAATTTTCCGTAAGGTTCTCTATATCCTGGCCGCGGTTACTATCTGACGGTTTTGCGAATTGTATCAATGAGGACGGCAAAAATTACTACAATAACTTGATTGATGGACTCCTGGAAAAAGGCATTGAACCTTTGATTACCATATATCATTTTGATTTACCACAGTCCCTGCAAGATCTAGGTAATAAATGATTATACAAATTTACTAATGCTTATCTACATTGTTATATTAGATACTATAATAAATACGGTAATTGAGGTCTGAACACTACAAACACTACATCATCGCTTCGATTTATGTTAAGACTTATTGTGATTGATAGCTTGCATTATCTAAATAGCACCAACTTCAAGCATCTTCTGTACTAGTTTTGATAACGGTGCCAAAGTTTCTAAAAAGAATTTATTTGCAATAATAAGATTATGAACACGATCCACGATTACAATGATCTGAGATAAATAAAAATATTCACGTTATATGACACTTGTGAATATTTAGCAACAAGCGAAGCATTTGAGTGTCTTAGATATTCAGTTACCGTGGCACGTTTTCAGCTGTTTAAGCACTTCAAAATATAGCTATGCTAATAATTTATACTTAAATTATTACTATTATAAATATAAGTGTAAATTTGTTAAAATTTAAACTATTCTCTTCTCATCTCATCTCATCATTTTCTTTTCACTTTGTCGGTGGTACAGAAAAGCACATACAGTACTTTCCACCGTACTACATTACTGTTCCCGTAGGATAACTCAAATCTATTTTAATAAGAGCCAAGCTGCGAGCAAAAATTAGTATTTATACTCAAACATTTATTATTCAAACTCATCCGTAAGTAAACATAGCTTACTATTCCTCTGTATATAGATAAGAATATTTAGGAGAATGGTCAAAATATCTTTCGTAATCTATGAAATGTTTTGTAGAAACTAACAAATTTATTGAAATTGTAATGTTGTTTGGATGAACAAAATCAAAAATTCTTTATTCAGTTTAGGCCCTAATAAAGCGCTTATGAACGTCAAAAACTACCACCGGTTCGGAAACAACCCAGCCATCGAGAAGAACCGGCAAGAAACTCGATCGGGTACATTTTTTTTTACATACATTTCCAATACATCATACTGCTTATAGTGGATGCACAGAGAGGAGTCAATTCCAGACATCACTATCGTTCACATACTGATCCACTCTATAATATCCTTTTGACACTAACACCCACTTGACGTGGCGCTTAAATTTACAGCCCGGAAAATCGGTAACATGTTTTGGGACTTTATTGTAAAACCTAACACTGTTACCTAAGAAACTATTACTGGTTTTACTAAGTTTGAAACATGGGACGACCAGTTTATTACAGTTTCTAGTATTTACACTATGCCGGTCTTTAATAAATTCAGTTTTTCAAAGTTTTTACGGACATACATTAAATTATCAAGAATGTATTGGGAGGGTAGAGTTAAGATACCGAATTCCTGGAATTTCGTTTTTAATGATTCGAACGCACTAGTATCAGGAACTACCGGTCCAATTTGAATAATTATTTCAATGTTAGATAGCTCATTTATTGAGGAAGGCTTTAGGCTATCATTACGCTAAGACAAAAGAGCGGAGCACCAATATAGTGTGTTTCATAATCAGGATTTTTTTCCTTTTGAGAGCTTTCCCTGAATATTACCGTTAGCCTAATATAACTATTCCACTTGGACAAAGTCGCAGGACCAGCTAGCCAGTTATATAACTGAAATCTCTCCAGTAGCAGTCTTTGCCTCTGAAGCAAATATATTTATGGATCAGTAAAAATACATTTATCAATACAGGTGGCTGGGTTAGTCCTCTCGTTGTGGACTGGTTTGCAGACTACGCGAGAACTGTATTTTCACTCTTCGCGAATCGCGTAAATACATGGATAACAATAAATGAGCCAGTCGCCGTTTGTGATATGCAATACATCGTTGGCATGATCGCTCCAAGAATAATCAATAACGTTGCAGCTTATACGTGCAATAAAAACATATTGTTAGCGCACGCTGCAGCCTGGAGAATTTATGATGAAGAATATAAACCCAAATACCATGGTGAGGAAAGGTTGACGATAAACATCACTTTTAGAATAACATTTTATTTTAACTATTTATATAATTTATTTAATTATATATTTTATTTTATTTTATTAGTAGCTCAGAATTATTAGTAAAGTTATATTTGTACAAGTAAGTTCATAGACGCGAGGGAAAAAGAAAGTAGACATTTGGCTATAGGCATAGACAATTAAAAAGATTGTAATGAAATTGCAGATGGAGTTTGATAAACAGTAGAATACCAATAAAAACCTCAGACATGGTCGACCTAAGTTTTGTTGAGTGGCATCGTATCGTAGATAATTATGGTTAGAAAGCATCTTAATTGCTTAGAGAACTTTCTAGATCCCAAAAGAAATACATTATATAAGGAATAGTGATCAAAATTCACAAAATAAAATAGATTTGTCTTCGCATGTATGCTATGAAACCCAGTGTAGGAGGAGTAGGTTTGACCTTACAGCTTCATCTTTTAATTAAATCTAGGACTAGATTAAAAATTGTTACGACATTGTCATTAGTAGTGAAATGATTGGTTCGATCTTAATTAAAAATGCCCATGTACTTTTTTCTACAGGAAAGGTTTCAATATGCAATCATTGGGTGTGGTATGAACCAGCGTTAGAAGGTGATGAAGATCTAGCCGAGCTTGTCTTAGAATATATGGTAAGTTCATTAATATTTATTGATACATAGCTGCTTGTATATTAATTTTTTGATAAAGAAAGAGACGCAGCAAATCATCATCGCCTTAATATACATAAATAATTCTCCAGGATGGCCGGTACAGTCATCCTCTTTACTCCAAAGAAGGTGGATGGGCTTCACACATTGAAAAGACTAAACGACTATGCATCTGAAATGGGATATCTTCGACCTTGGCTACCAGCTTTTACTCAAAAGGAAATTGAATTTGTGAGGGCTAAGCAAAGTAGAGTAGATTGTGACACTGTAGATATTACATTTTGTAGGTAATAGAGCCACGCTGATGCTGTAACTGGTTTTTGCATGAATGGGTTAACTCGCCCGGGGTAGTACCACCCTCTCACAGAAAACCAACGTGAAGTAAAAGCGCTTGAATTGTTGCGTTTCGTTCGGTCAGTAAGAGCGCCGGAGGCCCACCTGTCCTCACCTTCACTCTCATCCCCTTCGTCACCCCTCTTCCACACCAACACAGGCTGACAACGCACTTGCAACTCCTCTGGTGTTGCTGGTATCTATGGATGGTGGTGATCACCCGACATCAGGTGACCCACCAATTCGTTTGCCTTCTATGATGTAAAAAAAACGTTTTTTCATCGACTTCTATGAGCTGTTATGAACAATTCATGTTTTGGTTATTATTTTTAAATAAAAGCATGTGAAAATAAATTAATTTGGATTTATTTTATTTCATTTCAATTCAGTTCATTATATACTTATTTTATATTCAACCGTAAACATGAATAGACGTGGTAATAATATATTCTATGTGTTATATTACATGATACTATAGTGATGACTATACAAATTTCCTTGGCAAAGGTTTAAGTACTTTCTGCATAATACTTGTACAAAATATAGATAAAATTTTCAAATAGACATGTTTTTGTGTCATAGTGTTCAGAGCTCAGAGTATTTTCTCTTAAATTTTTGACAGTTTAAACAGTGACAACCTTCAGTTGTGTGGTAGTTCATGGTCATGTTTAACATATAAATTAATAATATCAAATCAAATACCAATAAACAACAGAGAGAACCTTAGTTAAGACTTGTTCCAAGAGTGTCAAAAGTATGACTAATAATTTAAATAAACCTTTTTGTTTGTTTAAACTTCGAAAAAATATCCTTTGTTAGTTGGTTGGTTTCACTACACCCGACGCTCAGTGACACTGTTTTAACAACGAAGAGCAGAGGATGGACTATAATTTTTGTATTTTTAGGTTAAATATTAAGCACCTACCATTCATTTGATAATTTGAGGCAGGCGTTTATTTCATAGGCAGCTGTTGATTTCGGAATTACTGGCAGTTAGCGAAGGTCAAGTGAATGACATATATATTTTGTCTACTAATCAGTTGAGTGTCTTATGGATTTATAATAGAAAAATCCAGCGCATAAAGAATTGCGTATGGGATTATACTAATATTTTGACTGATATTTTTATCATATTTTAATACTTATTATTCTATTCCAGGCGAAAACTGTTCCAAAAACACAAAAATCATAAAAATTGGTCTAACCGTTCTTGAGCTATAAATGGTATAACTAACACGATCTTCTTTTATATATATAGAAGATCATTTGTTATAACTTTATTTGTTTGTGTAAAAGGATATTTAATGTTACTTTATTGTGCTGTTTTAGAATCGAACTCGTAAAAACTGATGATATTCAGGAGAATATGCTATCCCTGACATAACCTCGGGCATCAGGATAATTGGACAAATTTTAGGCAATTTCCCAGATATCAATTTAAGATCCAAACATAGAACTGACAATTACTTTATACAAAGTTATGTGCTAGAATCAAAGCCGCGAACTATCGGCTCAATAATATAGCTTAATATCATTGTTCCTCACCTTTGTCTCTCACCTTAGCAACGTAATCGGCCAACATGTCAATGCAAAGCAAATAAATGAAGATAACATCATCTTTTGCATATCTAAAGACTGCTGATACAATCAATCAGCGAGATGACAACTTTCCGAGTGCTCGTGTTTTGGTAATATATATTAATTTACATATTTTAAATATCTTAATATTTATCTCATAGCGTTGGTAAATTTCAGACTTAGCCAAGAATAATAATACCAACGAGAAATTCATAACTCCATTAAAATCGCTAAAAATGACTATGCAACTTTTCTTTCTAAACTTTATAATCTCTGCTCGCAGCTCCACAGTCCTTTGATATTCCTTATTTTTAATATTAATATTTATATACTTAGATAAGGTAAAAAAATAGTCAGTAATTACATCAATATTTACAGCGCCTTGGTAACTTCGTTATGGGCTCTCAAAGGTCCGACATTTCCAGCAGGATTTAAATTCGGCGCCGGTTCATCAGCTTATCAAGTCGAAGGCGCTTGGAATGTTAGCGGTAAATGTTTTTCTGTTTTTTTTTTTTTTAACATTAAATGTATAGTAGTGATGTTGTTTGTACCACGAATATATAGTCTGCCTACGGATACGTATTATGACATTTTAAATACATATAAATTTACGTATACACCTTGGCAACCCGTTCATAATGACATCTTAACAATCTAAATCTAAAATAAGAACTGTGCCTTGAACTTTCTTGCATCATGGCGATTATATTGGCAACAAAAATTAGTAAAATGCTAATAAGAATCTAAGCACACAGTGACAAAGGTCCAGAGTGACTTTCTACCTTTTTAATTTTTTTTTCACCTGTTAATAATTTTAATCCTTGTCTGTTTTTAATTTAGCAAGTAATTAGCCGTTATACATTATTTTGCTAATATCGCTTTGTTTTGGTGCCAAAAAAAAATTAAAATAATGTTGTTAGGAATTTTTTAAACAAAAGAACAATAATAATTGATTATTAAAAACATAACATGCCTATTTTCGTATAAACCGCTCTCGTTGTTCGTATAATCAATTCTAACAATGAATCACTTTTTAAATAACCGAAACGAGTTTGGACAGAGCTACTGCAACACTTCGACGGCCAACGAAAGAGTGTGGCAACCCAACAAGCACCGCCCCTTATATGGGCCGTTCACAATATAACTACCCGACATTAGAACATAACAACGACCAATGGAGTCTACCCTCGATATAGTTTAGTAAGTTATTACGGATTATATTAGTTAGTACGGAAAGTAGCTAAAAATATGTATTTCTTGAGGCTTGTTTTTCGTTACTATAACGAGCTGGCCGAAGCTTGGTTTTAAGATGATTATATAAATTATACGATATTAAGTTACTTTAGATAAACAGAATTCATCTATTAATGAATTATTGACATTATGAGGACCAATAAAATATAGCATTTACTACAAAAAGCTGAATAGTTATAAAAATACTAATCTGAGTTTTGTTAAAAATGGACATACAAATTGCAGATAAAGGTTTAAGCATGTGGGATTATATGATACATTTGCCAGAATATGCTAATGATGATGAGACCAACGGAGATGTGGCGTGTGACTCCTACCACCAATGGAGGCGAGATATTGAGATTGTCGCAGAATTGGGATTGAAACATTACAGGTACTAAAACAATTTATTTATCCTATTGATTTACGCGCTCATTTTTAAATTGCAATTGAATAAGATACTCTTTAATATAATAGTCAGACTCTAAAATATTTTAAAGATAGTTCCCTGGCTATGCTCAATGAAAATGAATGCTCGATGAAAAGACATTGTGCTCAAATACTCTATTAAAATTAAATTTAAAATTATAAAGCGTGCGGCTTTAGAAGTATTCACTAGCAATGATGAGTCCATATTTAACATTGCTTAGATGTTTGTCTCAAATATAGCGTATAGTTTAAGGTATAATTTCTCGAGTGATTATAATAATAAGTTTTTTTTTTATATTATGTAAGAGGCAAACAATCAGACGGGTCACCTGTTGTTAAGCGATCACCGCCGTCCATAGGCACCAGCAACCCCAGAAGAGTCGCAAGTGCGTTGCCAGCCCGTGTTTGGGGAAATGGAGAGAAATGGAGAGGAGTTAGGGGAGAGGGGAAGGTAAGCAGAGGGGAGGTGAGATGGGTCTTCGGCGCTCTCACTAACCGAACAAAACGTATCAATGCACCAATTTTTGTTCATTTGAACCTGGTACGTTTATAAATTGCGACAATTATTTGTTTGTTTGAATAGTTGTTCATTGCGTCTTCGTGTATTTTAATATTGATATGGTTGTATGTATGTGAAACAAATATTTTGATTCCTTCTTCGTTTATATTTTATTATATAATCATTGCATAGTATAGAACAAAGTTCCCTACCGCGTTCCTCTTTCTGTCTGACTGTCTATTTACGATAAACTCAAAAAGTACTGTACGGATTTTCATACGGTACTCACCAGTAAATATAGTGATATATAAGAAATATTTAAGTATATAATTTGTTAAGGTTTTTTTATTGTCAGGACGAGATTGCGTCCAACGGGCCCGCTAGTTAATCATATAATAGGACACATAGTACAGAAATTTACAAAAACACAAATATTCTAAAATTTTAAGTCATAGCAAATTTAACATGAGATCTAAGATGGTAATATTCTAATTCTAGAGATGAATTGCCTAACATATAGCTCTATGAATGTTGGCTAAACACTTTTAACTTGAAAGTTATAACTTAATAAGCATTAAAAAAAGCTTCCTATAAGAATAATAATAAATACCTTTACTACTATGTAAATAAGTAAAGTAATTTTAAGATTTCTTCGCAAGGTTCTCAATATCCTGGCCGCGGTTACTACCTGACGGTTTCGCAAATCGTATCAGTAAGGACGGCAAGAACTACTACAATAACTTGATCGATGGACTCCTGGAAAAAGGCATTGAACCTGTAGTTACCATATATCACTTTGATTTACCACAATCCCTGCAAAATCTTGGTATTAAATAACTATACATTATACCAATGTACTCTTAATAAATTAAGATTGTTCCTCACCTTTGTCTCTCATCTTAGCAAGGTAATCGGCAACATGTTAATGCAAAGCAAATAAATGAAGATAACATCATCTCTTGCATACCTAAAGCATAGCGTAAGTTAATTTTCAGACTTAGCCAAGAATAAAACCAACGAGAAATTCATAACCCCATTAAAATCGTCAAAGATCCCTATCCAACTTTTTTTCTAAACTTTATCACCTCTGCTCACAGCTCCATATATATGTACATATATATGTATATAAGTCTTTATCAGTGTCATTTAGCAGAATTATCTGGTTAATGCTGTATTTAGTGCTTTGTGTTGACTTATTATATTGATATAAATGGATGTGTACGGATGGTTTATGTGTAGTATATATATATATATATATATATATATATATATATATACATTTATTATACATTTATTACACCTACCAACATTTATCTCTGCATCCCCTAATGGTTAACTGGCAGAGAATACCTTCGGCATTAAGTTCGCCATTGCGTATATATATATATTACCGAGGAAGGCTTTAAAGTCTATAGGATATGAGACTACTCTAATCACGCAAAAACTAATGGGAGCGGAGCAACAATGAAGAATGTTTCAAATTAGTTTTTTTTTTCCTTTTTACAGATTTCGCTGTGTATTAGCGTTAGCCCAAAGTAACGGAGCAAAGTAGCTAGAATAAGGATAATACGAAATAAACCTAATAAACACAGAAATAATCATGATTATGGGCGCCATTTATTGTAATTAACACAAATATTAGTTTATTACTGAACTTCATTTCTATTCATTTTTATAATTTCTTGTGTGAAAATAATATATTAAATATTTTCCTTCGTTTATTATCAGATATTATTAGTTATAATAGTTTTTGATCCGCGTTTAAGTCCATTTATTTATCCACTCTTATCTCGTACCTTATTCGAGCCGTCATTCAAATATCAAACTTCTGATAAGGTGAACCGACTATAATAAAACTAAACGTTACTCAAGGGCATGCTTTACAAATTTTTGATGAGATTTTATCATACATTTTGTACTTTAGGATTGATACCTACGCAAACAAAGAGACAAAAATTTCTAAAATGGTTGAAATGTATTTATAGACAGCTGCAAATATTGCTTTCATAAAGATCTAAAAAGTACAGACCGTTAGGTTTATATTTTTACTATATGTATAGAGTTATTGTACGATAAAATTGTATTTATCAATGCTGGTGGTTGGGTGAATCCCCTTGTCGTCGACTGGTTTGGTGATTATGCAAGAATAGCATATTCCCTTTTCGCGGATCGCGTTACTACCTGGATTACAATAAATGAGCCCTTGTCCATTTGTGACATAGGCTACAACGCTGCCACGTTTCTTCCTAGAATTCCCAATAAACAGGCAGCTTACGTGTGCAATAAAAATATCATGTTAGCACACGCCAAAGCTTGGAGGATATATGATGAGGAATATAAGCCCAAATATCATGGTAAGAAAATATATTTTTGGAATTATTGAAGTGTAAACTTCTCTAGGCACATTTTTCCTCCGTTAAAATAGGTGTCAATTAAACAAACATACAAGAATACTTTCTGTCTACAGGAAAAGTGTCAATATGCAATCATTGGGTTTGGTATGAACCAGCATTAGAAGGTGATGAGGAAATCGCAGAACTAGTTTTAGATTTTATTGTAAGTTATTTCATATCGATTTAAAGATAGTTACTAAAGTATATAAGTACTAGCATCTGCCCGCGGCTTCATCCTCATGGAATAGTTACTTTGGGTTAACACTAACATGCAGCGGAAGCTTTCAAGAGCAAAAAAATCTCGATTTTAAAATATTCTTCATTAGTGCTCCACTCCTATTAATCTTAGTGTGGTCATATGTAGCCTACAACCTTCCTCGCAAATGAGCTATATAAAACTGAAAGAATTTTTCAAATCGGACCAGTAGTTCCTGAGATTACCCCCTACAACGTCACAAACTCACAAACTTTACCTCTTTATAATATTAGTAGAGATGTGCAGTTGTACAACGTAATCTTGATAATCAAACAGGTCAGGATAAAAATTATCTTTGCCTCAGCACTAAGAATAACTATCATTTTCAGCATGGACGGTTCAGTGACCCCATTTATTCAAAAGAAGGCGGTTGGGCACCACACATTGAAAAGCTTATAAACGACTATGCATCTGAACTGGGATATCTTGGACCTTGGTTACCAGCTTTCACTCAAGAGGAAATTGAATTCGTGAGGGGTAAATATTATAAAGCATCGTCAATTCAATTATAAAGTACCATATTATGCTTATTGGGTAAACCGAGTAGACCTTCTGATTTTAATTGTATTCTTCCACCATCATTGAACGGTCATTGTGAATGCGTCGTAAGTGGTCGCTCGTAAGTTGCAGAATAACGCTGATGCTAAAACCGGTTTCAGCATCAATGGATAGGCTCGTCCAGGGTACTACCACCCTCTCACGGAAAACCGACGTGAAGTAACAGTGCTTGTATTGATGCGTTTTTTTTCGGCCAGTGTGAGCGCCGGAGGTCTACCTACTTCCCTCTCTTCTCCTTCCCCCTCCTCCTACCCCCTTCCCTACCAACACAGGCTAGCAACGCACTTGTTACGTGTACGCACCTCTGGTGTTGCTGGTGTCTATGAACGGTGGTGATCACATCAGGTGACTCACCTGTTCACTTGCCTCCTATGATATAAAAAAATGTATAACAGGAATTTATATAAACATAGCAAAGGATATACATACATAAGTAAATATGAGATATATAAGTACATAAAAAGAATTAAACACCGAAAAAGTGAGACCTGCATTTCTAAAATACATAACTTGCCATAAAGTATGAATATTCGTCTACTTTATTATTTCTAATAACAAGATATTATTTATGAAATGTTTTCAGGAACATACGATTACTATGCTTTCAATATGTATACCAGTCGAATCGCTAGAATTGCTGTTCCTGGTTAAGAAATCAATACATTACTTTACTTTTACGGGATACCAGAGCTTAATGTGGTACTAGAGGCACGACCAGAATGGGTGCAAACATTCGCCTCATTATTTTCCGTATGCATTTCAAATTTACTAATATATTTAATTTCTCATTATACAATACGTAATCACAATCTGATAATTCTACCATTTTATTGCATATTTCAAGTATTACAAACCTACATTGTAGCAAATAGTCATTTAATTTATAAGGTGATAAAATTTGTACAAGTTTTAACCACAGAAACACCGTATCCCTGCAAACCGGTAAAGTCCAAGTGACTGTAGTGCCACGTTTATTCTTCGAGTATGCGGATGTCTTCGGGAGCTGGTTTTGTGTCAACCATTTCATTCTAATGATTTAGGAAAATGCCTTAATTCTGGTTACTGTTATTTATAGCTATGTCTAGTTTTTCACGACATTAGATGAACATTAATGAGGTCCAAAAACATGGACATAACAAAAAGATTTAAAAATTTTGATAGTTTAGTGGTAGAGTTTCCTAGCACCGCGTTTGTCAAGTTAAATACGAATACTGTAGTTAGCTTTCTTCTAAGAATAACGAGGAAACTACAGAATACCCGATAACCATTTTCATGACATCCAAAATTTTACTACAACTACCTTACTTTTTTTTATCAACCTCATTAATTACCTCACTTGCAAACGATTCTTGTTAAAATATTATCAAACCACACTTAAATTCTATACATGCATTTCACTCAACACGACATACGCGCTTGCTTGTTCAGCAGCATTTCTTAATTTCTTAATTTTATTAAAGTATTTCCTATTGTTGTATATTGGGGTCACAGGTATTTTTTATGTGTTAACTATTTCAATTAAAAAGCTTAGTGTTGTCCGGCGGTGAGTGTTAGTGGCTGCAACACAGTTATTAACTACAGCAGTCACTACCGCTCATTTAATTATAATATAATAATATAGTTATAAGTACCATTTTATATTTTGCTTTTGTAAAATTCTATATGTATAATTAGTATTTGAATCTGTAATTGTATTTGTATTTTGTAAATAAATAAATAAATAAAAATAAATAAAAAAAAAATTGTCTGCTGGTGATGTTTCTATATTTATTCTTTCACTATCTTCAACCACATGAACACTTAATATTGTAATGAATAAACAAGCCACTGTTTTGATATAACAAGAGATAATTTTTATCCCAGCTACATCCAGAAGGTATACGAAAACATTTAGCATGGGCGCGGGAAAGATACGGTGATATAGAATTCTTTGTAATGGAAAATGGTTTAGCTACTGAAGGATCGATGAATGATGATGAAAGAATTGACTTCATTTATGATCATTTGGAACAGGTCAGTAATAAAATTTGCTTACCTTGAATGTGGTAGAACGTATCGAATTCTATATAACAACAACTTCTATACAACATTATTTGTTTTATGACAAAATAGGAATTTCTTTAGATAGGATATTAATTGACAAAGTAATTTTTATAGTCAAGTGTTAATAGCACTTATGTCGCATTTGGCGACCTAGTTTTTAATTATTTTTTGTATGACAAACACAGGTAATTAGAGCCTTAACTATGGGCTTAGTATAAATCTGTTCCTTTAATTATCATAGTAAAAGCTATGCTTAGCTTATATTTGCGTGGATACATTTTCCTTCAACAATAGCTCTGACTTTAAAGTACTGAGCCAGTGTCGCTTAGAAAGATTCTATGCATAGAGTTGCATATTTTTTGAAATCGTTCAATTTAAAATCAATTCACAGGTGTGGCTCGCTATAAATGAAGATGACGTGAACGTCACTAGATATACCTACTGGTCTATTATGGATTCCTTTGAATGGACTGATAGTATGTAAGTTGCAAGAATTTTCAAACATTTTGTTATGTAAAATCTTGATAAGTTCTAATGTAAAAATTAATGAAGTATGGATCCTATAGCTATTAGTTTGTGCCTAAGAATTTACTTTATTATTTGGAACTTTTATCATTTAGCCATCATACCACCTGATGTAAAGTGGAAATATTGTTACAAATGGTTACACGTTAAGCTTAGAAAAAACTGACTTTCAAATTCAGCTGGTGGGACTTATTTACAGATACTTGGCGATATATTTTCGATTTTAGAGCAGTGGTTGAGCCCCAATCAACGTGTCCAAGTACGCTTCCCCTGATCTGTTCCACTATAGAAGTTCACATGAGTATATTCAATAATTTTAATTGAACTGTGGAGAAAAATAAAACTATATAGTGATTTCACGTAACGTCAAGATACTCTATAGGTTTTATCTTATTTAAATTTTAATCTAATAGTGGGGATCTTTATAGATTACTAAGTTGTTGCATGAAGTCAGCTTTGATATTGAAGAATCTAGTTTTCGTGGTCCACATGTCCGACATATTTAGGAACCTCTTTGTAGGTATTCTTCTTCTTTACTTAGAATCTATCCACAAGTGTAGTGAAATTTAGAGTAGAGTCTAATACCGTTAGAAGGTGATCGTTGATAAAAGAACGCGTTTTTATGAATACTATAGTCCACACTATTTATGAAATATTTCAGATCGAAGTTCGGACTATACCACGTCGATTTCGAGTCACCAGAACGGACGCGAACTCCACGCAAATCTGCAGATTTCTATAAGAAAATTGCTGAAACCAACGCTCTTAGCAAACCGTTGCGTCACGATCTTCAATAATGCAATGTCTAAATACAGTTTTGATTCTCTACTAGAAGATAGCTAAACTTTCTCTCGCTTGCATGTCACAGATCCAATACTATATAATAGTAACTGTGTAAAGTCCACATATGAAAGTACCATCACTAAGCTTATTTCCACCACAACGCAACCTCCTATGGAGAACAGCCTACTCGGATTAGTCTCAGAATTATCTTTTTGGGGTTTGTTGCACATCCTCATAGAATGGAAGTACCATTAAATATTACACTTGTTCGCTATTACATAACTTATTATTTCTTATCGGAGATATTTCCATCGTTCACGAAATGTCGATTCTTCACGAATTTAGTGAGTTTGGTCGAATTTTGATTTGAGTATGTATACTTGATTTAATTTATTGTTGTTAAAATTAAATACTTGTTAATAAAATGGTAATTTCTTTAAAAAATTATAAATGTCACAAATGAAAAATTATCACTTCTTTCTGTTTTTTGGGTGGAAGTATTTTGTCAAGCTATTAACTTCCCTCGAGAAGAAACTTGTATACCAAATACTCATTCACATGCTATCTTTATTATTACAATATAAAAATTTGTATTTATACAAGCTAAAGTTCAGTGTGCTTAACCACTGGCTCCTGAAGGGAATGTGTTTCGATGACACTCTTGTAGTAGTGCGCAGAGCTACGCGGAGTCCGCGTACGCTCCGGAGAATTGAAATCGACTTCATACAAACCAAACTTCAAACTGCAAAAAAAACATAACTTTTATTGGGACAATAATACATTGCGGTCTTGCTGCTATACGTCTTTCTAACCTCTTTTTTAAGGATAAATATTTGCCTGAATTAAAACTACAGCTCTGTTCATATCACTTAGAAATTACCATCATCTGCGCATTGATTACCTGACCTTCAGTGGATAGTACATATATTTGCTATATCATTACGTAACAAATAATCATGTAACTCTAATTCAATCAATACATAAACTGATTAACTTACTTGTATCCATCTAACCACTCGAAGTTATCTATTAAGCTCCAAGCAGTGTAATGAGTCACTTTGACACCATCTTTGATAGCCAGCAACACTTGTTCCATATGATCTCTCATATATTCAACTCTATCCATATCATCGGTTTGATATCCAGTAGTGGCTAGACCGTTCTCTGTTATTAAAAATTCTAAATCCCCATAATGTTCCTTTAAATATAGAATCATTTTGCGTAGACTTTCAGCAGACGTCTAGAAAGAGATGAAATACTAATTACATTGACGAAGGACCATTTACAACGAAGGTCCATATATGTCAGCCATCTCCAATTAACTCACAACTCTAAATGTACTGGATTATGCTGACCTAATCTTCAACTAGGATGGAAAGTATTCGCAATATTGAAGCAGGAAAAAAGGCGAAATATATTATCCGACAGATGTGACTTATTGCCTACTACTCCTTTGTGTTTACAGCCACCCACAAGATGAAAAATTACTTCTCCAAACATTTTGGTTGCTGTCACATCAAACGGTATTATAATTGGTAAAAACTAGATGATACTATCATCAGAAATGTTTATATGTTAAAGAACTTGGCTGTAAAGTGGCTCTAAAGTGGATCCCAAGTGTAGCTGTCATAACACGGCTATAAATGCTTGGCGACATATTTTCAACTTGCGGTAGCTAGCGGCCGAATAGTTTAGATAAAACCATACGATCACGCTATGGTTTCGTTAAAATATTTTCTTTTACCGAAAGCTCCAATTTGTTTGATTCGAAGCAACATCGGTCGACACGGTGTCCACGTACAAATACGCTAATTACTCTATCATTTTTTTTTCTCCATCTGACTACGCTATTGATCTAGCAAGGTCCTAACAGCTTGATCAGACTACTCAATCATCATCGCTTCAAATGACCAATAGAAAATAGATTTTTTGTCTTGCTTTATTCAAAAGCAGTGTATCAGTATACGCTATTTTTACCTGGATGAGATGAAAAAATTAATAACTATGATTCTAATGTATGCATTTGAGATGACATCTGCCTCTGCGATATCACATCTGTGCAAAACTTTGAACATTTGCTTCAAGAATACCCCAGGTTTAGCACGAAGAAACTAGTGCACATAATGCTTTGTGATAATTTTCGTATATGTCCATTCGATCTTCTGGACTTCATGGAGAAGGAGTCTGCTATCAAATCGTTCGATATTTTTTTCAAGCATCCTAAAATATTTAACGGAATTTGAAATTACCACGAATCTCTCACTTGTATCTAAATCATTAAGAAATAATCACGGCTCTCTGACTTATATTTAAACCATGGCTGATAAATTTTGGTGACTTTTATATTACGCTCATACAATAAGTGAATTATATCAAATTACGATCACCCCTCTCTTTCTTTATATTACCAGTTCCAAATGATCTCTGTGCAAATCCAACATAATCGCAAAAAAAGTTTACAATTTTAGCATCACACAAATAATATTCTGCCTAATGCTGTCACGAATACCCACGTAATATTTTAGAATTGTAAATCAAAATTACCTTAAACCATTCAACGGAAGAGACTTTCCATTCTGGACGATTGCCCAATACAGCGTTCAGAACTGGTGCACCTGCCATTGGCCAAGGGTCAATCTCCTCGCCGTCTTCGCTTCTCCGAATAGTTTTCGGTATGTAGTAATTGAAAGCGTAGAAATCGTAAGTACCTATAAAAAGAAACAGCATTTTAGTTTGGAATTCTAAAATAGGGAGTTTTTGGGGACTAACAGATGCTTTGACTTTGACTCTTTCACACAAAGACTACTGAATTAAATTTAGTGAAAGCTTACAATAACATACGTGAAAGTTTAACAAGATATATAGTTAATATTGATCAATATATTAAAATATCTGCCAAAGAACTATAGTAAATAAATCCTTTTTTTTTAACGCCGGGAAATCCTTTATGGATACCCACCCTCCCGGGGGAGAAGATGGGTTATGTCCGACTTGCACGGACTAAAACCCCACAGTGTACCGACAGACGACCGTAGTGTTGGGGCGGCAAGGGATCGAACTAAGCTATTCCCCTTAGATAGCCGTCCAAAAGGTCGGCCCGTTTTTCCCCACGTAAAAAAAAAAGAATTGGCTGGTCTTATTATGAATGCAGTACTTTAGCAATGATACGTGTTACGTTATAGCAACGTACGTGAAACAGACATTTCTAAAAATGATTAAAATATATTTATATAATATAACTAGCTGACCCGTGCAACTTCGTCTGCACCAAATTGGTTATCACTGGTTTCAATTGTATTTTTAAATGCGAAAAAAAAACTGATATCCAATTGGCGCCACAACTACCGTTTCCAATCGAGAATCCAAACTATCCACAGACTCACTCAAATATAACAGATAATTGTGACTGTCAATTAATTATTGACAAATAATTTGCAATAAAATAAAATTGCGACTATAATTAAAGATCTAAGCTATCTTATCTCTCAAGTTGGACCAAACTGCATATTGTGTGCAAATTTGAACGAAATCTGTTAAGCGGTTTAGGAGTCCATCGCGGACAAACATCGTGACAGGAGATTTATATATATTAAGATGTATATATATATATATATATATATATAAAGCTGAAGAGTTTGTTTGTTTGTTTGTTTGTTTGTTTGTTTGTTTGTTTGTTTGTTTGTTTGTTTGTTTGTTTGTTTGTTTGTTTGTTTGTTTGTTTGGTTGTTTGGTTGAACGCTATGATCTCAATAACTACAGATCCGATTTAAAAGTTTCTTTTAGTGTTAGATAGCTCATTTATCGAGGATGGCTATAGGCTACATACCATCACGTTAAAACCAACAGGAGTTGAACACTAATTAAGAATGTCAAAAAAACGGGCTATTTTTTAAGCTTCCGCTGCGTGTTAATGTCAGTATTATATGCGTTGCCATGGTAACGCGATAACATTCTATAGGAAATATTTTCATGGTTTATTTTGTGTTCCTACTCAAAAAGTTTGTCCTACGTTAGTTTTGTTTTCAATTTTTAATTATACGTGGTACGTTTGTGTCGGAAACATTTGTAAAGTTTATTTTGTGCTGATATTCTTAAAGGTTAGTAGTAATAATATTCGTCCATCACAATACAGGCGAAGGAATTAATCCATACTGCCAATTCTGAAATTGTCAGTATAGGTAGTTCTTATGTATTCTCTATACATAAGCGCCAAATCTTCTATATAATATTTCGTAAATTTTTATCTTCTTAATTTCAAGCTTACAGAATACATGCTCCATGGCATTAGTTTTCATTTATTTCACTCATGCATAATAAACAAACCATATTACATAAAACGCCGCCAATTTAACACAATATAGAGTAAAATAATACAAAATTATGAATAAAATATAAAATCCCTACATAACACTGACTGAAATCCCGTCAAAAACTCCTCAAAAAGTTTATTCTACGTTAGTTTTGTTTCTAATTTTTGGTTTGTGATATATTGCGTATTACGTATTATAAGAGTAAAGCGTGTGTATATAATATTCAAATAAATACTTTTTCATGAATACATATATCTGCGGTGCTACAAATATCAACATTTTTTTTTATTCTGTCGATATATCTGTTTGTTTATTTGTTCCGGGTAATCTCCGAAACAGCTGGACCTATATGAACGGTTTTGTTTTCTTAGAAATGATTGCGCTATTAACCTAGTAAGATCTTAACAGCTTCAACGGACTACAAGTAATATTTGAACGGAAATTTTACGGGCAAATAACCAACTAATAGCTGTTTTAGCGAGCGAAGCTAGCGAGTTCAGCAGACGATACCTGATATTACATCTATACAATAAAAGATTGAACACATATTGTTCGATAATGTATAGCTTAATATTTTCATTACTTTCTTATATAGTGTAAGTGAGCAATGAGGCTGATACATAGATAGTAGTTTAAAGTTCCAGCTATGTATGTGGCTTATGATAAATCTCATCCCATTCGATACACTATTAGTATTCACATATATAATGTACATATTACCTGTTACTGTAGATGATGTGCGTGTCATACTTACAAATATTTTTGAAAAAATATTATTGTTATTTACACATCTAATAACAATTTTACATTTATTTAATACATTCAAAAAACGAGTGCGGAGCCGCGGGTAACAGCTAGTATATATATATATAATATAATAATTATTCCTAGATAACTACCATTTTTTTTCACAAATTAATAGAACTTACCCTTTATAAGGTGGATCTCAGACGGAGTGAAGCTTGGAAGCCTAGTGTAAGGGAATCCTTGTTTCTTACTGTATTCTGCTATAGCTTCCTTCGCTGCACGTGGCCAACCTCCGTGTTTAGAGAATATAGGATGCGAGTACATTCCGGTCTGAAATAGTCCGGTTACCATGTGAAAGTAATGTATATTTAGTAAATATTTCGACATTCTTATCTCCTATCTTCGGTAGTGTAATTCTATATTTCTTATAGCAAGAAATGTTTTATAATATTTTATATTGTACGGAATACAAATGCTAAAGAAATAGTTTTTAATGATAATAACGCAAAAATCTCGAGTCAGCAAAGTACCAGTAGAAGAAAAGTTATGTCTACAAACGCTTATCTCTTGGGACGTTATTACGTAATGTCACAGACTGACCCAAATTATATGTATTTCTTTCATTAATCAATAGAATAATAAAGATAAATTAGTATTAATATTTATTTATTTAATTCTAATTATATATAAGACAACAGGGGTCCACAAAAGCAAAAACAAATTATATACTGGATATATATATGCATAAATTGGTAGTAAGTTTAAAAATGAAATTAAGTAACTACATTCATATGTGTTTTTATACAAATGAACTTGAAATAGGATAAAAAGATGGACATCACGCTATTATATAACAACAGATATTCAGTGCCTCATGAAAAGACTGTCGTACAGGTCTACTATTGTTCTCATCATTTTATTGAGACTATTTCGAAGTCTAAGGATGGATGCAATTCTCTTGCGGATGACAGCATAAAAATCATCAACCCTAGCATTTGCAAACATCCCGGAAGTGCTACAAAATCGTGGTAATCTCAATAGCATACTAAAAATAGTGTACATATTATTATATAAAGAAAAATATTTAATATATTTTGTTTTTAATAAGCGCAAGAATGACTGAAAAATATAAACTCACGCAAAGCTGATTGGCAAGCTCGGCCAACTGTTCGTCACCTTCGTTTTCTGGTTCATACCATATTAAACCATTCGTTAAAGATATTTTTCCTGTTGATGTAAATTATTAAGGATATACCATGATATACCATTGGCACCACATGTTTGTAAATGTTAATATTAATTATGTTTTAAATATGCTGTTAAGTAATATGTAACAAATAAAATAATAAAAAAAAAATACATGTAAACTATTTAAAAATAATGCATAGGAAACTTTGTACTAGTGAGGTTTCTACGTAAAGTGATGATTTAAAGGAGTATGTTTGAGAAACTTAGATTTTGCATTATAATATCATCCTACTCTTTGGAAGCTTTTATTCTACCTTTTTTTTTAACGTGGGGAAATCCCTTAAGGATACCCACCCTCCCGGGGGACAGGGTGGGTTATGTCCGATTTGCGCAGACTAAAACCCCACGGTGTACCGACAGACCGTGTTGTTGGGGTGGAAAGGAATCGAACAGGCTAATCAACCTTGTAGAGCCGCCCCAACGGTCCACACGACGAAAGGTGGCCGCCGGGCTCCTACCCATAGAGAGGCAGACTGGGCACACACCAGCTGCCTCCCTTCGTCCGCTGGACCTATGCAATCAAGGGATGAGCCCCCCGGCTGCATTCCCTCAGGTCCAGCTACAATGGTGGGAGGAGCTGGGCAAAGCGCCGCCTCCTACCGCTTCTCCTCCGTTGGCGCAGAGGGCCACTTAGAGGGTTTTCCTCGTAAGGCCTCTCCGCCGCCTCCTTTTGTGAGATGACCTCCATTCTACCTAATGTAGGATTATTTGTCAAGGCATCTCTTGACTCAAGATTAGTTATACTCCAATTTTTACCATTTCTTAAACAAATCTAGTCACACGACTATTTTATTGCCTTAAATATAGCTAAAAAAGATAAAAAAAAATTGTGACAGTTTCCTATTGTGATTTGATTGAACATGACCTGTAAGCGTAACTTGACACCCGTAACTCTGAGTTTAAGATTTTTACTCAACAGATCACTCGATGGTCTGAGGATTCTTTTCGACAGCATACTCTTATCTACAAGTATTTACCTTTAAACTGCGACCTGTATATCTCATCATAGATCCTCCAGGCTCTAGCATGTGCTATCAATATGTGTTTGTTGCACAAATAATTTGCCATTTCGGGATCTTTAATTCCTGGTGCCATTTTACCTCCATTGTAAGCTGTGTCACAAACCATCATCGGCTCGTTGATCGTGATCCAGGTCTTCACTCGATCACCGTATAAATAAAAAGCCATACTTGCGTATTCTGTGAACCAGTCTGTAGAGAGTGGATTGGCCCAACCTCCTAAAGTATTTTCAAAAGCTCTGAATTAGGTAAACATACATACATTTTATATAAAACAGCATCTACACATCTATATTTTTGATTGTTAGGCATCGATAGGCTAACGCTAGTAAAATTGTAAAGTGTAGCTAATCGATACTAATATTATAAAGAGGTAGAGTTCCTAAATTTGTGACGTTGTACGAGGTAATCTCAGGAGCTGCTGGTTCGGTTTGAAAAATTATTCCATTGTTATATACTTAATTTATCGAGGAAGGTTATATACTACATATTATCACGCTAAGATCAATAAGGGCGGAGCACTAATGAAGAATGTTTCAAAATCGGGGTTTACTTCCTCTTGAGAGCTTCCGCTACGTGTAAGCGTTAGCTCAAAGTAACTATTCTATTTACAGTTACAGAGTCACAGAGGCTAGTGTCATAGTAAAACTCATGTAAAATTATCAAAAACTATAAAAACTGTTTGTAGCAAAGGTTACTAATATAACTACAATAGCATACCTACATGTTTATATTTGCGACACACGTCCAGTATTAAACCAAAGCCAACTTGGACCACCAAGAAAAAAAACTTTTCCATTTTTTTATTAACAGCACTAAAACTTTCTAGAGCTACTAAAGAAATAAAAAAAAGGAAATCAGAAAGAAATAAAGGAAGGAGATGTTCTTAAGTGTTTCCCAACTGCCTAATTATATATAGGAGATAATATTAATATAACAACAGTAATAGACTGAAGACCAATGCTTTATGATAGTGGCATAGAATATAAACCGTGTAATTTTCTCTTTATTTTTTTTATTAAGGCGTCAAAAAGTCAGTCATTTAAAATTATATTTCAACAAAATCCAAGCCTGATAGTCTTAAAAATAGAAGACCATAAAAATGTTAACTATTAATTGTTCCTTCTAACACGAAAAGGGACTTATGATAAGAAAGTTAAAAGGCATATATTTTTGTTTTATTGAACGATACTTAATTTTATAATAATTAATGCAAAATATCCAAGGAAATAGCCAAAAGGTAAGAGAGATAAATGTACTTTATCTTGTTTATAATATATTTTTTTATTGTAGCAAAGTGACTATGGACACAGTATAAATATGAGACACAGTACGGAAACTACGAACAAACGCACACTCACACAAACACGCGCATCGACGAGAGGTTTTGAAAGGAATTCTATGGACAGCACCGCAAAGTCCGCTTAGGGGTCTTGTCGATGCGCATATTTGTGTGAGTGTGCCGGTGTGAGCGTTTATAGGGAGTTTCCAAACTGTCTGTTATGTGTACTGTGCTATGGACGCACGATGCCTGATGGTAAGAACAGTACAATCCAAAAGTTACGGCGTCCACCAAGAGAAAAGCCATTCTTCATCGGTCGCCGCCCTGCGTAAACGTCCCTTCATATTATGCTTCAGTTTATTATTACTATTTTTTTTATATCATATAGGAGGCAAACGTACAGGCGGGTCACCTGTTGTTAATCGATCACCGCCGTTCATTGACATTAGCAAAACCAGAGGAGTCGCAAGTGCGTTACCGGCCTATGTTTGGGGGAATGGAGAGAAAGGGAGGGGGTTAAAGGTGAGGGTAAGGGAGAAGAGGAGGAGATGGATCTCCGGCGTTCTCAAAGATCGAACGAAACGCAACGATGTAAGCAATGTCACTTCACGTCGGTTTTCTGTGAAAAGGTGTTGCTACCCCGGGCGAGCCAACCCGTTCATGCTGAAACCAATAATAGCTTCAGCGTGGCTCTATCACCTACACCTCTTATTTGGGCTCTTATTCAAAATTTCCATAGCTAAATAATTTTATAGATTTTTTATGGTTTTTACCTAAATCCTGAAGTCTCTGTGGTAAATCCCAATGATAAAGCGTTACCATGGGCTCGATACCCTTTTCCAGAAGACCGTCGATCAGATCATTATAGTATTTGACACCTTCCTCGCTGATTGCATTTGTTAAACCAGTTGGCAATATTCTTGTCCAGGATAAGGAGAACCTAAAATGTTTAAATATTTATTGTGGATGTCATAACTTTGATATCAACAGAGACCTCGCTTCTTGAAGTTTATCTCTTTAGGAACATAGTTTAATATTGTTACTTTCATAAGTGCCTTCTTAGGGTCTAAATTAAATAAAATATTTTGAAGTTATATTTCTTTTTTTTTTTTTTCGAAATGAAAACGCTGTTGACCTGGAAAGGTCTTTACAGCTTCACCGAACTATAATGAAGTTATATTTCTTTTGGCGCGTTAGGGAAAAATGACGAGAGTAGTTTTTTATGACGCGCGCACACACCGTCACGAAAATCCGACACCCTGAAGTTAGCTATAGTCAACATTTTGTTTCTTTGTATTTGTTTAATTAAAACTTTCAATGTATTAAATACCTTTTTTCTATTGTTGGTGTCGCTTTTTCTACAAACGAAGAATACGGCGAAAGATAATATTTTTGAAAAGATTTGTATATTGTTACGCCAAAGAAGTATAACATCCAACGCGTGTACATAAGTACAAACACAAGTATTTTTTTCGAAAAAAATAATTAAGTCAAAATTAACGTTTCTTGAGTTTTCACCAGAAAGTAACTCAGCGTTATGATAAGAATACGTCCAATGCAACAATCAATTATATACGATCAAAACTACGGAAACAGGTGACTGTTGATGTTATTGATGGCAAATAAATAAAAATACAAAAAATTAAAATTGTCAAAAAAATCAATACTAGATAGGATCATCTTCATCATTTAGAGTTATAAAATATACGTCACGACCTATTCTCATACCTACCAAACATAATTTAAAAATCGGTCCAACCGTTTCGGAGGAGCTCAATAACAAACACCGTGACACGAGATTTTTATATATAAGTATTACAAATATATATTTTAATTTTGCATTCTTCAATGCAGAAAATGATAGAACAACTAAATAGTTATTGTAGTCCGGTGAAGCTGTAAAGACCTTGCCAGGTCAATAGCGTAGTCAGTTCGAGAAAAAAAAAAAATTATGGCATTTATGGTTTTATCTTATGCAAACAAGTATATATAAGGGGTCTCGTCGATGCGCATGTATTTGTGAGTGTGTCGGTGCGAGCGTTTATATGTAGTATCCAAACTGTCTGTTATGGGTACTGTGCCCGCGAGGCGAGACTACAACACATTCGCACACGATTAGGCCTCCCACGGCAGCGGCTCAAGCCTAGGTTCGATCCCTCGGTAGGGAGCCCTTGAGTGCGTTGCTTGCGCGATACGGTGACACACAAATATACATCACTGCTACAACACTATACGATCACCCCCACACACGTGCACGCCTACACGCTTACACATGAAAGTGGAAGGGTTTACTTTTTTCCCTCATCGAACTGAAAAACTCTCAATTTTCCGATAATAAATACATGGAGGAGTTGTTGAGGCGTGTATGCTTGGTACACATATACGTTTCAACAACTCATACATATATGAATAGTTAGCTACGTTAGCTAAGATAGGTCGCGATTTTGCATGCAACAGGCAACAGCCAAGCCGAGGTGTGCCGTGCACCCTTGAGCTGGTTGCCAAAATAAAATCGGCTGAGTGCCTTAAGCGCTCGCCTTAGTAGTCCGATGAAGCTGTTAAGACCTTGCGGGATCAATAGCGTAGACATTACGAAAAAAAAAAAAATGAGACTACAACACCGCCGAAACACTACTAGCGCCATTATATTATAGATACATAAATTCTATACATAAATAAGAACGATAATATAGAATTGACGTATCACTTAAATAACAATAATTTGATACTTAATATTATTTTTGTGTTACTAAATTATTTTGGGGAAATTTGAGTAAAAAATAGTAATAGCTTTGACTTCCACAGTTTGGCATATAAAAGGCAATATACCGTTGTTCTACACGCACTTTTACGTGAAAGATACTGTAAGGCGAGGCTTTACCCAGATAAATAAATAGCCAGTGCCTATAGAGTGTTAAAGGTTTGCTTGACCGAACGGTTGACTATACGTATTTTGTAACAACATATAAAGTTTTTATTTACACTTCCAGATCAAGCTGATCGCAGAAGATTTAATATTTCAGCATATAATCAGGTTCATGCAGTGTTATACTAGATACTAATAAAATCTTTCCAAAAAATAAATTGTTTGTTCACCAGGGTAATGACATATTTTTATTTTTTTGTTAAACCGAGCTATGCTTGGTACTATATATATAACGAATGACGGATTTCCTTTAGGTAAGAGTCGTGTAAAATTAATGAAGAGGTTTATTTAATGGGTAAATATGAATATAATGGAAGAATAGGTCCCCATAATACACGAGTCTTAAAACTAACATTTGCGTTCATTTGTTATATGATGTTTATTTTCAGAGTACAACTCTCAATGACAATAGCATTAACACTGTAAAAACATTATGGTGTGGATAATAACAACTGTTTAAATAAGTAATTTTAATATTAGAATTTTATATGAAATTTAAATTTTCTTTTCAGAACTGTG
>JACEII010000171.1:184449-324357 GCA_014332785.1 Antheraea mylitta | reverse complement strand
AAAATATATGTTTATTAATAATTGATTTTCTTTTTGTTGTAGTTAGACGTAGTAGTGGTCAATCAATTCCAGGCGGAAGTGCAAAGTAGCATCCACCTTAGTATATTTGAATTGTAAATGTTATTTCCTATAACGATAGTTTGGTCAAAATAAACGGTGAAAAATAAATTTACTATATAGTAACATGCCCAACTTTGGCGCCATTACCAGAACTTTATTAACTGTATTTCAATAATATGATACGCATTTGTTCCAGTGCTCTACTGGCTAAGGACGACACGATATTATTAAAAACAATACCTGGTATTGTCTTAAAAGTTCTGTAATTTCTTCGTCTTCCGGTGTTACCGGCTCTAACCATATCAACTGATTGGCAAGCGATACTTTTCCTGAAAAAATATAATCAACGTACAACAGATTTCAGGTTTGGAGCTAGGTTACTGGTACTAAGAACTGGATTGGAAGGTTTAAAATTCGAATGTGCTGGTAACCACGACCATCTAGATAGCACCATTACTTTGTACCCATAATAGGTGCGACTACGATTCTGCAGTAGAAGTACTATATGCTACTATCACTTAAGAATACTTAGTAGGACAAAGGTGCCTGATATTTTATAATAAAACATGAGAAATTGTCTCTTTCTTGGTGGGTTAAATGTTCCGAAGGCTTGAACAAATTCTCTATCAAAATGTGTACTTAATAGAGGCATTATTTTGCGGAAATATATAATTACATATTAGGGTGAATGTTACTAAAATCGTAGTAAAACTATCGACCAACGCCGCGTTCTAATTACTTTTTATTATTTCACATCTTATATTGCATTGAGACGTAAAAACAGCGAACAAATTACAAATGGAAGTCCAAGGTAGTATGCACCCTAATACTCCATCAATATGGTTTCAAATATCACACTGGCTTTTAACTTATACAGAAAGCATCCTCATAAAACTATGGCAGGGTAACGGAGTAAATTAACTTGGTTAGCTATTATTCGAACTAAAGAATCTATGGCCATTCATGTATTGGTATGTCCCAACAATTGAACAGATCAAAGGAATACCTTACCGTGATATTTCGGCCTAAATTCCTCGTCATAAATCCTCCAAGCTTTAGCGTGAGCAATTAGTACGTTCTTATCGCACAGATAATTTGCAAAATCTGCGTCTACGATTCCGGGTGCTAGTGCCCCGGTATTGTATGCCAGGTCACACATAATAAGGGGCTCGTTAATAGTTATCCAAGTTTTAACACGATCAGCGTAGAGCGAGTATACCACCCTCGCGTAGTCAGCAAACCAATCCGTTATAAGTGGATTTGTCCAACCACCTTGAAGAAAAAATGTTGTTTGAAATTTAACAAGTTATTGATTCTTTTAATTACAATCGTAGTACCCGAATGCATGAAAAATTTATAGTGACAATTGAGTTGCCTACGCGAGAGTCACTTATAGCTATAAATCTCTTATTCCATATGTCTATAATGTAATAGCACCCCAAGTGTATCAGAAAATTCGATTTTTTTTCAACTGATCGTGAAATGTTGCGAGATAATCGCGACGAAAGAGATCAAGAGTCGAATTTTTCCATTTCTTATTTAATTAACATAGGATTTTTTTATATTTTGGAATTTTTAACACAGCCTCACCTAACCATTTTACATTCTTGTAGGAAATTGTCTACAAAAAAGGAATCTTATGTTTTTTTGATAAATTCACTTCTGTAAAAAAAATCAGGTTTAAATTCAGATATTTAGACACTATGATAACTAGAAGTTTTCCTTCTATGCACACAAATATTATAAAAACCTTTATCATTCTGTTTGTGAACTCTTTGTACTAAGACTCTAAGCCAATCTTAATAAAATTCTCTGTAATTTGGAATTTAGAGAAAGGGATTGAATTTATTTGTTGAACTGAATATGCCAAAAAAAAGACAGACGTTACTAAGAGAAAAAACAGTACTTAGCATAGCGTACATAGTATGTAATTGCTAATACAAACCAAGATCCTGGAGCCTTTATGGCAGATCCCAGTGAAACAAGGTGACAACGGGTTTGATACCCTTCTTCAACAGACCATTAATAAGTTTTCTGTAGTATTTCTCACCATCTTTACTGATATAGTTGGGATAACCACTTGGTAACAAACGTGTCCACGATATGGAAAATCTAAAATTATAGAATAATAATTTCTGCTGTACATATCAGAGGACCAATAGACAATAAGGACTCAATCATCGCAGCGATCCAAGAAATACTGGCAATTTAAAATCAAATTGTTTTGTGGGGAGAATATTACGTGAGAGACTAGATTATCTCTGAATATTTTCTCTCATCTGTAAAGCCACTAAATAAATTCGAATAACATACGTTACTCTACTAATCATAGTTGTTCATAACCACGATGTATAAAAGAATTAGAAACTTTCTCTAACTGGAGTTGATCAAAACAACCCCAGTTCCCATGTTGTTTCACTCTGAATAAGATGATCATCTTCGGAAGAGTTTTGTCGACCGTGTATTACACCTACTATGGGATACAACACTAGATTAGATTTGGTGACTTTGACAAGCCCTAGACTATAATTAGCGTACTCTTCCACTCAAGGACACATACTTATTACATTTACACATTATAGGCTGAAGTAACCATTCTTCACAAATTTATAAATCTAACGTTTGACCATTTTTTTTCGAACTGACTACGCTATTGACATTGCAAGGCCTTTACAGCTTCACCGGACTACTAGGGCAAGCGCTTAGGGCACTCAATCGATTTTGTTTGGATAACTAGCACAACGGTACACGGCAAACCTCGGCTTGAGCTGTTACCAATAGAACCCGAATCTGACTTAGCTAAACTATTCTAAGATATTCATACATATATTCGTTTGTGAGCCATATAATTGAAAATTGCAATCTTTACAAATTTATAGAATTACGTTTGCCACAAAATATATCATGTTAAGAGATGAAGTGACAGAACCTGTTCACAGCTATGATAATGCTACCACTACCGCTGAATATGAATTGCTAGCTTATAAAGAATGACTCTGAGGTACAGTTGACCCAACATAGATGCTTGGTCTCAAATTTACAACTTGAAAGCTATGTAAAGTGTGATAATGTTAACGCTACCTTGTTAATTGTGCGTTGCTATTTGGCAACACTTCCTATCAGTTTTTATGTGTTAACTTCCTTTCTGATATTATGTGTCATTGCACCCATATTTATATATTTTTCTTATCTCCTCAACTAATTAATTGCTTCTTTCTTATCTACACTAATTACAAACATTAAAAAACATAAAAAGCTTATCAAATTATAGGGGATTAATTTTCCAAAAGTGAACATAGGATTGAGCTCGTGAACCGTTTTTAAGATTAGCAAAAATTTCAAATTTTTTGAAGTGAAACTTCTAATGCGACTTCCAAAAAGGCTAAACGTTCAACGCTCCTGGGGAGGGGGAATAGAAAAGGACTGAGAGGGAGTGAATGCGTGGCACTCGAACGCATGCGCCTAGTATACGTGTTTATATTTTTTATAGTTTATACTTTTTATTTTTGAAGTGAAACTTCTTTAGAATCGTTGTCATTTCAAACCGAATGCAACGAAAAATTACACGTCAGAAACACAAAAACATTTGCAACCCTATTTGTATAACAATAAGATTCAAATTGTTTCCATTTAATATTGTGTGACGTCACACATATAGAGATGTTTTGCCGTCACAGTCCAACGGTTCGCGTCCGATCACCGAAGTTAAGCAACGTCGGGCGCGGTCAGTATTTGGATGGGTGACCTTGTGATATTGCGGACGTTAACTTTTTGCTGCTCAAATTAATCTTCTGTATTTTTTTAAATATCTTATAAATACACATATACACTGACCAAAGTTTATCCTACGTACATCCAAAAAATACTGGATAGATTTCGATTATATGTTTTTATTTTTACTCCATAGACACTTGGTTCATATTTACACATAAAGCATATCCTCGAGGATAACTTAGTCTTTCTTTCATTAAAATTGGTCCACTCTATATTTCAACACATGAGAAAGAGTTTAGTAGTCAAGTATAATTTACACAGGCCATAGATGGTTCTAAGGATTAAAAGCTGTACATTATTCAAGTTGTTTTGTCGGGCACTCATTCTACTAGTGTTCTACTATTGGTTTCTGTGGATCGTGTGGTACTACCCCGGGCGAATCGACCAAGTTATACTGAAATCAATAACAGTTTCAGTGCGGCTCTACCACCTAAAGAAATGAAAAATATATAATTATATAGGAAATCGCTAATGAAAATTGTAGCTATATAGTTCTCTCATCGGGGTATATTGTCATCACGATTTTTCTTATCTTCATGACAACCATAGTCTTAACAATAATTGGATTGCACCCATACTTACTATTTCATTAATCTTACCTTTAAACGAGCAATTCTTCTATATTTTTATATTTGTATATATTCAATGATCTCGGAAACGGCGTCAGCAATTTCCGTGAAACTTAGTATGTATGTAGTTTCGGGGACGATAAATCGATCTAGCTAGATTTTATTCATAGAAATTGTTTAACTGAGTTTTCAGGCAATGAAAAAATATAGTTAGAATATAAGGGTAAATTTCGCCGCCGCTGTCAAAACACAAATAGCTCAGATGAAATTCGGTTTCTTCGAAAATACATGTAACCTCAGTTCGAAACCGAGTGACAGCAGAAGATATATATTTTTTTAATTAAAAAAAAATAATAATTTTATAAGGTAAACCTAGCAGTTTATTTTAATTTAAAAATGTGTTTTAAAGAACCGAGCTAGGCTCGGTCGCCCAGGTACTGTAAATAAAAATAAAATACCTATAAAAGTCCAAGCCTAAATCGGACGCCATTTGTATGTCATTCTTCCAATCAACGTAAGAATTACAAGCCACGTCTCCGTTACTTCCGTCTCTGATAATTTTCGAGGTATGCGTGAATCGGTCCCATATACTTTCCGATTTATCTGTAACGAAACGATAGTTTTAAATATATATACCGTCCCGTAGAACATTATAGTGATATCCGACTCGTATGCAGTTATCGTGTCCCGGATATAATACTCTCAATATTGGCATACTTTTTTTTATGTTGTAGGAGGGAAATGAACAGGGTGTGACTTGGTGTTAAGTAATCGCCGCCATCCATAGACACTAGCAACACTAGAGGCGTTGCAAGTGCATTGCCAGCCTGTCTTAGAGGAAAGGGAAAGAGGAAGGGAGGCGAAGAAATTGGAGGGGAGGTGGTCCTCCAGCGCTCTCACTGACCGAAGTATAGTATAATATAAGTATAGTGTAAGCACTGTTATTTCACGTCGGTTTTCTGTGAGAGGGTGGTACAACCAAGGGTGTGCCGACCCATTCATACTGAAACCAGTAATAGCTTCAGCGTGACTCTACCACCTACAAAAACTTTCTTTCTTTATTCTCTGGAATGAACTCTCAGCTGCAGTGTTTCCAAAACATTACAATTTACCATCTTTTAAGAAACGAGCCAACTTCTTTCTCAAGGTCCGGTAACGCATCTGTGATTTTTCTCGTCTCGCTGGAATCCTTGGGTGGCGGTGATAATTTACCATGAAGTGACCCGTATATTCATTTGCCACTAATGGTATTGAAAAAACCTTAGGTATCCGAAGTTGCGGTATCAACAGGCATATAAAAAGTATTCGAATATGATGGTAGACTATCAGTATGTGGCTACTTTGGTATAATCATATACATGGTTAGAAAACTATGTTATACTTTTGGTTTGTTGTATTTTGGAATCAATAAATGTATGCTATCGAGAAGCTTACAGGCTGGCATGAAGATAGTATAAAATAGATTTATCTATACACTTGCATCTGCCTGCGACTTAGTTTGCGTGGTATAGTTACTTTGGGCTATTGTTAACACGCAACGGAAGCTCTCAAGAGAAGAAAAAACATTCCTCATGAAAATTCCGCTCCTATTGGTCTTCGCGTCTCTAGCCGCAGCCTTAGCCGACTCGAAATTTCTTAAGTATACTTACATTAGTATAAGAACTTAGTTATTAAGATGAATAAAGTAAAAGGTTTATTATTTTTGTTTTTCAGTTTTTTCGACGGTTTAATTTTTTGTTAAAAAGTTTTTTATTTTATAATTTTTGTGGCTATGATCTTACTAATTACTACATACATAATTTATTTGTTATACACAATTCAGAAGCTGAATTATAAATCATACCCTGTTTTCCTACCCTTGCAGTTGCTTTTTTCATGTTTACATGTATATGGGTTCAGCTTTGGGTATACTTTTTCAAATCAAGGGATAATAATTTAATTCGGACTATTCTTTCTAAAGTTTTGCGCGGTCATAATATAATCAGTGCAGGAAAAATCAACTATTCTCGATTTTCATACCCTTAGTGTTGAAATTTTTTTCCCAAATGGGAACAACTTTGCAATAAAAGAAGAATTTTTAAAATCGAACTATACTGTAAAAGTTATGCGTCATATATAAAAAAAATATATACGCGACGAATTGAGAACCTCTTCCGTTTTTTTCGTCGGTTAAAAATGCATTAGAAGTATGTTAAATTAATTAAAATATACACTGGTCGAAATAAACATAAAATTGGTGCCGAAACCCGGGAGAATAGAATCCTACGAAAAAAACAAAATCAAGTGCATAAAAGTGCTTGCCGGCGTACCGAGCTCGAGAAAAGATCAGACGCCATTTTGTGGTTTATAGAAGCCAAAAGTGATACGCAATTGAACATCGTGCACAACACGAATAAATTTTGGAATTTGGAGTGTTCTTTCGCTTAATCACTATCACTACAAATAAAAAGCCATGGGTGGTGACGAATAAGATCAACAAAAACTAAAAATCAAAACAAAGATCGCTCAGTGCAAGAGCTCGCTCACAAAGGCTGAAAATTTCTACAAACAGCAGACTGATGCTACGCTTAAAGATAGAGAAGCTATAAATACAAGAATTTCTCAAGTTGAAACAACAATGGCAAAGTCAACCGAGTTAACGCTACAGCTGTACATGCTAGAAGGAACCTGCGACGAACAGGACTTTGATAATGACACCTTGGAAGATAGATGCTTAGCCATAATATTAAAATTAAAAAACTTATTGAGGCGGTCAGAAGAAGATTCTAACAAGTGTGAACAATAAAATTGCCTGAAATCGAAGTTCCAGTGTTCGATGGAAAGGACCCTATACGATATACGGTATTTTTAGAACTTTTCACGGCGGTTATACACAACAATGATAAGCTAAATAATGTACAAAAATTGTTCTATCTTCTTAAATACACCAAGAGTGAAGCGCTGTCACTTATTGAGGGGTTACCTTTGGTAGGAAACTCCTATATGGAAGCGCTTGATCTGTTGTAGAAAAGATGTGATAACAAATTTCTTATCATATCCAATTACATTCAAGCCTTATTAGATATTCCTGTAATTAGTAGTGGGTCTGCCAGCAACTTAAGAGAATTAATTACTAAAGCTCGTCTTCACTTAGGAGCCCTAGAAACGCTAGGACAGCCAACGGAACACTGGGATATTTTAATATTAACAATTTTGCGACGTAAGATTGATAAGTTTTCTTGCAGAGCATATCACAGTGAACGGGATGCAACAAACCTACCGATGATAGCTGATTTTTTTAACTTTAAAAAAAAAGGGCTAGTAGTTTTGAAGAAAGCCAACAACTAATGTTTACGTTCGTAAACATACACTACTCACACTACTGCTTGAATTTTACACAACATATACACACATGTAAATAAAAAAGCCAGTTTGACAGAGTAGTAGTAATAATATTCGTCCAACAGGACAGGCGAAGGAATTAATCCATACTGCCAATTCTGAAGTCGTCAATATAATTATGTGGTTCTTGTATATTCTGTAGTGAGTTTTATTCTATGTTCAAGTTAATATAAAGGCATATGCGCCAAATCTTCTATATAACATTTCGTAAAGTTTTAACCATCTTTTTTATCTTAATTTTCAAGTCGTTTCTTTTGCCAATTCTGAAGTTGTCAATACGGATAGTACTTATATATTCTTTAGTCAGTTTTCGTCTATGTCCAAGTTAATGTAAAGGCAAAAGCGCCAAATCTTCTATATAATATTTCAGACATTTCTTAATCTTCGATTAATCCCCACTACATGACAGGCTGAAATCCCGCCAAAAACTCTGACAGCCATCAATAACGAACTACAAAAAAGGTTGCGAAGGAGGTTGCATGTTCGACTATATGTGTTTTTTTACTCTTACGGTCCAATTACCCTTTTTCATCCTACATTCAACAATGATATTGTAACATATAACTATTATTATAATATTTATAACACGACTTACGTTTCATACCTTACATGCTCTTTGAATTTAACTGATTAATACAGGTTAATTTTACAATAATGTAATAATTTTAACATGAATGACGTTGCATGCCTTATATGCCCTTTGAAACCAATGGTCAGATTTTAGGTTAATTTTATAATAATATAATATGTACATTCATAATATATATACATTAATAATTAATTAATAAACAATTTGTCTTTAGTACATCTATGGAACCACTGAAATAATTATTAAGTAATTCTCCTTGGTTTTATTGAATGTTAAAATTTTTGGGTGACAGAAGTGCTTTCACTTGTGTCATGTGTTGCGATAAATTCCTTTAATTTCGTAAAGTTATGTTTACTTAGAATTTGAGAGCTTTACCACATGTTTTTACTTTCAAAGTTATAATTAATTTCAATTTTCATTTACACATAGTTTTTTTTTTATGTTTATGTAATGAAAGATCATGGAGAATGGCAAATAACTGAGTAGCCATTATAAAAGCCTTTGATTATAGAAGTATAAAATACCCTTTGACAAAAGAACCCTAATAAAGTTCAAATTTTTAAATAATCAATTAACTATGGTCGAAAGTCGACCACTGGGCACCCACTAGTAATTATTACTCGGAGTGCCAATAGATGTCAAAGTGAGACATTGATAATAATTTAAATTTACAAATTATGAAATTTAAATAATTCCAACTATAATTAATTTAGATATTCAAAAGAGAACGGACGCAGATTAAATTCCATGGTCTTGGGTTTTCATTTTCAGTTCTGACCTTATTACTGTACCGTAACGTACTGCACGATGGTGTACAGTACACTGTACCCTATTACTTATATTAAAAACTACTACCTGGGCGACCGAGCTAGCTCGGTTCTTTAAAATACATTTTTAAATTAGAATAATATGTTAAGTTTGTCTCACGAAGTTAACATTTTATTACAAAAAAAGATATCTTTTTGCTGTCAATCGGATTCAAACTGAGGTTAGACGAGTTTTCGAAGCAGCCGATTTTCATTTGAACTATTTTTGTTTCAACAGCAGTGGCGAAATTTACCTTTATACTCTAGCTGTATTTTTTCATTGCCTAAAAACTCAGTAAAAAAAAAATTCAATGAATAAAATCTAACTAGATCGATTTATCGTTCCCGAAACTACCTACATACTAAGATTCACGGAAATAGATGACGCCGTTTCCGAGATCCTGAATATATACAAATATAAAAATATACAAGAATTGCTCGTTTAAAGGTATTAGAAGATAACTTTCTTTGGCTCTGAAACTTTTTGAAATAATGATTTCCTAGCGGGCCCGACGGAATTTATCCCGCCCTGATAAAGAAATCTTCCACATGAATCACCTAATCCACTGGTGAAAACCGAATAAAAAATCAGTTCAGTACTTTTTCAGTTGATCACGAACAAACGGACAGACGCGGTGGGTGATTTTGTACAATGTAATAATGTCATCATTTCTCAAAATTTGCTTAAAGATAAAATTAAACAAATTATTCGTTTGTAAAGTAAAAAAAAGCGATAAACTAAAAATATTTTAAAATATTCAGTCACACTAATAGAGACAAAGTAGTATAAATATTCATGATTATTATTAATAATCATCATATCATCATTTGAGAAATACATAAAAGTGCATACTTATTTTGTTTTGACAGCGAACCAAGGATATATGAACATATCAAGATAAAAGTGGGTAAAAGAAAATTAAAATTAAGAGTAGGTATTTTTTTTATTGAAGCACGACAAAGTGACTGCACTATGCCTGATGGTAAGCATAGTACAATCCAAAAACAGTGGCGATCACCGAGAGACAGTTCATCCATCGTCGGTCGCCGCTGTTATGCCGGTCATAATGACGAAAGTCACCCGGTACTGGATATGCACAGGCTGATCCCGAAACGCGACGCGCAAAAGCGAGTCACTATGACGGGCTTTTTCGCCATGTACATGGTGGTTTCGATCCAGTCGGCCTGTAAAACCTTACCACTCCGCTATCGCCATTGCCTCGTTCGTTGATCAGCAGGGTGCACCACGTGCAGTTGAGGTTGGCTTGGGTGTCTCAAGTGTTAAGATGTTACTAGACACCCCTTACACCCCTAAAGATATCAATTAATTTCAGTATTTTATTACTTTCTCTGTTTCATTTTCTTTGTTTTTGTATTATTATGTTAAATCTTTAAATATGTAAAATAGTTTAATATTTACTTTTGTGAATATTTAATTAAGTGTTGGAGCAAACGTCATTAAAACAAAAAAAAAAGTTAATAATAATTAAACAGTGAATATTTAATAAACTACTAATAATAATAATGTATATATATATATATATATATATGCTCACGGATACGATTTTTACGTAAAAAAAAAACTACATATAAACAAAAAAAAGGTGCGGACCAAGAGTCTGCAGACTAAAACAAAATATAAAAAAAAAGTGTTGGAGCATGCTGTGGTTGTCTATAAATATGACTACATTTATAATGAATCATAATAGTCCCACTTTTTATATATTTACTAGTGTATTGTCATGTTGACGACATTAAAACAGATAAATAAATAAATAAAATACAATATAATGTATATTAAAAATATATAAACGATATTTTTGGCGATTATTGGCGAACCTTACTTCCTTTGATTATGAGCGCGTATAAATCGTCATAAGAGGCAAACGAATAGGTGGATCACCTGATATTAAGTGATCACCACTGTCCATAGACACTAATAACACCAGGGGAGTCGCGAGTGCGTTGCCAGATAGTGTTTGTGGGAAGAGGGGGAGAGGAGAGGGGAACAGAGAGTAGGTGGGTCTCCGGCGCTCTCACTGACCAAAGGAAACGCAACAATGCAAGCACTGTTACTTCATGTCGGTGTTTGTATGGGTCGGGCGGTAGTACCCTGGACGAATCGACCCATTCATGCTGAAACCAGTATCAGCTTCAGAGTCTACCACCTAAATTTTTGATTTTATTTCAATAACGCACACATACGTAAGGTAATATTGTAACGCCACACTGTTATAGATATAATGTGGAAGTGAGATGACATATTATCAATATCGGTGGTGAGAAAGAAATAGTTATATGTTATTTCGATACGGGAGAATTGGCAGGGCAGCCGTCAAAAATAAGCTAGTTAAAGAATGTTTAAAAATTAGACATTTTTTCTTTGACAGCTTTCGCTACGTGTTAACCTTAGCCCAAAGGAACTAACTTCCGAGGAATTGATTAATATTATGCCTGTAGCCTCTTTCCACCATCGCTGCGCTCGTCATCGGCAGGGAATTCTTCCCCACATATGAAACGGAAATGGTCTCGGACGGTCCGGTTCCAGATCTAGAGGGATTTCTTTCCACGAACGATACGATTGTGGAATTAGCTTCCTGCTGAAGTTTCTTCTGAGGACTACAGTATGGAGTAATTCAAGGGTAAAAAATGGTTATTTAAGGATCGGCAACGCGCACGAGACACTTCTGATGTAACAAGCACGCATAGGCTGCGGTGATCATTTTGCATCAGGCGACCTGCAGGCTTGTTTACTACTGTTGTGATTTGCTTGTCATGGTATAGAAAAGTAATTATTCCATGCCCTATATATATATATATATATATATATAGGAGAGAGTAGGGTAATTGAGAACGGCGAGTAATTGGGAACAGTTAGATAAATAGTAGGTACATCTCCCCGTACTACACTGTCGCGAACCTATTCTGCGGTTGAATGCAGAGCCATTCATTGCGTATGCGAAAGTGGGATTGAAAGGACGCACTAGTTTTGTCACGGTAAGTCGAACATTTATTTTTGTATTTTGGATATAATTTTTGTAATCAGTTATAACACATGTAAGTATCACATTTTGTTTTAGTTTATATTTTTATTAACATGTAAATTTTAAAAATTTTATGTTTTTTTTTTTCGAAATACTACTAAGTACATACATAGATAACTAAAGTTCATGTAGCAATAAAATTTGATTTAGTTTATAACGTTTTTCTATTCTTTTAGCGTTTGAAGTTAAGTTTTCCCAAATCCCCCACTCTCACCTATATCATGGTAGGCGAGTAGTTTCCCCGGTGGCATATCAATCTAAATTCCACTCCATTCTCCGTTCATATTTCATTTCTCGAAGTTTGTAATAACCAATACGTCGTAGGACGACGTGGTGATTACGCCCATACCTTCGGAAAGAGATTTATGACCCCACAGTGGGGCTCTTACACGCTGATTATAATGGTATAATGATATAACCTACGACCAAATGTTTCAATTTGCAACTAAGGCTTGGCTACGTAAATCAAGTGAGATGGACATTGAACTTTATGTTCTGAATATGTCATAGTTGGATTAAGAAGAGAATTGTCAGAATATAAATAACATCCTTACCGCTTGCATTCCAAGCGCCCTCAGTCTGGTAAGCAGAAGTGGCTGCACCGAACTTAAATCCAGGCGGGAATTTGGCAGACATCGTAACGGTTGCGAAAACGCTGCAAAAGACGATTAACTTCGTTTTGAATTAAAGGGTTAATTGCATTGTTCAGATGAAAAATGTTGTAGTTGACATATAAAAACCACAGTACAGTTTCGAATAAAATTAGCGCTCATAACTGGCCGCAAAATCTCCCCAATATACACATACGTGGTTATAGTTATGCGATAAACTAATGATGTTGCAAATTCAACCTTAACTCAAAGATTTAAAGCTGTTTTACAAGGACGCAAGCGACGCGAAACTATTCAGTGTTAAGCGTTTTTTTTTTTCGATCTGACTACGCTATTGACCCAGCAAGGTCTTAACAGCTTCACCGGACTACTAAGGCGAGCGCATAAGGCACTCAGCCGATTTTATTTGACAACTAGCTCAAGGGTGCACGGCACACCTCGGCGCGGGCTGTTGCCTTATATGTGCTGTGCTATTTGCGACTTATCTGAGCTAACCTCAGCTAACTATTCATACGTATATGAGTTGTCGAAGCATATATGTGTACCAAGCATACTACCTCAACAACTCTTATAGATATTTCGTATCGGATAATTTTCTGAACTATTTCAGTTCGATAAGGGAAAAAAATAAAAATAAAACCCTTCCACCGTCATGTGTTAGCGTGTATGCGTGCACGTGTGTGAAGGTGGTATGTGTAATGTTGTCGCAGTGATGTAAGATTTTGTGTCACTGTATCGCGCGAGCAGCACACTCAAGGGCTCCACACTGAGGGAAGTGCCGAGGGGGGCTTAATCTGGTAAGTGTTGAGAGTTAAGTGTGCATCTTGGTTTTTTATATATTGATAATTTTATGCAATGTATACCTACACACTAAGATCAAATAGGGTGACATAAAAGACCTTAAAAAAAGTCGAGACAGTCTTAGGACTGCCAACAGAAGTGAAAACTCAAAACAATCAAACAACTGCGTTATCTTTTGTTTTTTTTTTATATCATATAGGAGGCAAACGAACAGGCGGGTCACCTGATGTTAAGTGATCACCGCCGTCCATAGACATTAGCAACCCCAGAGGAGTCGCAAGTACGTTGCCAGCCTGTGTTTGGGGGAATGGAGAGAAAGGAAAAGAGGAAGGAAGAGGAGAGGGGAGAGGAGGGAGGGGAGATGGATCTCCGGTGCAAGCATTGTTACTTCTCGTCGATTTTCTGTGAGAGGGTGGGTGCTACTCCGGAAGAGCTGACTCATTCATGCTGAAACCAGTAATAGCTTCAGCGTGGCTCTACCACCTACTAGATTAATAATTTGTAAATTAATTCTAGTCTGAGTTAAATTTCGTAATTTGTATACGAATTTAATTTATCAACATTAGTCTGGCTTCCAAATCTATTGATAGCTGGGACGGAATGGTAACGCTATCTATTATTTTTAGTATATATTATTTCCTCTTCCCGCTTCCGCATATTTTATCTATACTTTCACACGCTATTTAATCTATGTATTTTATTTCACCCCCTCCCTCTCCAAAAAGGAACGGAACAAAAAAATACGCCACACACACTCTACTCTAAATCGCTTCCGCGAGAACGCTATCGCTCAATATTACGCACGCATATCCAGTGATCATATAATTTAATCATTGTAAGAACAACCGGGACAATATTAATCGGTATATAAAGAGTGTTGTAATTTTGTGGTGGAAGCCGAGAACCAGCCAGCGACCCGGTAAGTTCCGTACCGAACTCCTACCGCTATCTGTATTTTTACAACAATTTCCACCATAAATTAACGGGTAATAATTATATACAGTTTACGAATTAATCAAATAAAATTAGCTGCATAAGCTCAATATATAAATATTACATGTAGAGAGAAGGCTATGCTACGCGTCGCTAGTTTGACGAAAGCCGCACAAGCACAATATCGTCTGTCATGTTACACTTATTTGCATGTCATGAAGCGAAATTATAAGTTATATAAGCCAGAAAATACCGGCCTACACACCTAAAAGTCTTTAGTCTTTGTCACATTTTTTTTATTGTAACACGGCAAAATGACTGCACTATGCCTGATGGTAAGCACAGTACAATCCAAAAAAAAAAAATAGCGACCACCGATTGACACACTGTCCATCGCCGGTCGCCACTATCATGCCGGCCTGCAAAAAGCTGGATATGCACAGGCTGATCCCGAAACGCGACTCGTAGAAACGAATCACTATTACGGGATTTTTCGCCATATACATGGTGGTTGCGACCCAGTCAGGCTGTAACAACCTACCACCCCGCAATATACCCCGATATATCTTTAATGTCATATTCATACATACAACACTTTACAAGTAACTTAAATGTATAGACAGAATAGCTAGTTATTTAATATGCATTTGTGGCATTTTATTGTATGTACACTTGTGACAACGAAATTCGTTGGACAACAATATATTCTAAGAAATATGCGTTTCATTTTAATCGTATTTGGAAACGGGGACAGGGTTTCAACACATCGTTTTCTATACTCTATACTAATATTATAAAAAGGTAAAGTTTGTGAGTTTGTGACGTTGTGATGTCGTGGCGTTGTAGGGGGTAATCTCAGTAACTACTGGTCCGATTTGAATAATTCTTTCAATGTTTATTTATTTATTTATTTATTTAAGGTCCACAAAACTGAGCTCAGTGAACATAAATGGACACGAACTCTACTAAAGGTGAACACGACATGTATAAATTAACAAGCCAATTATATGTTATTAAAAGTAAAATTAAATTAAATTAAACATTTAGATAAATTATTTTTCTACTTGAGGCTAAAGAAACATTAAAAAATATATCAAATTTAAAACGTAAACTATTACAAAATGAAAGCATACGATATAAGGGGCAATGTTGACCAACATTAGATTTAGCTAAAGGGAGATGAAATTGTTATGTTATATCGCTTATTCATCGAGAATGGTTATAGGCTATATATCATCACGCTAAGATCAATAGGAGCGGAGCACAGATGAAAAATGTTTCAAAATCGGGATGTTTTTCCTTTTGAGAACTGCTGCGTGTTAGTGTTAGTGTTAGTGTATCTATTCCACGCGAACGAAGTCGCGGGCAGAGGCTAGTTGGAAAATAAACGTAATTCATAAATGCGACGATTTGTTTCTTTGTTACTTTCTCGCATCTTAAATATTAAAATGGTCGTTTTAATTTTTTTTTATATCAAAGGAGGCAAACGAACTGGTGGGTCACGTGATGTTAAGTGATCACCACCGTCCATAGACACTAGCGACATCAAGGAAGTCGCAAGTGCGTTGCCAACCTGTATATGGTAGAGGGGGAAGGGGAAGAAAAATGAAAGAACGAAAGAGGAAGGGAGGTGGGCCTCCGGCGCTCTCACTGACCGAATGAAACACAACAGTGCAAGCACTGTTATTTCACGTCGGTTTTCTTTGAGAGGGGTGGTGCTACCCCGGACGAGCCGACCCATTCATTCTGAAACCAGCAATAGCTGTGGGAAAATGAGGCCCAGAACATTCGAAGCGGTGTTTTTTTATACAAGAATATGGTAATATCCAAGTTATGATATTTCCGCTTTATTCCATCAATGTATAGAGAATTTAATACTCTACAAAAAATGTTTTTTTATGCTTTTTCCTTATGTCTACTGAGTTATAAGTTATTCAAGGTCAAAAGGTATTTTTTTATATAATTATCAGTACTAGTGGGCGCCCAGTGGTCGTCATTCGACCATAGTTAATTGATTTTGTAAAGTTTGAACTTTATTAGAGTTCTTTTGTCAAATGGTATACTTCTATAATCAAAGGTTTTCATCATGGCTACTCAGTTATTTGCCATCTGCCATGATATTTAATTATATAAACATAAAAAAAAATCTACGTGTAAATGAAAATTGAAATTAATTATAAATTTGAAAAAAAAGACCACGTGGTAAAGCTCTCAAATTCTTATTTTGATTATACAAAGTATTATTTGACTCAGTTTTTTATTTGATCATAATTTCAAGTGAGATAACCATAAAAAATAATAAACATCACAATAAGAGTTATATGTTGTATTATCATTGTTGAATGTAGGATAAAAAATGGTAATTGGAACGTAAGAGTTAAAAAATACATATAGTCAAGCATAACAACTCCCGTCGCAACCTTTTTTGAAGTCATTATTGACGGCTATCAAAATGTCTTTTTTATTTACATGTGTGTATATGTTGTATAAAATTCAAGCAGTAGTATGAGTACTGTACATTTTAATTAATTTAATGTACTTCTAATGCATTTGATATAAAATAAACAGCTTTCTACACTTCTTCGCCATATAAACTTTAACTATGCCAAATTTCAAGTTCACCCGTTCACGGGAAATCGATTAAAAAGGGGTACAAAGATTTTGCTTACATCCATTAATATATAGATAACCAAGTTTATTAATAAAATAAATATATATATGACGATATATATTACAGACCTTAATATATAATACTTTATATATAATTCGATATATATATTCAACATACTTTAGTTAAATAGTATCATTAAAATAAACAATTATAAATATAATAATAACGGTTAATTATATTAGATGCAGATATATTTACATACAACTCGAATTTGATTACGTCATTTTATGGGCTTAAATGTAGCGTTATTTTTACTTTTTTATAAAAGCATATATTATTTATTTGCCTTTTATTATTCAAAACATTTATAAACTACTAGCCTCTGCCTCCGGCTTCATTCGCGTTGAATAGTCTGGGCTAATGCAGTGGAAGCTCTTAAGCGGAAAAAACCTCGAATTCTTCATTAGTGTTCCGTTCTCATTGGTCTTAGCGTGATGATATATAGCCATCCTCGATGAATGGGCTATATATCAAATTTCAAATCGACCGAGTAGCTACTGAGATTATCCCCTACAACGTCTCAAACTCACCAATTTACCTCTTTATAATATTAGTATAGATACATTTTTTAATCACTCGATGCTTTTGGTAACACAACGATTTTCTTTTATCGATTCGGAAGTGTTCGAGCTTCTGGGAGGAAAAAAAAAATCAAAGCCAGCCCTACTTAAGACAACCCTAATATATATTTAACACACAAATAGAACTAACATATATGTACCACCGACAAAAGGCGTTATGACCGTGGATCGAACTGCGATCTACGGATTCAATAGTACAGCTTACTACCACTGCGCCGTAGGATCTGATCAAAGCATTCGAAATTACATTAGCTAAGCTAAGCTAAATTCATTGCAAGATTTGAAACTACTTCGATTTTGATTATAATTTTAAAGTTAAATTTAATTTATTACAATAAAAAATATTACATATTAAAATAAAATGAACTCACCAAAGAAACACGAATGCAGTTAACTCCATATTACTGGGTGTGAATGTTTTATCTGTTGTAAATATATTAATACGTGTGGTAATGTAGATTAAACGTGGTTGATAGCACGCGTGTGGATCGGGACTACTACAGCGATATTATGGTTCGAGAGAAACTTATAGTATGTGTTAGACATGAAAGAAGCGCGGGTCGCGGGTAAATGCAGACACGCTATTATTGACTCATCATTCATCATTTTAATCTAGACTTTGAAACGTACTAATTGATTAAGGTAAGTCACATTTTTTTTAGTTTATTTTCGAGCTGAACAAGTATCGACCAGCAGTTCGTGAGATAAAAAGAAGAAGAAGAGATTATCTAGACAAACACAATGTTAAAACGATTGGAGATGCTATGTAAGCGCGATGTAAAAAGTTTATTATATCTTATCTTAATTCTGTTTAAGTACGAACAAAAAGACGATATTTAAATTAGATCTAAGCACAATCTAAAATATCTTTGATTAGTGATGGTCAGCAGCTAGAAAGCTAGTTAGAAAAAAGTATATCAACAGAGACACAATCTTAAAACGATTGAAAATACTATCTGAGTTCGAACTAAAAAGTTTGGAATATCTTATCTAAACTCCATCCTAGTACGAACTAAAATATCTTTTGTCTGTAAAGGAGACTCATCCTCTCTTAACTACTTTCTACTGCTGTCACTCTGCTATGAAACATAGAGGAGGAAAAAATATAGCTAGAATATAGAGGTAAAAAACCGTTGTCCAGCCGCCGTTGTCCAAACAGAATTAGCACAGTAGGAAATCGGTTGTTTCGAAAAATCTGTCTAACCCTTATTCGGATCAGAATGACAACAAAAGATATACAAAAAAAAAAAAATTTTTTTTGGTAAAAAAAATGTTGATTTTTTTTTAAACAAACCGAACACTTTATTTTAATTTAAAATGATTTTTTAAAGAACCGAGCAAGGCTCGGTCGTCTAGGTACGTACTTGCACAAATTAACTACAGATACATTTTTGATAGTAATTAAGGTCCCTTGCGTGCATCGCTTGCACCAACAATCATGCAGTCTAACCAATCGATTCCAAATGAGTTGCATATATATTATCTCGGTCGAAGAATTTACTATAAAAAAGACAGGTTACAAACAAATTTATTGAGTTTTATCGATAAAAATCTGGGTTTTGAGTCTTCGCTCTCTGAGGAAATTCACTCAAGGTTGGCATCATGGACGCACTTTTCGCATCATATAACACTATATCCCATAATACTTGTTGATAAATTGGTAACACTGTCGACTCACGGTGAAGGAAAACATCGTGAGGAAACCTGAACCTGAAAAATGTTCGTGTAATACTACTGTATGTGATAACAATATACGTCGTGGGCTGGGGTAGTGATTACGCCCATACCTTCCTTCGAGAAGAGGCCTTATGGCCCTGCAGTGGGTCTCTTACAGGCTGATGATAATGATACTAGTTAATTACCATATAGATATGTTAAAATTGTGAGTCTGCAAAAAGACAACGCAATTTCGCAGACCGGTCGTTATCCTTTGCATAAGCGCACCTTTGATTAGGACAAATAACCCTTTTTTTTTTGTTAAAGGGGGGAAAATCCATCATGAATACCCTCGCACCGCCGGGGGACAGTGCGAGGGTGATATGAGATTCTTACTTAAAGACCCCCCTGCCGCTCAGCGCGAATGTGTGGACCATAATGCGGGTGCACGATCAGCATTCTTCCACTATCCTGGCCACGCGCTTGGGTGCCCGCAAGATGGTAGTGCGGGACCTTCCTCTTGGGAAGAGAGATGTCTCTCCCCAAGCTTCTATATCGAAGCGGCGGCTGAGACCGTGCTTCACGGCTCGGGCCTTCATTCCTCGGCAACGGTCGCCCCCGCGTCCGTCGCCTGAAGGCTAATTAGGGAGGCATTCGGTGAGGTGCATTTGCGCTTCTCCTCCGCCCACGGCCGACTCTCCGGCGTCGAATCGCTGGGGCATCTGCAGGACAAATAACCCTTTTTTTTCTTTTTTTTTTTAACGAGGGGAAAATCCTGCATGGGATTCCCCCGTGCTGTCGGGGGACAACGCGAGGGTGATGTCAGACTCTTACTGACTAAAAACCCCTCGGCCGCTTAGCGCGAATGTGAACCAGGGTGCGGGGTGGCGGCTAGCAATGCTCCGCTGCCCTGGTCACGCGCTTGGGTCGCCTGTAGATGGTCAAGATAGGGACCCACCTCTCTGGGAGAATGGAGATTCTCCTCTCACTCCTATCTTGGAGCGGCGGCAATATGCCGTGCTCAACCCGCACGGGCCTTCATACACTGGTGACGGACGCCCCCGCATCCGCCACCCGAAGGTATTTTAGGGAGGCATATGGTGAAAATAGCCTGCACCTCTGCGACGCCCTCGACCGGCTCTTTTTCGCCGTACTGCTGGGGCGTCGGGCTCCCTCTCTCTTATTCTCTCAGCTTCCTCCTTCTGCTGGAGAAAACTCTCAGCGAACGCCACAACCGCGTTCCATGCACTCTCGCTGCCGACCATGGATGAGATCAGGGCCGGCAACGAGAGGTCATTCCCCACGACGTCGACTAGATCGGTTCGCTCGACCACTCACGCTGGACACTCCTCCACCGTGTGCTTTACGGTGTCCTCGTCGCACCCGACGCAGTGGTGGCATCTAGGAGACACCTCCCTCCCGGCTATTTGGTGCAGGTACTTACCAAAACAGCCGTGAGGACAAATAACCCTACCTCCGTCTAGTTTATGCGCAGTGTTAATCGTTGCCAGATAATGCATTTAAAGAATTAAATTTATCTCAATTGGTTTTTAGTTTTATTTATTTTAGTTTTTATTGAGTTTATACATAGATTAATAGGCCTGATGGATAAGACGCCGCCTCACCTCAATAAAGCTGACATGAAAAATGAAGTACGATTACTTGAACGATTACAATCAAATGAGCTGTACCTAAATGTGGACGCACATAGTATCTTTTTTCTATGCTTTAAATTAAATGATCTGTGGTGCAAGAAGGTAAACATATAAAGCCTAAAGGATGGCTGACTCTTAGTGTAGCTGCCGAAACACAACGTTACGTGCTTTGTGACAGATTTTTAACTGTAGGATGGTAGCTAGCCAAGCGGACTTTAAAAACCCTACCACCCTACCTTATTGAACTTTCAATATTTTTTACATAATAATCATATTTTGACTGTTGGTTGTGACTCCCGCGATAGGGAGTCGGCTATGTATGCGAATATGCGAATGTCAACGAGAATAGTAATGAAAGTTGTGATCACTCACCGGTACTGTCCAAGGTTCGATGCCGGTGGTCGGCGCCGATGAGTTGCGATGATATAAAGGTGTATTGCGATACGAGAAGCCCACGATACTTAGAGGCGATGGTGAGGGTTATTGCAACACGACGAACGATTATTTCGATGTGCACGCGCTTCGCATGCAACGTATGCGATTGAACTGTTGCGGCGTCACGAGCCGGGAGCGATCAACGAACAAATGCTCCTACCCTCGCTGACATGATATTTTGTAATACCCGATCTAAGCGGCCGCAACATTCCGTCCACCAAAATACAACGTATTTTAAAATGAACTATTACGAAAAAAAATGAAAAAAGTCGAAAATAATGAACGAATATGAGTAATAAACTAAAATAACGAAACTACATACTACGAATTGAAGAACGCGAATAATACTGTATTACTTGTTGCTGGGTAGAGGACATAGCTTTACTAAGGGTCTTTGTAAGAGACCCGCCTGGGTTTTAATCGTGGCAACCCGAGAAATACCATCCTTCCCAGGATGTAACTTTACGATACGTGCTAAAGGCCATTTAATCGGCTTCATTTGTTCATCCTTAATCAAAACTAAGGATCCTACACTAGGTTCTGCCGCGTCTTTATGCCACTTAGACCGCTGATTTAATGTGTGCAAATATTCGATATGCCATCGCTTCCAGAAGTAGTAATGAAGTTTTTCTAGCAATTGCCAACTATTCAAGGAGTTCAGAGAAGCGTTGCATAAGTCCGCTTCTGGAAGCAAAGTGAGGGGCTCTAGAGTTAAGAAGTGGCCAGGTGTCAATGCAGCCAAATTGTTGGGATCCGATCCCATATCACATAGCGGTCGAGAATGAAGTAACGCTTCTATTTGTGTTGCCAGAGTTAAAAATTCTTCATAAGTCAAGATTTGGTTTCCGATGACTCGGCTAAGATGTGTCTTGAAAGATTTTATGTTTGCCTCCCAAAGCACACCGAAGTGCGGCGCAGCGGGAGGCTTAAAGCTAAACTCAATTGATTCAGTGGAAGCAGCCTTTTGCATGAGAGTTGTCAACATATTGTAAGCACCAACGAAATTTGTGCCGTGATCGCAGTGAATGCGTTGACAACGCCAACGGCGAGCAATGAATCTACGAAGAGCTCCAAAGAAAGCTTCACTTGTTAAGCCAATGACAAGTTCGATGTAAACTGCCTTAGTGGCGAAACATATGAAGAGACAAACGTATGTTTTTTTTTTCCAAGTTTCGAATTTCAGTTGTAAAACTCGAAGCTTGAGCGAATTTGACTAACGTAACCAATGATTGTTTTAGCTCTGAAGCAGTAAGATGATCTGTCCTGCGATTATTTGAGCTACGACAATTATGGACAAAACGATGTATATAAGCGACAATGCGTTGAGTTTTCCTGAGATTAGAGTACCTGCTAAGGAACTCATCAAATTTATCGATGGTGATGAAAAGAGATATTTCCGATGTACGCTGCTCTGCAATTGCGTCAGGTAAATTATCAACCAAGAATGACAAAAGTGGCCAGCTGCTTGAATCATCAAGCAACCACGGAGGGCCATGCCACCACAATGAGTGGTCAAGTAGTTCACAACTTGTAAGCCCACGACTTGCGAAATATTCTGGGTTGTCTGCAGATTTGACATGTCGCCAACAAGAAGGTGGAACAATTTCCTGTATGTGATTTACGCGATTACTCACATACGTTTTCCAGCGATAAGACGGTGATTTTAGCCAAGCCAAAGTCACAGTCGAGTCAGACCAACAAAAAATCCCATCGAAGTGCACCTTGTCAGCGAATACTGTTTGAATGTAGGTGACAAGATCTGCTGAGAGAACAGCAGCGCATAACTCTAAACGAGGTATGGAGATCCTCTTTAATGGAGCAACTTTCGAGCGAGCGATAATGAGACGCGTAGTGACATATTCGTCGCCTTGCACGATGCGAAAATATACGACGGCCGCGTAGCCTGATTCAGAGGCGTCGCAGAAGCCGTGTATTTGCAATTTTATGGAATTCCAAACAGGAATGAACTGAGAAACTGATAAAGACGACAACGAATCAAATTCGGCGCGATAGCGGGACCAATCTTGAATTATTGAATAGGGTGCAATCTCATCCCAACCTAATCCGAGACGCCATAACTTCTTTACTATGCATTTAAACGCAAAAGTGATTGGGGTAAGGAAACCAAGTGGGTCGAAGATATGCGCTAATTCGGATAAAACGATGCGCTTGGTGCATTGATGCTGTAAGGATGTGCAATTGAACGAAAAGCTATCTTCGTTTGGATCCCACTTCAAACCGAGCACTGTCATCGACGAAGTAGATTCGGAGTTGAATGCCAGTGAATCACAAGTATCGTGTTTGTGTTGGGGATGTATTCCTTCGAGTAAAGTAGGATGATTGCTAGCCCATTTCCTTAGTTCGAAGCATCCATTATCCATAATTCTAGTTATATCTTTCATTAATTCACGTGCCGAGCTAAGCGAGTCAGCTCCAGTTACGACGTCGTCCACATACATATCATTTCTGAGTGCGGTCACAACGAGAGGGCTATCAACTCCCTCGTCCTGTGCTAATTGCGATATGGTTCGAAGTGCCAAGAAGCTCGACGAAGCCATGCCGTATGTGACGGTTTTAAGACAGAACTCTTGAATAGTGTCCTCAGGCGAAAATCGAAACAGGATTCGTTGATAATCACAATCAGCATTAGCTACTAGTACCTGGCGATACATCTGCTTAATATCAGCAGTAAAACAGACCAAATGAAGACGAAAGCGAAGTAAAATGGATTTGATATCCGATTGCAATCTTGGACCGACAAGTAGTTGTTCATTAAGCGCAGCACCGTTAGCCGGTTTGGCATTTGCATCGAAAACCACACGTAATTTGGTGGTTAAGCTAGTTGGTTTGAGCACGCAGTGATAATAGGTTTGATTTGAAGAGGGTCGTTGAGTCACTTCCATGTGTCCAGAATCAAGGTAATCACTCATGAAAGCATTATAGTCCGCTCTAAGCTGAGAATCACGTGATAAACGCCTTTCGAGTGATAGCAATCTACGATGTGCCAATGTGTAGGAATCACCGAAGGTAGGCGTGGGTGATATAAAAGGCAAACGAACGATATACCTTCCGTCGACGTCTCTGCAGTGTGCGGTATGGAAGATATGTTCACGAAGAGCGTCTTCATCACTAAGTGCTGACGATTTGGGAAGTTCATCAATTTCCCAGAATTTACGAATTTGAGAATCTAGATTTTCAAATGTGCATATCATTGATTTACAAGAAGTAGATGGGGCACATGGAATATTTCCCATAACTACCCAACCTAATTTAGTATTGAACGCTGTAGGTCCATCAGGGCCGCAATCGAGACGTCCACCTGAAAAGATCTGACAAAATACGTCAACGCCTACTAGCGCATCGTTTTGAAATTTGAGTCAGCAAGCTTAACATTTGTTAACTGCGGCCAACGAGTAATGTCAATTCTGCTAGTGGGCATTTCACTGCATATCTTAGGAATCACAAGAGCTTCTACAACTATCTCAGGACCCCCCTTTAGACCACGAATCTGAAACACAGTAGAAGCAGCCGTAAACGACGATGACTGACCAATACCTTCAACAAGTGACGTGGTTTTCTTGAGAGTTAAACCTAAACGTTGGCCACACTTGTTGGTAATGAAATTCCTTTGGCTTCCGTTATCTATGACAATACGAATTGAGCGATAGTTGCCAAATTTATGTGAAACTTCGACAGAGGCAGTAGCAAGAAGCAAGATATATGTAGCAGACCGCGAACCTGCCACCAATGCCTGTGATGCTGCCGCGGACGAAGTGATAGGTGACTCTGCGATAGCATCCGAGTTTGTCGGTAAGGTAGATGAAACTACATTAGCATTTGTCGACTCCAAATTGTCAAAATGCAATGTAGTGTGGTGAAGCGCGTTGCATTTGAAACAGCAATTATCCGACGAGCAAGATTTAACGAAATGACCTCGACGAAGGCAATTCACACAACGATGATGTCTCTTTACAATAGCGAACCGATCACGTGGGCTGTGATCACGATAAATGGGACAATTCGTCAAGGTATGTTGTGCCTTACACAAAACACAGAGTTCATTGCTTGGTGATGACGATTTCACCACTAAAGCCCTTGTTTTACTGATAGGCGGACTAGTAAGCCTACTATGCACATTCTGAAGCGGGGACACATTAGATATGTGTACCGTGCGCAAGAGGAAGCAAGCGGAGTGCTAGCTTCGGCGCCAGAAGTGGCGCCACGAAGTGACCGCGCAGAAAACCGTGCTGCCCTTATCTGAGGCTCGGCAAGCTCGAGTGCTTGGTCGACTTTGTTCAGGTAGTCTAAAAGAGAATCAAGGGTTGGAATATCTTTATCATCGTTTTGCAATTCAAACCGTTGACGAGTGTCACGATCAAGTTTATTGATCAAGAGATAAAACAAAGGGAAATCCCAATCCTTTACAGGCAGCTTCAAGTTTTTTAAAACTGCGATATTCTCCTTGAAAGTATCTACGAGACGGCGTAACTCGCGTGGTGAATCTGATTTAAGAGTTACATTTTGTAACTCCTCCCAATACCGAAAAGCTAGTTTACGCTTACGTTGATAACGATCAATCAAGGCCACGTAAGCATCTATGTAATTATCTTCCGATAGCGGAAACCCTTTTAGAAGTTGACGTGGTTCACCAGAAAGAAGCGAAATTAAAATCGAAAAGCGTTCGATATTCGATAATCTCTTGTTATGATGTACAGTTGTGTTGTACATATCATAAAAAGAAATCCATGAGGTAATATCTCCATTAAAGGTTAATAGATTTAGACGAGGTAGTTCATTATAGTGGAGGGCGCCCGGATCAGGGTGGGTGCCCACATGAAGTACTTGGGCCTCACCCTGGACGGGCGCTGGCGGTTCGAGCCCCACTTTGCGGGGCTCGGGCCGCGAATTGCTAGGGCGGCGGCGGCACTCGGCCGGTTGCTCCCCAATATTGGGGGGCCGGGTGCCGTCGACTCTTCATGGGAGTCGTGTGGGCGATGGCTGCCTACGGGGCACCGGTCTGGGCTGATGCCCTCGGTGCCACCAACGTGCGCGCGTTGCGCAGTACGCAGCATACGGTGGCACTGAGAGCAATCCGGGCATACCGGACGGTGTCATCGGTGGCGGCCTTTACGCTCGCCGGCTCCCTTCCCTGGGAGCTGGAAGCTGGGGTGCTCGCCGCCGTGTATAAATTCACGGCGGCGAGGAGGCGTAGTGAGGAGCCTCCGGCTCCCAGGGAGATAGAAGTTAAAAGGCGGGAGTTGCGAGAGGGGGCTATAGGGAGGTGGTTGCAGGACCTGGCGGACGCGCGCTTCGGGAGGCACACCGTCGACCCTGTCCGCCCGGTCCTGCGGGAGTGGATTGGGAGGAGAGGGGGCTCCCTGTCGTTCAGGCTGGTGCAGGTGCTGACCGGACACGGTTGTTTCGGGTGGTACCTGCACCGGATTGCTCCTAGGGAGCCGACCGCCGCCTGCCATGAGTGCGGCGCTGAGGAAGATACCGCGCAGCACACTCTCTCTGAGTGTGCTGCGTGGGAGGTGGAGTGCCGCACTCTGGTGGCGGTGGTAGGAGAGGATTTGTCGCTGCCAAGCGTGGTCTCGTCCATGCTCGGCAGCGAACAGGCGTGGAGAGCAGTGGCATCCTTTTTCGAGGAAGTCATCTCGCAAAAGGAGGCAGCGGAGAGGGCCCGCGAGCGGCGCTTTGCCCAACTCCTCCTGCCCCCGTAGCCGGACCTGAGGGGATGCAGTCGGGGGGCTCATCCCCTCATTGCACAGGTCTGGCGGACGGGGGTGGGGTAGCTGGCGTGTACCCAGCTGCCTCTCTATAGGTAAAAGCCCGGCGGCAACCTTCCGCCGGGTGGACCGTTGCGGCGGCTATTCAAGGGGAATAGCGTAGAACGATCCCTTGCCGCCCCAACATCACGGTCTGTCTGTACACCGTGGGGTTTTAGTCCATGCGAGTCGGACATAACTCATCCTCTCCCCCGAGAGGGTGGGTATCCATAAGGGATTTCCCCCCGGTTAAAAAAAAAAAGAAGTTTCTCAGATAAATCATTCGTGCATACGTCAAGTTGTTAATCATCCGACGGGTGAGTTAATGTGAGTGTGGAATGAATTTCGATTATCTGGAAATATTTGTTATCGAGATCTTGTCAAATAGCATCTTCCTCCTCCAACTCAGAGGAATCTAATATGTCTGAACAAATCTTGAAATTTTGTTCTTCAAATTCAAAAGTTCAAATTTTGAGTAGTAAATAATCGGGATACGTTATTTTGCTGTTGTCATTTTTTCGTTTTAATGCTACAATAAAATGCTCATGCGATACTTATTGTACAAGTATTCACAGATCAAGTGACTTTTCAATTACCGCAAGCTTACTACCGTTGTTGCGGCCGCGTAGATCGGGTATTACAAAATATCATGTCAGCGAGGGTAGGAGCATTTGTTCATTGATCGCTCCCGGCTCGTGACGGCGCAACAGTTCGATCGCATACGTTGCATGCGAAGCGCGTGCACATCGAAATAATCGTTCGTCGTGTTGCAATAACCCTCACCATCGCCTCTAAGTATCGTGGGCTTCTCGTATCGCAATATACCTTTATATCATAGCAACTCGTCGGCGCCGACCACCTGCATCGAACCTTGGGCAGTACCGGTGAGTGATCACAACTTTCGTTACTATTCTCGTTGACATTCGCATATTCGCATACATAGCCGACTCTCTATCGTGGGAGTCACAACCATTTTTGGTTCAATCGAGCCGGATCTCATCAACCATTTTTGGTCCAATCGAGCCGGATCTCATCAACCATTTTTGGTCCAATCGAGCCGAATCTCATCAACATTTTTTGTCCAATCGAACCTGATCCTCTCGTCACCATTTTTTTGATGTAATCGAACCAGGGAGCCTTCTTATGACGAGAACACTTAGCTTGACTCATCATCAGAAGTGACATAATTACCCGATATTATTTATTTCGCTCACCATCTTATATACGTTACAAATCACTCAATTCCTCAATACAATCGTAATCTTAGTAATTTAATAATAAATTTCGAAATTCATAATACTAGATTACTCGTTATTGTTAGCGTTCATAGTGTTATAGCGGATTAATATTTTGTATTTGCATATTTTACGTGACCGCCACTATTAATCGGCCAATATTAAACATTACATATCGCATTACAAATATAATAGCTTAAGGTAATTCGTATTTTGTCGGATTATCTGTACATCGACGCAGGTGCAAAGTCCACTACCTGCGTCGGCCGCCATTTAATTTAATTACCTGTTCTTATGTTATAGTCGAACCTTTTTTATCTTAATCTCTCAAACAATAGAATGTTGGAACTCGCAGTTCATTATATTGTTGTTCATTTTAAAATTATTTGAATTTGAAGAGTTTATTACTTCGTTCGAATATCATCACGCTATTACCGAACGAGTACAAGCATTCATATTGAAATAGAAATTATATATATATATATATTTTTCTTGTTTGTTGCGAGTTAGCTAAAGTTAATAATTTAGGTTTGTTTACTTATTGTTTGAATCGATTTGATTTACAGTCCATTACATTTATCTCTTGGTTCTTTGAATTATTTAGTGTTTGATTGTTTTGCTTAAAACGGCGAAGGCTATCGCGCGTCGCGATTCAGAGTTAAAGCGGTCCATATCCATCAAACGAATAGATGATTGTTTATCTTCGGCTTTAGATGCTCAAAGTGATAAATCCTTTTTGTCAATGTTCCTGTCTCGATACAGTCGTCTCGAAAGTAATTATGCGATATTTGAAGAACAACATTTCAAGATTTGTTCAGACATATTAGACTCCTCTGAGTTGGAGGAGGAAGATGCTATTTGACAAGATCTCGATAACAAATATTTCCAGATAATCGAAATTCATTCCACACTCACATCAACTCACCCGTTGGATGATCAACAACTTGACGTATGCACGAATGATTTATCTGAGAAACTTTTTTTTTTTTTTTTTAACGTGGGGAAATCCCTTATGGATACCCACCCTCTCGGGGGAGAGGATGAGTTATGTCCGACCCGCATGGACTAAAATCCCACGGTGTACAGACAGACCGTGATGTTGGGGCGGCAAGGGATCGTTCTACGCTATTCCCCTTGAATAGCCGCCCCAACGGTCCACCCGGCGGAAGGTTGCCACCGGGCTTTTACCTATAGAGAGGCAGCTGGGTACACGCCAGCTGCCCCACCCCCGTCCGCCAGACCTGGGCAATGAGGGGATGAGCCCCCCGACTGCATCCCCTCAGGTCCGGCTACGGGGGCAGGAGGAGTTGGGCAAAGCGCCGCCTCCTCCTGCCGGTCCTCCGATGGTGAAGACGGCCGCTGAGGGGGTCCGCCTCGCGGGCCCTCTCCGCTGCCTCCTTTTGCGAGATGACTTCCTCGAAAAAGGAGGCCACTGCTCGCCACGCCTGTTCGCTGCCGAGCATGGACGAAACCACGCTTGGCAGCGACAAATCCTCTCCTACCACCGCCACCAGAGTGCGGCGCTCCACCTCCCACGCAGCACACTCAGAGAGAGTGTGCTGCGCGGTATCTTCCTCAGCGCCGCACTCATGGCAGGCAGCGGTCGGCTCCCTAGGAGCAATCCGGTGCAGGTACCACCCGAAACAACCGTGTCCGGTCAGCACCTGCACCAGCCTGAACGACAGGGAGCCCCATCTCCTCTCAATACACTCCCGCAGTACCGGGCGGACAGCGTCGACGGTGTGCCTCCCGAAGCGCGCGTCCGCCAGGTCCTGCATCCACCTCCCTATAGCCCCCTCTCGCAACTCCCGCCTTTTAACTTCTATCTCCCTGGGAGCCGGAGGCACCTCACTAACCTTCCCCTTCCCATTCCTCCTTCCCTTCCTGCCCCCCCACCCTCCTCCCAAACACAGGCTGGCAACGCACTTGCGACTCCCCTGGTATTGCAAGTGTCTATGGACGGTGGTGACCACTTAACATCAGGTGACCCATCTGTTCGTTTGCCTCCTATAACATAAAAAAAAAATCGAAATAAAATGCAAATGCAATATAAAAAACATTATAATGGTATTAAAAATATTAATTTTTGCTATACTATTTAACAAGTTTAATTACTTATTTGGCAGAACGAAATTAGCAATATTCGCTTCGTTTGTTTCTATAACAAAATATTCAAATATTTAATTAATCAAAACGTTCAGTTGTTAAGTAAACGATAAATTCCATTTACAAAAAGTTGTTAATAACTTTCGCGGAATGAATCAGTATCGTAATCGGTACGATCGAATTTGTGAAAAACGATAATTTCTGTTTACGAAAGCTTGGCAGTAATTTACGGAAAATGAACGTTCTGATGTTACGGTGTGAAAGTATTAATAATATTTATAAAAGTTTTTTTTTTAACTTTATTTTTGGCAATCAATCTTTCCGATTATTACTGCCATTCTCACGTAGTCAATAATATCACAAACTTCGTGTGATCATTCCAATATTAAGCATCGTGTGAAACCATATTCTAACAAGATGGTGGATCCCTTGCTAGAACCTTCCAGGGAGTTTTTGTGGCATCTCAGAATTTCATGCTCCGTGTTATTATTTTCCATTCACTTCACTTATGCATAATAAACTAACTATATTACGTAAAACACCACCAAATTTACACAATATATAGCCAAATAACACAAGATTATAAATAAAATATAAAATCCACTACATGCCAGACTAAAATCCCGCCAAAAACTCGATTTATAAAAGTTTAGCAATAACTCATGGGAAAAGATCCCGCGCTGTGATTGGTTCTTTTCAAACAGTGAGTGATAAGTTACGTTTAAGAGATTGTTAACAATTCACGAGAAACCGATCGTAATTGGCTATATCGGAGCAGTAGGAAACGATAACTTAAATTTATAACATTATTAACAACTCGCGAGAATTAAACCAACGTGGTAATTGGTGCATTCCTAATTTTATTAAACGATACATTTTAATTATTTCGATTTAATGACAACGATACGATTTTATATTCATTGTCAATTAACAACGAAGGCACTTGAATATTTATGCAATTTACTAACTAACCAACCTTGTCCAGTCCCTAGTTCATGGTTATAATAATGCCGTGGTAAGGAAAAATAATAACTTCATGATGTATTGTTTTTAATAATACTGTGTTAAAGATTTATTATCGCAAAACAAAATCTGTACTTACCAATAATGTTTTCTTGTTTATTTTAGATAACTATATCGGTATTTCCCAACGTGGGGCCCATACCCCACAGGGAGGCAATTACATAGTTAAGGGGGCAATTTTAAAATTGACTTGACACGACTTTAACCCTTTCGCTTTGGGTTATTTAAATGCAATGCTAGACATCGGTGACAAATTTAACAAAAAAGCTGTTGTTAAAAAAATGCTGTAAATAATTATCGGGTATAATATCGTTTGACGTTACCAAGATATCAACTGGGTAATTAGAATCGTCAACTCAAGTAAGTTTCTCATTATATGTTTTGAAGATGTTTTGATAACAATTTCATAGTGAGTTTGCCATTTTCATAGTGATGAAAAAAGCTTAAAATTATGTACGGGGGATACATTTTTTTGAAATGGTAAGGGGGGCCCTAAAAGGTTTGGGAAACACTGATCTATATACTTTCGTGCGACACATATGAAGGTATGCATGGCTGTTTCACTAAAGTGTACATGTATGGTTTATCTAGCTCAAGATAGTTTCAGTTCGATTTGCATTGTATCTGAGGCAGCACCCCATGCCGAGTTTCAGCCATTCTGACACCTTTGAGGTTGCTATTCGACTGAGTACACTAAGCGTTCACCCTAAAAGCCCGGTGAAGCAGTAAAGTACCCTCGGGCCAACATCATTAAGTCACATCGAAAAAATAAACGGGAAGATTTGCAAACTAGCTGCCCAGTTTACAAACCAGAGATCATTGATTTATTTTACTCCGTACCTTCTTGTAATCACGCTGTCGTCTATATTTCAGCATAAATGGGTCGGCTCGACTGGGGTAGTACCACCCTTTCACAGAAAAACGTCGTGAAGTAACAGTGCTTGCATTGTTGCGTTTCGTTCGGTAAGTGAGAGCGCCGAAGATCCACCTACCCTCCCCTTCCCCTTCCTTCTTCCCTTCCTCTCTCCTCCCCTAACAAAGGCTGGTAATGCACTTGCGACTCCCCTGGTGTTGCAAGTGTCTATGGACGGTGGTGATCACTTAACATCAGGTGTCCCATCTGTTCATTTTCCTCCTATGATATAAAAAAAACTGGTAAATTAGACATTATTACTATTTTTTAAGAGTTTTTTTTATGTTTGGTGAGAATAATAGATTGATATAATTTATGAATGAACTAATACATATTAAATACTAGCTGAGCCCTCGGCTTTATCCGCGTGGAACCTTTAACACGTTCACGCCGGCGCGTACCACCGGCCCATACCACCCGTGGCTCGCACTAGACTGTTTTTTCTGGCGGCGCGTACCACCGGTGGTACGTATTCGATTGTGCTATTAGAAATAATGAGAATTTATCGTTTATTTATTAAAAATAGCACAATCGAATACGTTCCACCGGTGGTACGCACCGCTACAAAAGACAGCCTAGTGCGAGCCACCGGTGGTACGCGTCGGCGTGAACGTGTTAATGCAACATGTAATAACTGAGCCACAACAAATCGTAACAGGATCTGCTAATATATTTATATGATACTAGATGCCCCGGTGTACTTCGTATCAGCTATTTTAACTAAATGAAAACTCTCTCTTCGCTAAAAAAGCTAAAAATTTTGATCATTAATATCAGACTTGGCCATTTGCCATTTGAAAGGACGGACATCAAAAGTTTGACAGGAAAGTGAGTAGAACATTTTATATGGGAAAATGAAATTATTGTTTTTACTATCTTCCTCGCAATTTCCATATTTCATTCCCTGGACTACGATGAACATTTCAACACCCTAAATCGCCCCAGCCGTTCTCGAGTTTTAGCGAGAGTAACGAACAGCAATTGATTTATATATGTATATATTAGGGTGGCCCAAAAAAAACCGACTATTTTTTTTTTGAGTCTCCGGTGAAAATATGTTAGTTTTTGATGTTTTAAGAGCCCTCTCCAAAAGACAGCTCAAAAAAAAAATTTTAAGAGGTCACTCCAAATTTTTTAAAATTTCCAAAATCGTCAAAAATCGATTTTTTTTTTTATTATTTTTCTCATTATTTTACTTTTTTCTACAATAAAAATGATAAAGATCCTGAAAATCTCAAGTCGAAATTTTAATATTTAAAGGTCGCTCCAAATTTTTCAAGGTTTCCAAGACAAGTACTTTATATCTTTTCGAGCTACTTTTGAATATGAATATCAACGAACTTGATATTTTTTTCTTGCGACCTTTAAATATTAAAATTTCGACATGAGATTTTCAGGATCTTTATCATTTTTATTGTAGAAAAAAGTAAAATAATGAGAAAAATAATAAAAAAAAATCGATTTTTGACGATTTTGGAAATTTTAAAAAATTTGGAGTGACCTCTTAAAAAATTTTTTTTGAGCTATTGAGAGAGCTCTTAAATCATCAAAAACTAACATATTTTCACCCGAGACTCAAAAAAAAATAGTCGGTTTTTTTGAGCCACCCTAATATATATAGATTGATATAACAATGGAACTCGTAAATTTAATGTATGAGATTTTCTTCAGTTCCAATCAAAAACTTAAAAGTGATCATCCTCAGCCTTTAGGAAACCCGCTGTAGAGCCATAGGCTTCTTCTCCAAGGAAGATATGTGCATAATAACCACATCAACCCACGTCGAATTGGCGATTTCAAGCTCCGAGAAGTCCAGAGTTTTATAATTCGCCACATATAGTGATACTACGAGAATATTTGTAAGATTTCAAGTTTTTTTATACTTTCTAGATTTTGACGTTCGACCACAACCTCACCTGTTATTAAGTTACGAAGTGATTTAAGATGGTAAATACCCCAAACCCAGACCATCTGGGTCTGGTTCTCAAATGCAGCTTTCGGAGCACACCAAGTGATGCTTGGCGATAGATTTTATACTTGAGAACTGGTGAAAAAAAAAGTTGACTGAACTTTTTTTTTCTCGAACTGACTACGCTATTCATCTAGTAAGATTTTAACAGCGTCACTGGATTACTAAGGCGAGCGCATAGGGCACTCAGCCGATTTTATTTGACAACTAGCTCAAGAGTGCACAGAACACCTCGGCTTGGGCTGCTGCCTGATACGTGCAATTCGCGACCTATTTGAGCTCGCCTAAGCCAACTATTCATACATATATGAATTGTTGGAACATATTTGTGTACCAAGCATACATACCTCAACAATTCATATATTTATGTCGTATCGGATAATTTTCTAAACTATTTCAGTTCGGTAAGGTAAAGAAACAAAACCCTTCCACTTTCATGTGTAAGCGTGTATGCGTGCACGTGTGTCGAGGGGATGTGTGTACTGTTGTTGCAGTGATGTAAGATTTTGTGTCACTGTATCGCGCGAAGTAGGGTGCCAGTCAACCCGACTTAGAAGAACCGTACCAACGTGAAGTAACAGTACTTCCATTTTTGCGTTTCGTTCGGACACTGAAAGCGTCAGAGAACCACAATTTGTTTTATATTAAACTCTTGCCTATATTACTCACAAGCCCGAAATTACGGTGTAGTTCGGTGAAACTGTGAAGGCCTTGCAAAGCCAATAGCATAGTCAGTTCGAAATAAAAACCGAACATACGGCCATACTCAGGATTGGCCACAAAGATTGACGAGGACTGTAAATGAATTATAATTAATTGAAACCATTTAAATTTTACACATATCAATACAATCGAATTGTATATCAGTAATAATTCCCTATACAGCTGAACGAATTTTGATAACACTTTTACTCGTAGATGGCCGACATTTCAGAGAAAATAAGGATAATAATCTTTACGCCAAATATTACGCTTTTCCGTAAGTACTAACTAACCAGTATTTACAAAATTTGGCAGAGATAACTAAATCGCGTCAAATACATGTGACAAAAATTGTGCATCGCATTTGTTTACGAAACAATTTTTAACTTGAGCAAAATCACAAGTACTAGGTACTGAAAAATATAAAAATGAAGATAAATTATCCACTCAGTTATACTCTTGGATCAATTAATAAATGTTTTATACCAAAGTAATAAAAAAACGATTACAAAATATACAATCAACAAAGGATATATTATGAAATACATCCAAGCAGATAAATACATCCGACACGTGATATTTTTTTTTACAGATAGCATTGATTTTTGTCTTTTAACGCTTACTACAGCTTATGCTCGCAGCTCCGTATGCATATTTATGTAAAATGTTTGAAATATTATAATAAGTATACGAACAAACTGCTTTTTTTCTTGACCGATCGCCCTTAATTGTAGCGCAAATACTTAAAGCCCAACCAAACAGAAATTCTGATATATGCCTCTTGTATTTCAGCACTGAATTCTTTTGGCGTGATAATATGGGGTGCAAGGGGTGTCAAATAACATCATAAGACTTGAGACACCCAAGCCAACCTCACCTGCACGCGGTGCACCCTGCTGAATAACGAACGAGGCAATGGCGAAAGCGGGGTGGTAGGGTTTTACCGTCCGACTGGGTCGCAACCACCATGTATACGGCGAAAAAGCCTGTAATAGTGATTCGCTGCTGCGGATCGCGTTTCGGGATCAGCCTGTGCATATCCAGCTTTTTTTCAGGCCGGCATGATAGTGGCGACCGGCGATGGACAGTGTGTCAATCGGTGGTCGATATTATTTTTGGATTGCACTGTGCTTACCATCAGGCATAGTGCAGTCATTTTGCTGTGCTACAATAAAAAAAAAACAACTTATAAATAGGTAGACGCTGTCTGCACGCACGAAAAAGCATGAGTCATTGACACGTTTCGCCTGAGCCGAGCGTGCAAGCGCGAGCATGGAACAAGCGATATAGACGTGAACGGCTTAAGCATTCGGTTTGTGATGTATTTATCTTTATCTATACTAATATTATAAAGAGGTAGAGTTTTTATGTTTATAAAGTTGTAGGGCTCGTAGTCTGGTGAAGCTGTTAAGACCTTGCAAGGTCAATAGTGTAGTCATTTCGAAAAAAAAAATGAAGTTATAGGGGGTAATATTTGGATCTACTAAGCTGATTTTGAAAATTCTTTTACCCATAGGAATCCCCATTATTTGTGAGTGTCATACATACTAAATAAACAAAAAGTATTTTGTGTGATAGTCGGATTTGCAAAGTAAGTCAGAAAAAAACGGTCGAACGAATACGCTTTTTTACGAACACTGCCCTAACGACTAGAGATATATGATTGAGTTAATAGAAAAAAGTTGTAGAGCTTGATAAAGTCTACAAAATATCAGCGACAGCATATGTCTAACTTGTATATTTAATTTTAAAAAAAGTTTCTTTTTTATATAGAAAAATAATTTAAATCGTTATCAGTGATCTTTATTGGTCATATTATCAACAACAATTATAAATTCTTATCAAAATACCTAGAACCCAGTACTAACCGAATCACACTCATAATCAATATTTACCGCCCCACGAAGTGGGCATGGGTCTGCTAGTATGGATGAATTCAATTCATAAAAGTATCCAATTTTTCACAAATATTTTCTCAAAACGTTGTCATGTAATATTATCGTCCGTAAACCAACTTTACAGACAACCAATTCTCTTTTATAATGTTTATAGCGTTACAACTGTGGCATGCGTTCGCTAAGGATTAATCATGGCTTGCTTATAATAGACAAATATTACTCAGTGTTTTCAGCATATTCTGATATTAGTTATCATCTTTCATAGGAATGATAAAATGTTTGCAGCATCCAAACCGTTATGTTTCGAAACATGTCAAACGAATCGAGCATGACGAGTTTTGTTGATTAAAATCTATTTGTTACAGTGATAATGTCGGTTTTATACTGCTTTTAACATATAAAAAATGAGTGCGTGTAACCATCACATGCCACCGAAGTAAAACTTGTTTGGTTAAGTTCCGAATTAGCTGATAAACGGGAGCACGGTCGCGCGCCTATATATATACATAATTAATTGTATTGTATGATTTTTATTATTATTCAAGTTAATATATTTTGTTGATTTTATTTAAAAAAAAAATAATTAAAACAGGATGGTACAAAAATGTAACGCCATATTGCCGTAACGAACTTCCGTTACATTGTCATCCAGCTACCTCCTAGTCGCGCCTAAAGAAGTTTTACTTTAACAATAATAAACAAAATGATTATAGTCATTTGCTATTAATTAATTTATACTATGAATTGATTTTTTCTTTTAAACGTTTTTTCCTTGGATGGCGTCTATTTATGCTTAAGGTATAAACTGAAACATGATGTTAACCGTAGTATCATGATGGGCTCCGGAGAACTGACGCTAAGTTAAAACAGAATAAATAATTATGATGATAAATGATCAACGTAAGTTTGCGCATTCTTTTCTTAGGTCCTTTAGTAGATAAGCACATACTTGTATAGGTGAGCGTTTGAAAAAATCACGTGATGTTAGTTTTTGACGTAATAACGTCTTATAAATCAATGAATGCCGGCTGCACGCACGAAAAAGCATGACCCATTGCAAGCATAACGCCTGAGCCTAGCGTGCAAGCGCGAGCGTGAAACAAGCGATAGAAAGGCAGTATGCTCTCAAGCGTTCAGCTTCTGACGAAACTATCTCTCTCCCAATGAAGCGGCCGATGCGTCCAAATCGTTAGTAGTCCGGTGAAGCTGTAAAGACCTTGCCAGGTCAATAGCGTAGTCAGTTCGAGAAAAAAAAAAAAGTCCAAATCGTTATCAGGTAAAATTATCGTCCGCAAACCGACTTTACCTGTTTTTTGTATTACTACTTAATTTTTGACCTATGAGGATAAACCGTTGGAAAAATATAAAAATGACGGAACATGAACCTATTTGTTCATTTTGTCGAATCAGACCGCGCGATAGTTTAAATGACGACCGCAAGCCCACTCACTAAAAGAAAGTGAGTCTCGACACCAGTGTTACCGTTTAAGAAATAAAGAAGTCTTCAGACGTCATTTAAAAAGTCGCTATATTTTGAAAAATACATAATTAAAAAATCCGTCAGAAGTCATTAAATGTTTCGTAATATACCATGGTAAAATATAGTGAAAATACTATATTGCGAATATTTTATTGCGATAAAACAAACAAAAGGCTTTAGATGGATCAGTTATGACAACTTTTAGTCACGTTATAACTATTCTTGATGTTTTTATTCTGGTCGACCCCGAGATCGGACGTCATTCTGGTTGGGAAATTCCAAAGACAACATCTGCTGATGTTTCGTGATTCATGTTGTTACCAGTAATTATAATTAAATTACTACCAAAATACCTAAATATTTTCAATATGTAATTAGTCGCTAGAAGTCGTTAATTTTTTTAAGTCGCTAGATTGAAAAACCACGTCCAAAATCCGCTAGCTCTTAGCGTCAAAACGCTAAAACGGCAACAATGCTCGACACAGGCGACTCGATGATGGCGCCTTCGTCGCTGACTCCACCGAGCGCCGCCTGATGGCGCTGCTATTCCGAATAAGCCCGGATGTTGACAAGTATATTAAACTGTCAATTTCTTCTGTGTTTATATTTGTAAAGAACACGCTTTTGCACGCGGTTTCGTTCCATTTAATATAGATTTACCATATATCTTTTTCTGTATTCCTGATATGTTACATGTAGAATTCTAAGATGATTGTTTAAGTAATTAAAACGTAAAAATATACAAACAAGTTCACATTCGCATTACTACATACTATAAAACAAAGTCCTCTACACATCTGTCTGTTCGCGATAAGCTCAAAAACTATTTTTTTTTTCTCTCGAACTGACTTCGCCATTGACCTAGTAAGGTCTTAACAGCTTCACCGAACTACTAAGGCGAGCATTTAGGGCACTCAGCTGACTTTATTTGACAACTAACTCAAGGGTGTACGGCACACCTCAGCTGGGGCTGTTGCCTGAGGACTTTTGCCTGATACGTGCAATTCGCGACCTATCCGAGTTGACCCAAGCTAACTATTCATACATATATGAGTTGTTCAAACATATATGTGTACCAAGCATACATACCTCAACAACTCTTATATATATTTCGTATCGGATAATTTTCTAAACTATTTCAGTTCGATAAGAGAAAGAAACAAAAACCTTCCACTTTCATGTGTAAGCGTGTATGCGTGCACATGTGTGGGGGCGATATGTGTAACATTATTGCAATGATGTAAGATTTTGTGTCACTGTATCGCGCGAGCAGCGTACTCAAGGGCTCCACCATGAGGGAACGGACCTAGGCCTGAGCCGCTGCCGGTCCTAATCTGGTGGGAGTCACGCGCGGTATTCTAGCGAGACGCACGTGTTTGCGCTCGCTCCGTGTCGTTGGAATTAATCGCGGTAGGGTAGATGCACTTATAAAATAGCTAGCTTACCTGCGTTGTTTATGGGTGGTTTTCGGTGGTGTTCTGTGGATTTTCTCATTGACCTTTGCTTGCTTACGGATCTTGGACTAATTCACTCACCCTGGCTTGTTTTTTGGATTTGGTGTGGATTTTTTCTATTTCTTGACTTGGCTTCGTTTTTATCGAACTGTTTCTTCTTTTTCTGTGACTTGGCGCGTTAATAGGACTTTGTTCTCTTGCCTCTTGGTTCGCTGCGTGATCCTTTGGTCGCCAGTGAACCATGAGTGCACAGAGAGTTACGAGATCTTCTCAAGCGAGACGTGTTAGCGGAGCCGGGAAGGTGCAGGACTCCGACACGGAGGTGGAAGATGGGGCGGCCCTCAAGTTGAAAACATCCCAAAGGGGTACCGTTCGCAAGCGTGGGAGTGGTCGTGGAGTGATGGGGGAAGCTGACGGGTCGTTTGACCGGGCCCTGGTCGGACTTGTTGGCGCAGAGTCGACTGCGAGCTCTGTCGTCGGTTCTGCGACTGTCTTGGCGGCCGGCTTTGCTACCAGCTCCGCCCTGCCTAGCTCAGAGTCTGAATTTGAGACTCCCATTATTAACGTGGACCTCTTAGACGGCCAACGTCTGAAGACTCTTGCCGGCTCCAACATTGCGTCCATATATGGGACGGTAAAGAAGTCTACCAATCTGTCGGGACGGTGTATCAAGGATCTGAAAGCCGCCGCAAGGTCCTTGCATGAGATAGTCGAATCCCTCGTGGAGCGCCCGGAGGGAGACGAGACATGCAAGCTCCAGAGGGAGAATAAGAACCTTCGCCGACATGTCGAGGATCTGAAGGCGGAGATTCTGGCTTGATGGAGAGAGGCCAACGCCAAGAAGGAGATGCCTCCACCCCCTCCCTCTATGCCGGCATCAGGCGTGGTGGAGTCTCCCACTCAGTGGGAGGAGGTCCTTGCCGGGGCGATCTCCCGGATGAAGCAGTCCCAGGCGTCGCTCGCTAATATGCTGAGCGCACGCCTGGAGGACGTAGAGAGGCGGCTTCCTCCGGAGGCATCTGTTCGCCCACCCTTAGAAGAGAACAAGAGGGAAGGCGGTGGCGCGGCCAACGCAGTACCAGCAAAGTCTGACGAGAGGGCTCAAGGAGCTCGAGTAGCGGCGTTACAGCAGAACTCTGCCCCATTGGGGCTGTCATGGGCCGATTTACCGGCTTCCACTGCGGCGCCTCCCACCGTGGCGGCTGCCAACTCCTGTTGGGCCACCGTAGTGGGCCGGAAGAAGAAGACGGCGAAGGCCCCACCAGTGGCACCTGCTTCGACGGCTGTCAAGATCCCGAAGAAACCTGTAGGGTAGAAGTTGCCACCCGTGCCTCAATCGGCTGCGGTCATACTGACGCTCCGGGATACCGCAACTACCAAGGGGGTCGGGTACAGGGAGGTACTGGCGAAGGCTCGGGAAACCGTGGCCCTGCAGGCTATGGGCATGGAGGACGTGCGAGCCAGGGCGACGGCCACAGGAGCTAGAAAAATCGAGCTTCCAGGCCACAACAAGAAGGAGGCCGCTGAACTGGCCCAGGAACTGGAAGGCGTGTTGGCAGATACCGCCACGGTCGCCGTCCCGACTAAAAAAGTGGACATCCGGATCGTCGGTCTCGACGACGGTCCAGGCGATCGTAGCGGCGAAGGCCAACTGCAAGGCGGCGGAGGTGAAGGTCGGGGAGATAAAAAGAAATTGGGGTGGGTTAAGTGTCGTGCACTTAACGCTCCCCACGGCGGCGGCTAGGGAGCTGGTACAGGTGAGTAAGCTCCTGATTAGGTGGAGCGTTGTGCGCGTTCATCTGCTGGAGGAGCGGCCCATGCGCTGCTTTAGGTGCATGGGTTTAGGGCACACCCGTCCTTTGTGCCCTTCCTCGGCTAGCAGGAGTGAAGCCTGCTACCGCTGCGGCGCGACGGGCCATAAAATGGCCGAATGTAGGGCAAAGGCGGCCCGCTGCGCCATCTACGCAGATGCTGGCAGGTCCTCTGGGCACGTAATGGGGAGCCGCATATGTAGGCCCTCCACCATGAAGGGTAGGGACCCCAACGGTCTGGGAACAGGTCCAAGGGGGGCCGCCGCCAGGCAGGAGGAAGTTGCTATAGACCACTAATGGAGCATACCATACACAGCTTCCTCCAGGCGAACCTAAACCACTCCGCCGCTGCACAAGATTTGTTCGTGCAGTCAGTGGCGGAGTGGGGTATTGAACTCGCGGTCGTCGCGGAGCCGTACTGTTCCCTCCCAGCCGCAGTGGGCTGGGGACCGGACTGACTCCGTGGCGATCGTGGCCGGCCGGGGTTCGCCCCTGGCGGTGAGAGAGTGGGGTTTCGGGTTCGTGGCAGCCGTCTGGAGAGAGTACGCCATTGTGGGGGCGTACTTTTCTACTAACAAGCCCCTGTGGGAGTTCGAGGCGTTCCTCGGCTCCCTGCAGGGAGCTGTCAGGCGGCTGTCACCGCTCCCCGTGGTCCTTGTGGGCGATTTAAACGCTAAATCGAGGACCTGGGGATGGGCAGCCACGGACCTGAGGGGCATGGCCGTTGAGGAGTCGGCAGCGGAAGTGGGGCTGTCCCTCCTTAACCAGGAGGATATCCTCACGTGCGTGCGGAACGAGGGGTCTGTGGTAGACGTCTCAATTGTACCCCGTCTGTCGCACGCCGTGTCCGGGATGGAGGGTGCTTGAGGATGAGGAGAAATTTTCGAACCATCGATATATCAGGTTCGAGGTCTCCATCTCCCAAACCGGGATTGGCACCCGCCCCCGGAGGGGCGCTAAGTTCCCTTGTTAGGCGGTGAGCCGCCTCAACTGCGAACTAGCGGAAGAGGTGGCCATCGTCGAGGTGTAGGCCATGCCAAAGCCCCCCCCCCCCCCAGGACGATGTCGACGCGTCCACAGCCCGCCTCTGTGGTCTCCTTACGGAGGTTTGGGACGCGTTGATGCCGCGGAGCGCACACCGCCCAGATAAACGGGCGGTTCACTGGTGGTCACCGGAAATCGCCGATCTCCGGGCGGCCTGCTCCGCGGCCCGGCGGCTGTTTGGGCGCAGCCGCCGACGGCGGCATTGGGACCCCGAGGAGGAGGCCCGGCTGTGTGGCAGCTACAGGGAGTGCAGGAAGACCCTGCAGGCTACCATCAGCCGGGCGAAGGAAGTGGCATGGGAGGAGCTGCTACAAACGGTGGAGGGCGATCCTTGGGGGCACCCGTATCAGATCGTACGTAAGAAGTTACGATCTTGGGTGCCCCCGGTGACTGAAACTCTCCAGCCGGAGGTGGTGGCGAGGGTCGTGGGAGAATTATTCCCCGACCCTCCGCTGCTACCGGCTCCTCCCATGCCTCCACCTCGGGTGGAAGTTGTGGAGGTGTCTGACGGTCCTCCCCCAATTACGGAGGAGGAGATGAGGAGGGCTATCGAACGCCTCCTCAACCGGCGGAGAGCGCCTGGCCCTGACGGGGTCCCGGGCCAGGTGCTCGGCATTGCGCTAAGCCATCTTGGGGGATGGCTTCGGGAGCTGTTCGACCGATGTTTAGTGGTCGAACGGTTTCCGAAGCCCTGGAAGCTGGAACGGCTCTGCCTGATGGCAAAGGAGGGCCGCCTTCCAGACTGCGCTTCCGGGTATAGGCCCCTCGTCCTGCTGAACGACACCGGGAAGGCATTGAAAAGGGTCATCTCTTCCCGGGTCGCCCAACACCTGGAGGGAGTGGGGCCAAACTTGTCGAACACGCAGTTTGGCTTCCGGGCAGGGCGTTCGACAATGGACGCCCTGTGCCTCCTGAAGTCGCTGTCCGTGGAGGCGACCTCCCAGGAGGAAAGGGTTTTGGCGTTGTCCCTGGACATCGCCAATGCCTTCAACAACCTGCCGCACGCTGTGATACGTGAGGCTCTCCGCTATTTCGGAGTGCCCCCGTATCTGCGGCGGTTGTTGGAGGCGTACCTCGAGGACAGGGAGGTCGCCTACGTGGGCGCATGGATGGAGGCCTCCCATATGGAGCGCGCCTCATCTGTTACGCGCATGACACCCTAGTCGTAGCCCGGGGGGGAGACTGGAAGGAGAGGGAGCGCCTGGCCACGATGGCCACAACCCTCCTGGTCAGGCGCATAAGGAGGGTGGGCCTCAGGGTGGCCCTCTTGAAGACCAAGGCCATTCTTTTTCACGGGCCTCGGCGGGGGCCACCACCTGGGGCCCACATAATGGTGGAGGGCGCCCGGATCAGGGTGGGGACCCAAATGAAGTACTTGGGCCTCACCCTGGACGGACGCTGGCGTTTCGACCCCCAATTTGCGGGGCTTGGACCGCGAATTGTTGGGGCGGCGGCGGCACTCGGTCGGCTGCTCCCCAATATTGGGGGGCCGGGCGCCGGGTGCCGCTGACTTTTCATGGGAGTCGTGCGGGCGATGGCCGTCTACGGGGCACTGGTCAGGGCAGACGCCGTCGGTGCCGCCAACGTGCGTGCGTTGCGCAGTGCGCAGCGCAGGTGGCACTGAGGGCAATCCGGGCGTACCGGACGGTGTCCTCGTCGGCGGCCTTCACGCTCGCCGGCTCCCTTTCCTGGGAGCTGGAAGCTGGGGTTCTCGCCACCGTGTACTAATTCACGGCGGCGAGAAAGCGTAGTGGGGAGCCTCCGGCTCCCAGGGAGATAGAGGCTAAGAGGCGAGATTGTAGGGATGGGGCGCTAGTAAGGTGAATGCAGAACCTGGCGGACGCGCGCTTCGGGACGTACACCGTCGACGCCGTCCACCTGGTCCTGCGAGAATGGATAGGGAGGAGTTGGGGCTCCCTGACGTTCAGGCTGATGCAGGTACTAACCGAGCACGGTTGTTTCGGGCGGTACCTGCACCGGATCGCTCGTAGGGAGCCGACCGCCGCCTGTCACGAGTGCGGCGCTGAGGAAGACACCGCGCAGCACACGCTTTCTGAGTGTGTTGCGTGGGAGGGACAGTGCCGTACTCTGGCGGCGGCGGTGGGCGGGAATTTGTCGCTGCCGAGTGTGGTCTCCGCCATGCTCGGCAGCGAACAGGCGTGGCGAGCAATGGCCTCCTTTTGCGAAGAGGTCATCTCGCTAAAGGAGGCGGCGGAGAGGGCCCACGAGGCAGATCCTCTAAGTGGCCGTCTCCGCCAACAGAAGACCAGCAGGAGGAGGCGGCGCTTTGCCCAACTCCTCCTGCCACAGTAGCCGGACCTGAGGGGATGCAGTCGGGGGGCTCTTCCCTTCATGGCACAGGTCTGGCGGAAGATAAGAGGCAGCTGGTGTATACCCAGCTGCCTCTCTATAGGTAGGAGTCCGGCGGCCATCTTCCGCCGGGCGGACCGTTGGGGCGGCTCTACAAGGTTGATTAGCTAGAACGATCCCTTGCCGCCCCAACAACACGGTCTGTCGGTACACCGTGGTGTTTTAGTCCGTGAGAGTCGGACATAACCCGTCCTCTCCCCTGGGAGGGTGGGTATCCACAATGGATTTCCCCACGTTAAAAAAAAAAAAAAAGAAAACAGTCATAATCTGGTCTCAAAAACCACTCGTAGATTATCATACGGTTTTCAGCAGCATATAAAGTGGTATATGAAGAAGATATATGCACGTAATTTGTTAAGCTTTTATTATTATGTATGTTAACATTTACTTATTTTGGTATACTATTAGATTCAATAGACATATATACTAATACATACAAATACATACCTACTTTATGTTTAACTCGTAACGCGTAATGATTCTTTTCCCTACCGTACTATGAAGTTGCACTAAAAAAATGTATCCCGATTTTTTCATTTAATATACATTAACTAGAAGGCCCGGCGAACGTGGTCCCGTCCTGATAATATAAAAACCAAGACAAATTATATAGCAATGTTCCTTATGAATCACTGTATCTACTAGTGAACCGTATGAAAATTCGTTCAGTATTTTTTTAGCTTATCGCGAATAGACAGACAGGAAGACGTGGCAGAGGGTTTTGTTTTTTAATATGTAGTCATCAAAATTTTTGGAAATTACGGTTTTAATAAGTACTATGCGTTCAACATAAAAAGCAACTGGTTAGTCGCCAGCAATATTTTTACAGCATAATCATTAGTCAATTCCCGTTCTAAATCAATTTAAAAAATAGATGCTTAATATTTGACCCAATTATCTAGAAAGACGCAAAACTGATATAAATTCGACATCAGGTGATTTACGCAAAAAAGAAATGGTGTTATAAATGAATCACATTCTGTCGCGTACTTCGGGACGCGTCTTGCAACTCGACCCGCACCCCATTTCCCTTTGTTCAACTGCGCGGCGTTCCCATAATAAACAGTTACGTCATGACTAACCTTGAAAGCGCCCTTTTAATTTTGTCCATTGAACCTAGATGTGATTTGGGTTTAAAAACATTGTTCCCATAATTTTGAAAGTCTTAGAACAAATTTAGGTTTTCATGGTTGTTTATTAGTATCTGTTTTGATATTATTATTTACATGTTAAACGTGACCATGATTTAGCAAAGGATTCAAGGCTGTTAGAACTTTAAATAGTTCCCTGTTATATTCTAGCCGTGGAGAATTAGAGCAAGCAGTGTACTGCTTTTGTTTCTTCATTTGTACATAAGGTATTTTTAATATAATAAACAAGTCAGATGAATTCGCCAATGTCAGCTAGTATAATATAAATAAACACACTGAGGATAACGAAGCCTAGAGGTAATTTTTCTTTCCGACTTAATAATAGACTTATTGGTGTCGAACAGCTATTATTATACCAATTATCTGAAATGTAGTCATGTTTGAAGTCCTTGTCCTTCTTTGGAGCGCGTCATATTCTTTACTAGCTGTGCTCGCGACTCCGTCCGCGTGGAACCCTATTTAAAAATAGTGAGTAATAAAATCATCTGAATGTATAAGTTCTTTTACTTATCCACTTTTCTCTCGTTTTTAAGTCACTTCGTCATTAAAATTACAACAACTTTTGATAGAGTGAACCGATATTAATGAAACCAAAACTAAATGTTATTCGAGGATATGCTTTATGATTTTCTTTGCAAAACGTTATAAACTACCACCGGTTCGAAAAACACCCCAGTCATCGAGAAGAAACGGCAAGAAACTCGATCGTGTACGTTTTTTTGACATATATTCCCAATACATCATACTAACTTTTAGTGGATGAACAGAGAGGAATCGATTCCAGGTACCCCTATCGTTCATATACTGATCCAGTTTATAATATCCTTGTGACACTAAAACCCGCTTGACGTGGCGCTTAAATCACACAGTCCGGCAAATCGGTAACATGCTTTGGGACTTTATTGTAGGACCTAACAATATTACCTAAAAAAACTATTATTGATTTTGCTAAGTCTAAAGCAAGGTGTTACGAATATAATGAGGTGGTCGTAAATCACCTCTATCCGTAATATTTGTATAATGTGTTTTAATTACAAGTTCTTATAATACTATTATCACGAATATAATGTATCGATAAAACCACTCAAACTAGCGATCTTATTAGACTCTTATTAGAATATTCCGAATAAACTCTATCGTTCAGAGTCTACTCGGTGACCGTTCCGATCAGAGTCTATGATGTCACTGTTTTTGAACAAGTTCATGTTCCTTATTTAAAGGTCTCGCAGCTGTAATGGGCCGATACACGCGGTCCACGCGTGTGGCTCGCTTAAAGTCGAAATCAGCTCGACCGAGACCCCTAGGATGCGCACGTTTGAGAAATAAGGCACATGGATTCGTTCTTTTGTCATTATTTCCCTAGACCGTGACATTGACATAAATTTATTGCATCTTGCACAATTTATAACAATACTTATCCCTAATAAATTATAAGACTATTCGTTCCTTATTGTCCATATAACTTATTGCTAACACTGTTTCTACAAACTAACACAATATGTACTACAAACTAAAGGGTAATAAATCTACGCGCTTTCACATCCTATTCCTATTCACTATTTAAAACTATTCAATGTCACTAAATGTCTTGCACATGGCTCGCTGTCCGTAACACAAGGGATGACCATTTTATTACAGTTTCTAGTATTTAGATTGTTTGTTTTATACTGAATTCAGTTTTTCAACGTTTTTACTTACATACATTAAGTTATCAAAAATGTATTGGGATATTCGGGATATCAGGTTAGATAATAATTAAACAAAAATATCTATTAAATCATAATTAATTTAATTAGTTACTTATGATAGTCATCTTTTCATACTTTTCTATATATATATATATTTTTTTTTTTCGAAATGTCTACGCTATTGACCCAGCAAGATCCTAACAGCTTCACCGGACTACGCTATATTTTATTTACTTAATAACAAAGAGTTGCTAATAACATATTCTGTGTTATTTAACTTCCGAATTAGTTGATAGATGGTGGTACTACCGATAATAAAGCTTTGATTTAATTAGTTACATACTTACATTGAAACCAGATGGCAGTTCGGTTGCGCGCCCGTGTATACATAACTAATTGATCAATTGAATTTTTTTTTTCAAAAATTTTTGATTGTTTTGTTTATTAACTAATTATTAAGAAAATAAAAAAAAATATTAAAAGGTTTACTTTTATCGCGTGTGACGGTTACACGCACTCATTTATTTTTATAAGTTCCGCTATCTGCCAGTGAAAGTTCCGTGGCGATCGGTCTAACCGTTTTGGAGATAGCACTACAGGTGAGACATGGTTAAGAGCTACTCTAAATTAGAGTAACCTAAGTCACCCGATGTAATTTTAGCTGCCTCCAAATAAAATTCCCGTCAAAATTGGTTCCGCCGTTTCGGAGATTACCCGGAACAAACAGACAGACCGACAAAAAAATTTTAAATGCACTTTCGTTATCAGTAGCGTGTATACTTTCATACCAAATTATTAAAAGTTTGTTTTTTTTATATTACATAAAGAGACTTTATTTTTATTATAATGTAATAGATAACCTGTTACAAGCATTTTGGCGAAGATTAGTTCATTATTTTTTTGTCCATTGTTTGTCAACCAATTCTTCAATGTCTTGATTTACATTGTGGGCAGTAGTTATTAACAATATTATATCAATATTAAATATACAAACGCTGCTGTACTACGCAGCGCTAGTTTCACAAAAGCAAGCGCAATGCCGGCCGCACGTCACGCTTACTAGCATGTCATGACGCGAAATCATAAGTTTATCTCGTACCAAAAAAATAACCGCTTAACGCGCCTAAAGGATTGTTAACTTCTAAAGAACAAGGGTTAATTGTCATTCACAAAGAAAAAAACTTGAAGAATAGTGCCAATCTACATCGAAACAAGAGAAATCACGGGTGTAAGCTGGTACTATATAACTCTAATCTAACAACTATATCAACGTAATTACTATAAACAATTAATGTATTCCTTATTCTAACCATGAAACCAACTTCAGGTTAAATATTTTATTTATCCACGTCTGTAATTAAGTAATTAATTATTTTAATCAGAGTTTCATTTATTTCAGCAGCAATGTACATTTTAATTATGTTTTATAGCCTACGTTTTATGGGTTCACATTGACTACATAATGAGGCAACTGACGCCATTAAATTCATGGAAAATCCAAAAACATTTGTTTTGTTCAGACAATTTATACAATTAGAAAAGTACTTTATCAAAAGTATGAAGTCATCTTGACCATGAACTGGCGAGTAATACATATATAAACATTATAAAACAAAATCGTTTTAACGTCTGTCTGTATGTTCCCTTAATACTTCTAAACTACGCAACGAATTTTTAATACGTCTTCCAGATTTATAAACTTTAATACATAATTATGTACGTGGTAGAGCCACGCTGAAGCTATTATTGGTTTCACCATGAATGGGTCGGCTCGCCCGGGGTAGTATCACCCGACCCCCAGGAACACCGACGTGAAGTAACAGTGCTTGCATTGTTGCATTTCGTTCGGTCAGTGATTCACCTCCAGTCACCTTCTCCCCTCTCCCTTATCTCCCTCCTTCACCACCAACACAGGCTGGCATTGCAGTTGCGCCTCTTTTAGTGTTATTTTTTATTGCATAGGAGGCAAACGGGCAGGCGGGTCATGTGATGTTATGTGAGCACCGCCACCCATAGACACTTACAACACCAGAGGAGTAAGTGCGTTTCCAGCCTATTTTTGGGGAAGGAATATGAGAGAAGGGAGAAGGGAGGAGATGTAATCGGACCGAACGAAATACAACAATGCAAGCACTGTTACTTCACGTCGGTTTTCTATGAGAGGGTGGTACTAATCAGGACGAGCCGACCCCTGCATGCTGAAGTCTTTAGTATACTTTATGTAAATATATATATATTTTTTTTCATAAGAGGCAAACGGGCAGGCGGGTCACGTGATGTTAAGTGACCACCACCGTTCATACACACCAGTAGGATCTGTTAGTTGTAGGATGTGTAGAGCCACGCTGAAGCTATAACTGGTTTCAGCATGAATGGGTCGGCTCGTCCTGATTAGTACCACCCTCTCATAGAAAACCGACGGGAAGTAACAGTGCTTGCATTGTTGCGTTTCGTTCGGTTAGTGAGAACGCCACAGGCCCACATCCCTTCCTTCCTCCCCCTCCCCCTCACCCATATACAAGTAGGCAAAGCACTTGCAACTCAACTGTTGTTGCTAGTGTCTATGGACGGTAGTGATCACTTAACATCAGGTGACTTACCTGTTTGCTTGCCACCTATAATATAAAAAAAGTAGTGTATAAGCAGAAGTTTTTTGAAATTTACATAGACAATGCAGCCCACAAATGTTATGAGATAAGTTAAAATAATATACAATGGATTTTTTAAATTCTTTATTAACTATATATTATTAGGTAGACGTTGTCCCACTCTGATAATAAAAAAACCTATTATCTGGCCGTAGCGCCACCTGCCGAGTCCAATTGTGAATTTAAATCATTCTCAGATCCATTGGAACACACATACAAAATTTCATCAAAATCGGTCGAGCCGTATAGGAGTTCAGTGACATATACACGTACAGAAGAAATTTATAAAGGTATTACATCGTTATAAAATAGAAACAACAGTTTGAAAATGGAAAATTAAAAAATAAATTGCACCGATTTCAATAACAAAAACTTATAAAGCACGGAAAATTGAAAAATAAATGTATTATTAGATTAACCAAATTAAATAAAAAATATGACTATTCGTGTTACCTAGATATATTTTGGGAGTCGGTGCCAACCGAAAATCATATCGTCTACATAGGTACAGAGTTTAGGTCCACTCTCGCGTCTCGCGATGAATATTTATATAATAGTGTAAGAACGCGTAGAATTAAACGTTCACTTTGTACATAAGTACATCATTTAATTATAATAATCACTTGTAAGAATACACAAAATTAAATGTCACTTTGTATATTAAGCACGTCATTTATTCATTATGACCACAAGACTGCCTCGAGTCGTCGTCGTCGTAATCTTCCCGCACCCCCCGTCAGGGGAGTGCGGGGAGTCCGTCCCAGGATAGCTCCTCTCCCTTGTCGACGCACGCACGACCTTTTATGGCTGGCTGCCCCTACCCCACCGTAGAGCGTGGCTTAAGCTTGGCTAGATGGCGCTACTGGCGGGTGGGGTAGTTGCATGGCTTGGCTTGGCTATGGCGAACACTTCCGGCGGCAGCACTAGGCATTTGAACTACTACTGTACTATTACAGACAGACTACAGGCAGACTATTACTTCCGGTGGCAGTACCGTGGCGCGATAGATGTGCTTCCGGTTGTTACAATAGTTAATACTTTTGTACCTGCAAGAAATTTGAAATTTCGGTTGGCATCGACTTCCAATATATGAACGTTTTCGCTTCACATATTAATATAGATATATATGTTGGGCATTTCATGGATATTAAAACTACTTTTCATAACATACCATTTTAATAAATATCACACCATTTTAATAAATATCACAAAAGACATTAAACGCATTAAGAAAAATGTCGTCTATATGAAGCATAAATAGGTTAAATAAATTTGGGCAAATGTAAATATTAGACACATATAGAATGCTACATTATTAGACAGCATTGGTACAGTGGTATAAAATTACCTGAAATCTGGAAGAATTTGCAGAATGCAACTGCTAGTGATCGAAAAGGGACAGAAACATGAACATTTAAAATATCATTCGCATGTATCAGGCAACAGTCCAAGCCGAAGTGTACCGTGGGAGCTAGTTGCCCATAATAAATAAATAAATAAAATCGGCTGAGTGCCGCAAGCGCTCGCCTTAGTACTCCGGTGAAGCTGTTAAGACCTTGCTAGGTCAATAGCGTAGTCAGTTCAAAAAAAAAGTATTTATAGTATACTCATTGTGTATTAAAATCTTAACCAATAAGGGCGTTAAATAATGCGCATGATAGATTATTAAAGAAAGACCAAATGAGATATATTTTGGTTAAGCTGGAAATATTTTGTAACAACCGGAAGTCCGTACCGCGCCACGGTACTGTCACCGGAAGTACTAATGACTAGTGCTGCCGCCGGAAGTATCGCCATAGCCAAGCCAAGCCATACAACTACCCCACCCGCCAGTAGCGCCATCTAGCCAAGCTTAAGCCACGCCTTACGGTGGGGTAGGAGTAGCCAGCCATATAAGCCCGTGCGTGCTTTGATTCGACACAGTCTTGCACTATATTAGCGCGGTAGCTTTTGCCTTTAGAGCATTCTTTTGAAGAATTGTATTAGCGCGGAAGCTCTGGTGTTTAGAGCATTCTTTTGAAATAATAAAGTGACATTTAAATTGTTGTGGTTATAATCGTTTGAAGTGGTTAAAGTGATTGTAATAAAGTACATACATATACAGTGACCTTTTATTTTACGCGTTGTTACAATGTCCTAATTATGGTAAAATGTTAAGTGTAAGTTAAATATGGTAAATGACGAAATATGGTAAATGACGAATAATACATATATACTGTTCTGTAGAAATGAGCAGAAAGGCTTTTTTAACAAATGTATTTGCAAAGGTATATTCAAAAAGCATTACTTTTCATTGTACCCGAGTGATGTCAGTATCATCACTCTTTAAAATTGTAAATAACTTCTAATTATTAAATAGTATGCATAAATTGTTTTGTAGAAGCGAATACTAAGGCTTTTAACATGTATATTAGCAAAACATACTATTCAAATGGTCTTAGTTGTAATTTTACACAAAAACGTGACAAATTATGTCACTTACTCGCCACTATAAAAACGCTGCCGCTCGGGTAGCGGGGGTTAGACAGCTCCGTCATCACCGCGTTCGTGGTCGTCCGCGAGCCCGTTGCTCCGACCTACGCGACGATGCGCAAGTCTAGCGCTCCCTCGTCCGCTCCGCTCCGCTTCCTGCGTCGAGCCGACGATCCACAAAAGGCCCTTTTCAGGGCCAACCAGACCGCCACCCGACGACCCCTAGCCAGCCTACGGATCCCGCCGCCGCTTCCACATCGACCACCGCTTCGCCCACTGGACTCCGCACCTCCGTGCCTGCACCCCGAACGCCGAATGACGAATGACCAGGGAGAACGCGAGACCAGTATCGCAAACACTACCCAGGAGGGAGCGACGCGCAAGCGAGGCACCCTCCGAGAACAAAGACACCCCCGTTGAAGTGGGGGGAGAGTGAATCCACGGAAAAAGGGGTTTCCCTGATGCCGTTTCCCCGCCCCCACCGTCTGGAGGGAGCGAGAAGTACCCGACTAGCGGGGGTTCAGTCTGTTCTCGACTATCGGTCCGAGCGGAGCTCTGGTATAAAAGAGAAATAACAAGCTTTAAGTAAAATGTTATTTATTTCGTTGGTCGTATTTAATATTTTGTAAGAACTTGTAGAATTAAACGACACTTTGTACATAAGTACATCACTTAAATACCATAATCACGTGTAAGAACACATAAAATTAAATATCACTTTGTATATAAGCACGTCATTTATTCATTATGACCACTTCTAAATCAATACACAGACGGCTAGACTACCGCGCGTAAATATAGTGCAACACTGCCTCGAGTCGACGCACGCACGGCCTTTTATGGCTGGCTGCCCCTACCCCACCGTAAGGCGTGGCAAAGCTTGGCTAGATGGCGCTACTGGCATGTGAGGTAGTTGCATGGCTTGGCTTGGCTATGGCGAACACTTCCGGCGGCAGCACTAGGCATTTGACTACTACTGTACTATTATTTCCGACGGCAGTACCGTGGCGCGATAGATGTGCTTCCGGTTGTTACAATTTATTTATCAATGATTATGATTACTTGTGATATTTATTACTTTATGTATTGTCATGTAAAAATATGACAAGAAAAGATAAACCAAATCGAGTTTCTTGCCGGTTCTTCTCGATAACTGGGTTTTCCGAACCGGTGGTAGCTTTGACCGATTTGAATAAAATATCTTTAAATACGATTTCATTTTTTATTTTTGAAAGTTAAAACTATCTGTGATTAATAATCATAAATAGTTAAAGTTAATATATGAATTTAGATCTTATTTCATAATGCTTTGAGAAAGTAATATAATCATTTTAAAAAGGGTTCACTTAATCGTATTATTAATTAAATAATCTAACACGCACAATAGCTATACAGCTGAAGAGAAATTTCGTTGGCTACTAGTTAGTTGTAATCACATACAGGAAAGTCACGGTGTGGAAGTGGACATAATAATCCTCAATATTTAATATTTTTAAAAACTACAATTGAGTGCAAGTAGTTTAATGATGGATAAATATATTTTATTTTAAATACATAATATTTATAATTATATTTTTATGAGCTATTATCGACATAGTAACTTTATCGTTGTTACTACGAATGTACTATTGGCACGCTGCATAAAATTTGTAGAATATATTTCGTTTGGTTAAGAAATTATACCTCTTTAGTTTCAAAAAGGTAATTAAATCAATATGCGATCATTTTAATTGAAATAACTCTAGGATATTCAAATTGATTTTCTACAGAAAGTATACAGAATCAAGTAAGATACCAAAATCAAATAGAATATAGTACTTATCAAATAACAAAGTAATAAAAAATATTTATAATGTTAATAAAGAGCCGAAAGTTAAACTCTAATCGATATTTTTTTAATTATTCTAAATACAAAATTAAATTATTATTCAACGCCGTATATAATTTAAAATCATACATAAATACACATACATATTTATGTATAAATATATATTTTATATTTTAACTGATATAAAAAAACACGTGTTATGCTACATATATACCTGAATATGGCTCTAATTTCTTAAGAAAACATGACCACAGTATACATATAAGAGGCAGTATGGAAACTACCTATAAACGCTCGTACCGGAACACTCACACAAACATTCGCATCGACGAAACCGTTAAGCGGTTTTTGCGGTGCTGTTCATAGATGTTATCTACCCACTTCCGGTACCGCTCGTCATTCAAGACTCGAGATACCAGCGCTACATATTAGAGATACGCATTGATACTAGCTCCAAGCGCCAACATATAAGAGAGACACATTAACACTAACGCCATTTTTTTACAGATACATAAATGAGAATTATTATAATTATATAGATTTCAATGAGTCATTTCAATAGGAATTGATATTGTTCATTTATTACTTGCACAACATTAGTTTTATGATAATAATAGTAATTGCTTTGACTTCAATAGTTTGACCTATAAAGGGCTAGATGTCTCTACTCTACACACATACACATATTTCAGATACATAAATAACAATGATATAACAATGATTTTATATAGAATTGATGTACGTAAATAATATTAATTTGTTCATTAATTATTATCTTTGTGTTATTTAAAACATATAGCAGAATTATAAGTAAATGGTAATTGGTTTGAGTTATATAGTTCGTCTTATAAATTATATAGTTCGGCCTATAAAAGGCAAGATGTCAGTGTTATCTACGCATTCCATTGTAAATTGTACTGTAAGCCGTAACTCTGGGCAAATAAAGAGTGAAAGTATTTACTTAGTGTTATTCCTGATAACATAGAATATCTTTTGAAACCTCTCGTCGGTGGGCATATTTGTGTGAGTGTGCCGTTTTCGAGCGTTTGTAGGTAGTTTCCGTACTGTATCTCATATTTTACTGTGACTTGACAGTTCGTTACCAACCAACCGCATTGTGTAACTTTTAGGAGTCTGTGTGGGCGTGCAACCTAAACATTCCCTGTCATCATTTCCTCCAAATGCGCCAAAAGAAGTATAACATCCAAAATAATTTACGAACAAATAATTAATCTTAGAGAAAACTGTACAGTTTATCCATTTGTGTGGCAACATTACAAACGACGTGTTGTTTGTAATGCAACGTTGTCCGTAAGACTGCACAATGTTTATTTTAATACGTCATCAGCTAGCGAAGGTCTTGATTATGACTCTGATGTGAGAGATTGAATCTTTGAGATATTTTATAATACGTTGAATCTCATATTCAATAATTTGTCGAGGCCCAGTAAACAAGATATTGAGATTAAGATTAATTCCTTGCGTGTCATCGGGGGAGAACTTTTATGTCCAACACGGAGTTATCTGCAGGTTGGTAAAATTATTATAGAAATTATTAACTGACGTTCCTAATAAGTAAATTTTAAGTGATCTGCTTTCAAGCTCAGTTACCTATATTAGGTATTTGATGTACATCAAATTTGTCTTGCACAGTATATAATTCCGGTGAATATTTTGAAGTATGTGATAATTTTAAAACTGACTCCAACAAAAAAAATGTGTGAAGACATTTACAAAACTTCTTTCATTGTCACCATCAGCCTGTAAGAGACCCACTGTAGGGCTCTTCCTGACTCTTCCTGACTCTCACAGAAAACCGACGTGAAATAACAGTGGTTGCATTGTTGTGTTTCGTTCGGTCAGTGAGAGCGCCGGAGTCCCACCTCCCTTTCTCTTTCTTTCTTTCCCTTTACTTCTCGTCTCCCTCTCTCATATACGGGCTGGCAACGCACTTGCGACTTCCCTGATGTCCTTATGGACGGTGGTGGTCACTTAACATCAAGTGGCCCACTAGTTCGTTTGCCTCCTTTGATAAAAAAAAAAAAAACTAATATAAATGCAAGTGTGAATTTGCTTGCTGGTTATTTACGCTTTTACGCCTAAACACTCAACCGATCATCATGAGATTTTACACCTACTTTGTCAAGGGTACGACAAGGGGCATAGGGTACTATTTTCATAAAAAAAACTACTATTGCTATAAGTACTATAAGGATCACTTTAATGTACATTAACGTGTAGAGTTTCAGAACGCGATAAATAGTAGCCAATCATTAGTACGAGTCAATAGTACTGACACTAGTCAATAGTAGTTCCCCGATGTATTATGTATATTTAGTATTAGTGAAAATGTTGACAACCGATGTCTTATTGATAATAATAAGATAATAGCCCTGGTACTGCAATCAGATGTGTTATATCATTTTGTTGCAGTTTGAAATATGTGTCACTTGAAGATAGCTGTGTTAAGGTAGGTTAGTTGTAATTGGACATAACCGACTTTTTTCACCGAAAGGGTAGCATATCCATAAGGGATTTCCCCACGTCAATAAAAAAAGGTAGGTTATTCACACGCTTTTGCTTTTGTTGTTGGTACCAACCGATGCACACTAAGTGTAATAAATATAGTGATATGCTTTGACATTTGCGTTCCGGGACCAGCTAGTTCATCTATTAATTAAGAAGGAAGATAGAATATCTAAAGCTAGCCTATCGCTACCACCATATTATGACAACAAAACCAATCATAGTTACTCTATTTTGGCTGATCGTAATCTGAGATCAGCCAATATTTATCTGGTTGCTGGAAAGCTTTCAGCTTGCATGTCAGAGACGGCTGAATTGTTAATATTTCAGCGCAGATAAAGTGCAATCACTATGAGGTATTAGAATTTTAAAAATCTTCTCTCACAGCGCGTGCTCATTATGGCGAAGAATAAAACACGATAGATATATTTTTCTCAAGACATTGCGATTTATTCTTTCACCATCAGGCAATAATACGGCCTAAGTAGTACTAATGTCACTAAAGATTTTTTTGTTTTGTTTTGATATAAAGTCACGCAAGGACGCGGATGATGGCGACCGAATTTTACATTTAAGAAACATCGACCTTTCATTACTCTGACTGGCCAAATATAATAAAAACTTACTAAGGCTACTTTATGTATTTCTTCCATTGACGACTTTTTCGTAAAAAATCCTAAATAAGTCCATATTGTATAAACTGAGACCATTAACAAATGTTATGATCATTTAAAAAAAAGGACTCTTATAACCCTAAGACAAATATAAAGAAATCACGCTGTCTCCTAAAGGATTCCAGGGCCGACAACGTTGATCACATTTATCATTGTGCTAGATGGTGATCAATTAGGCAACCAACAACAATAACAGTAAATAGAAGTCAATTATTTACGGAGCACACATTTTTCAGTTTATTGATTGGTGCGACGGTATGCTCCGACGACTTGGCTTTCCCGCCAGGATTCAAGTTCGGTGCAGCATCAGCATCTTACCAAGTCGAAGGCGCCTGGAATGTCAGCGGTGAGTTTGATTTACTTATATCTGAATCGCTAGAGATGCATCGCTACCTAGCATTAGTGCTATGCACGTATTACTATGATGTCACAACTGTCCAAGCTATTTAGTAAGTTAAGGTGATGTGACACGACGATGTGCCTTAAAACGGTAACACTCTAAATATCCACGTAGACTGGCTCTCAAATGCAGCTCCTGTGGGTGCTTAACAAGAAATTTTCGATATAAAAGTGGTAGATAGTCAGGTATTAGAGAAAGCTATATCACAATGATATGATTTCACCACTGTTGCCTTTCACCAAAAACTTCGACTTATTACAGAAATTCGAACCTACGCTGTTGCTATTCGATCAACACGGTGTCCGAAAACGCTCGCATTGAGCCACCATCACTTCTTTACATAATTATTGTAAATGCATTCATGAAATAAATAATTAATAATCTGCATTATAGTCTATGTATGCATTGAACGATTTATCGCTTGTAATACATAATTATATTATTATTCTTATGACCTTGATCGAGATAAAAGAAACAGATTAGATAGGTTTCAATCCCTGATGGCCGAGCGGTTTTAGATATCGATTCAATATCCACGAGGTCCTCCTCAAACTTGAAATGACAAATTATTTGAAGTGCATTCAACTGATTTTTCAGATAAAAGTGAAAACATATGGGATCGTTTAGTACATACAAATCCTAGCGCCATATCTGATCTTAGCAACGGAGATGTTGCATGCGACTCGTACCACTTATGGGAACGCGACATTGAAATAGCCTCGGAACTGGGTATCCACTTCTACAGGTTCTCGATATCCTGGACTCGATTGATGCCGTATAGTTTCATTAATAAGATCAGTGCGGATGGTAAGAATTATTATAACAAACTCATCGACGGGCTCCTGGCGAAAGGCATTGAACCTGTTGTTACTCTATACCATTGGGATTTGCCACAAAGATTGCAGGATCTCGGTGAGTACAGTATTTAATGACGGTGCGTACACTATTTAATGATAAACTTAATTCCCTACAAATTTTGTAGTCAAAATTTGACTACTTCCTCTTAAATAGAGGTCGACTTTAATATGTAGGTGCTTGCATCTATTCTGGCACTAACTATATAAATAACATCCTGTTGAATCAAACAATTATTCTCCACATCTGCAAATACGTTTTGAAATACATTATATCGCTACCGATTATTTTAAATTTATTGACGTGATAAAGTCTTATAAATCTATGGACGCTGGCTGCACGTACGACTAAGCATGACTCATTGTCACATTCCACCTGAGCCGATCGTGCAAGCGATAGTGCGGAAGAAGCGATATAGAGACGCGATCGGCCTATGCGTTCGGCTTGTGACCCAGCTATCTACCTTCCACTCCATCGGCCGGTGCCCCCAAGTACAAGAGACAGCGGCAGCACACAATCTACACGTGAACTGTTTTGTCAACTGTTTATAAAGTGAAATGATAAGTTAATGTGGTCTCCATTATTTATTGCAACAACAATTGCGGCAAAAAGTGATAAATTCTTGCATTTTAAGTTCTATCCTTCTATTGAGTTCCTATCAATCTGTTAAAAGTATTTTAAGGTCTGCTGCGATAGTACCATTATTATATCTATTTCTAGTAGAAAGCAGCTATAATAGGGTTGCTATGTTGTACTGCAAAGGGTTTGTTAGCGTTTCAACTCAGTCTACAGATTTGGCAACTATTACTAGCCATAGCTATGACTGCGGGCCTTTGTAGATTAATAGACCTATAACGCTGTAGTGATACCTACTTTCGAAATGAACTACATGCACGTTACACATTAAAAAAAATAATTCTTTTATCAAGTATTAATATTTGCTAACATGGATCAATAGTCATATCATCTCTTGGAATTATTTTAATTTTTCATGAAAGTATACTTAACTTCTGTTAGGTGATAAGCATAATCTAATAACGACATTAATAACCACACTTTACAGGTCACAAAAAAATTGTGACATTATTACATTCAACATATCTAATCTGCAGTTTTGATTTTCCAGGTGGTTGGACTAACCCACTCATTGCCGACTGGTTCGCAGATTATGCGAGGGTTGTATATTCCCTCTATGCAGATAGAGTTAAAACTTGGCTAACGATCAACGAACCGATAGTTGTTTGTGATGCTGCTTATAACACAGGCATTTTGGCTCCTGGAATCATCGACACTGAGGTGGCAACTTTCATATGCAACAAGAACGTACTATTAGCCCACGCTAAAGCTTGGAGGATTTATGACGAAGAGTTTAAATACAAATATCATGGTATAATTTTATTTCTGTCTTTGTGAAGTTACTGTTAGAAAACCAAGTCAAATAAAATCTAAAACAACTCCGACTACAGAAAGACTTAAATTCTTCGTCAACTCTCAAAGTTATATTGACTAGAACGCAAACTAATGTAAAATTACTGAAACGATTAATCGCATTTCGACTACAAATTGCCATCTCACAAAAACTCTTATAATTCCTTGAGAACTCAGATTGTCAAACATAACAGGAAACTTTAATTATAATTAATGTTCTTATTTACTAACCCTCAGTTGTCCTGCTTTCCTTCCTTTCTTATATAAGTTATCAATATTTTGCGGTGTTTACCGAGGTAATAGCATAACAATAAATATATTATAATGATTATTTCCTGATTTCTGTTTATGAGTTATCTAAACTTTGTTTGCTTTTAATATCTCCAGGCAAGGTTTCCATAGCAAATCAAATAATGTGGATGGAAGCGTATTCAAACGACGATGAAGATCTAGCTGAAATAGCTCGAGAGAATATAGTTAGTTCTTACTTTTATATTATTATATTTATATTAATAATGAAAATGATAGCTTACCGATAAACCCTCGTGTATTAAAAACTTTTTCAGTGAATGAAATAATACCCATCACAATATTTTGAATTTAAGTGATACTTTTCATTACTATATTAATAGAAACTAATAAAAAGTTATTAGAAACATCTCAGATATATAAAGAATATCTTTATCATAAGAACGTCGCTTTATTCAGGGAGGTCGCTATTCTCATCCAATTTACTCCAAAGATGGCGACTGGCCACCAGTTATCAAAAAAGTGTTAGCAGAAACCAGCAAAAAGCAAGGCTATTCGAAATCAAACCTTCCAGCATTTACTAAGGAAGAAATCGAATTAATAAAAGGTATTGAATTTATAATATCTGAATTATTTAAAAGATTAATGTATAAATCCTATAATCTTTTTTGCAGCAGTTGGTATCTCTTGAGTTGTCTGCCTTGTTATGTCTGCTTTGTATTTGAAATTATTGTACCTTATAATAACAATTACGATGATGCTTATAGAGGCAGAAACTCTTATTTGCGCTAGTGCTCACACATAAGTATGTGTACCATGTGGTACATATTACTCAGAACGTATTCAAAAAAGCAAATAAGCTAACAACATATTCATCACAAACACTGTGTAACGCATTTGTAGAAATCACTCTTATAATCGCTAACTCTTCTGTTTCTTATGTATCTTTAGGTCGAACGTAAACTTCCTAAAAGATAATTACGTAGCGATTTCTGATTAATTTATTAGTAAAGACATAATGTTTGTTTATATTCAATGTGTGGTTTTTTATGATAATTGAATGATTTTTGAAGCAATGTTGGCTTAGTTAGCAGTTTCGATGGACGTAGATTCAAATCCTTGCAACTAGATCGGAGCTCCTTGTGAAGGAACAAGTCGTGATGACATTGTACCGTGATGATATCCTTTTTTCTAAATCCGCCTGGCTAGTAGATACCTCTTTCACTTCGAAAACCCTTGGCTAAGCACCGTTGGTGTGTTCTGGCAGCTGTACTTGAAAGCGAATCCCCTCTAAGTTTAGCGTGCTTAACATCTTAGATCATAGTCAGACGCTAATCCCTATTACATACTATATACTTTTTTTAAGTTGTATTATTGTAAACCTGCAAATTGACTGCAGTATACCTGATGGTAAGCACAGCACAGACCAAAAACAAAGGCAACCACGGAGACACGAACTATCCATCGCCAGTCGCCGCTGTCATACCGACCTGCTTAATGTCCCTTCACGTTACGCTTGAAGTAACCCATGTCATAGAATGAGGGGACACACTAGCCGGGAGGTTGTTCGACAGCTACACGATACAGCAAAGATAGGACGTTGAGAACTTATTAGTTTTTTAGATCGCTTCTCTTCACAATGTTAGTATAGGCGTTACGGGGTCTGGAACTGTAACTGAACATCGAAATATTCACATGATATCAAATACTAGTTCATACACAATTTCGTAAGTTAATTAAATCGAAGACCATTATAATAATGGAAATCGCTTCAACTTCAGAAGATACATTCTACTCTGAGAGATTTCAATTACAATGCAAACAAATATCTTTACAACTCTATACATGTCAGGAACTTATGATTTCTACGGAATGAATCACTACACCAGCAGATTGGTACGTAAACCAAAACCTGACGAGGAACTCACAAGATGGCCTTTCGGAGATATGCCAGAAATTAATGCCAAGCTGGAAGGGCACCCCGATTGGAAACAACCTAAGGCAAGCTTATTCCTGGTTAGTGTAATTTATTTTCTAATGTAATGGAAATAACATATTGTTAAATCAATATGTATAGCATTTACCAAGCAATAATTGACACGTTCAAAAACTGTAATGGGCCTGAATTTTAATAAAAATATTTACTAGTTAATCACCATTCCACTGCTACTCTTATAGTAAGCTATCGCTAAGGGTTTATAAATAATGGTACAGTAGCAGACTTAAAGAGTTAATCCTATTTCTAAGATTGTCATTTTACAATTTTCAATCATATTATCAGTTAAAACTAAGCTCGGTTTGAGGTTTGTAATATATAGTTAATGTAGCTTCATTAACCATTTGCCATTAGGTGGATTAAACGCTTTTGAAAGTTCTATATATATTGCCTTTACATAAATATTAATAGAATACTACAACTCTACAATAGTTGGCTATTCTCCAAGGAAGAAATGAGATAATATTATGCCTTTCCGGAGTTTACAAGGGGAATCAAACACTAAAAAGCTAATGGCTCTGTTTTCTTAAACAACAAAATGACGATACCTAATTGTGCGATAAACATAGTGCAACCCAAAAATAACAGTAAGTTTAAAGGTAGTCTTTATTATCATGCTGAACTGAAAACCTCTGGGTAGATGGATATGTACTCGTCGGTCCCGAAACATAACATACTAAAAGGTAATCTCTATGAAGGTATGTAGATGGTAATACAGATCCATTGAGGTAGCTAACAAAGCGATAATCTCACTACAGGTAGGTTTGTTAAAGGTGTGGATGTGATCACAGTTTTTTCCTTTTTTTCTAATCATAACACTAAAATGAATAGCATCTCAGGTAAACCCGTTAGGCCTTCGTCATCAACTCGCCTGGTTGAAGAAACAATACGGCGACATCGAATTCCTCATCACTGAAAACGGTTTTCCTACTCATGGTGGGTTGGATGATCAAGACAGAATCGAGTTTTACAAAAGCTATTTAAAGCAGGTGGGTCGGTTTCATGTTGCTTTCAAATTTTAATTCTCAGGATACAATAGCGTATTATAAAGGTTATTTAGAACAGGTGGGCCACTGACTTTCTTAGGTTATTCTATTTTCGCATTTCATTTTTCCGCTAAACAAGTGTAGGGGCTTTCTATAGTTTGATATTGTCAAATGAAATGTTGAACAGGTACATGTTCGTACTTCATTCACTACAAGAAGAACGGACTTTCTCACATGCATTACAAGTAAATATGCCTTATATCGGTAACAAATCGTAATTGTACTCTTGTCGTCGTCAATTCGTCGAAAATTGGACCGGCCTTATTCCTATGAGCTTCCCAGTTTAATAATTCTTTTTTTCTACCTCTTTCACCTCTTTTGCAAACATATCTACAATATAGTAAAAAAAAAAATAACACTATAGCCTATGAACTATACTCTAAGCATGGTAGTATGGAAAGTTCAACTTAAACAGGTAGACCACCATATTTATTTCTGCACGAAGGCAGTAGTACTTTCACTAATGTGTTCCCATCAAAAGAGTGTAGTACAATTGAGTTAAAGAGAAGTAGCAGCCTATTAAGACGGGCTTCAAGTCAGCCTATCTAATTAGTTGCATTGGAAATATAGGATTTACTATTTCATAACATAAAAAAGCTATTCAAAATCCTTACTTATCAACATTTATTATCAACAGCTTCTGCTTTCCATAAAAGAGGACGGCGTCAACGTAACAGGTTACACTACCTGGACCCTTCTGGACAACTTCGAATGGATGGATGGGTACAAAACCAAGTTTGGACTCTACGAAGTAGACTTCAACTCTCCGGAGCGGACGAGGACTCCGCGCGCGTCAGCTCACTTCTACAGAGAACTTATCCGGAAGCATTCTCTGCGGGAAAAGATTTTCGATGAACTATAGTTTATAAATACACAAAAGCATGTTTTATTCTGTATTTTATTAGTATTATTTTATAATTATACTTCTTTATTTAGGACTTTTCTTCTATGGAATATAATCAGCTTCAGTGCACCTTATGCTTTGTGGATCTAAATCCAGAGTCATTAAAAAGATAGTACTTACTTGCCTCTTTAAATTTCTAATAATTAAAAGCAAAGCCACGGCGTTTCTTTTCATTAGAATGCGAAAGAATCATTGTATTGGACCTGATAGTATTCCAAAAAGGATGGCAACCACGAGCCGTACAAATTATTCGCAACTATCGCTGTGATAATGGACTGCTAACCTCTTGACTGCTGCATATACAGTGGTCTCGATATGTGGTAAACCAAAACGAAGCTATATTGATCCAGTCTTATGTGGGTGGTAGAGCCACGCTGAAACTATGACTGGTTTCAGCATGAATGGATCGGCTTGCCTGCGGTAGTACCACCTGACCCACATAAAACCAACGTGAAGTAACAGTACTTGCATTGTTGCGTTTCGTTCGGTCAGTGAGAGCGCAGGATACCTACCTCCTTTCACCTCTCCTCTCCTCTTCTTTCCTCATTCCTCAAGTATTTTTAACTTTTGTGGCGGTTTACTTTTACGCACTCGAGAAACATCGCCCGTGCTCGAGAAACATCGCTAGCGCTCGAGAATGCTCGGCTAGTCAGTCAATTCGGATCTACGACGCCAGAAGGCCGCTCGCGCTGTGTTGGTTCCGCGCCGGTGATTTAACGATTGAATATAAGTAATTGCCATACTTTGATGAATTGTCAGTATTAAAACATCAAAAAATGGATTTAATCGCTTACATAATTATAAACCGAGAAACTAGAGTGAACCCATGCAAAACCTTATGTACTAGTACAGCCATGAGCTATTACCGGTTTCAGCATGATAGGTTGGCTCGTCCGGGGTAATATCACCCGCTCACAGAAAACAGACGTGAAGTAACAGTACTTGCATCGTTGCGTTTCATTTGGTTAGTGCGAGCTCCGGAGGCCCATGCCCTATCTCCCCCCAACCCTTCCCGTCTCTTCTTTTCTTTCCCCTTCCCCCAAAAACAGGCTGGTAACGCACTTGCGACTCCCTTGGTATTGCTAGTTTCTATGGACGGCTGTGATTAGCTAATACCGAGTGACCAGCATATTCGTTTGCATCCTATAATAAAAAACAAATAGTGGTTAATATTATAAATGGGTATTTTTGATTATTCTTGGGTCTGCCGCGATTCTGTACCACTTCTGGAATATTTGCTTGAGAACATATGCTTGGGTTGATGATTTTTATGCGATCATGCGTAAGAGGGCATCCATCTTAGAAAGTCTTCGCGACAGTCCTAACAGAATAATGAAAGCACATTTAGACATATACGATAGTTCTTATTTGAAGCACTGGATATCGGTGTTAACATAATTATAGTAACTTTGTGGTATTACAATAAATTTCTTATTTTGATTAAATAGCTCGGTAATTTTATTGATATTTTTAAAATGGACCCTTGTTATCTTATGAATATAATAAAAAACAAGAATACTCAGTTTTTGAGCATCGACGAAAAGTGGCTTGGTGTTTTAAAGTATGAATTACATAATATGATTCCACCGTCCCCATTCTATCAGAGGGCAACTTCGTGAGGTTTTATTTATTTTATTTTTACAAAAAGGTACAATTACAGATGACAGATTGAGATTATTTGCTTAACAAAACTATTATAACATAATAAATCTGAAATCCAATTACAAATTGTACACAACATTATCAATTTTAACAATAACCACAATTTCCACTACTATGTAGTTGAAATTCTCGTAACTTGTACAAAGCGATTCGCTTTCATAATTTAGGAGTTTCCAAAGGTAGAGTGAACAAGCATCTGGTAAGCGATACATCGTCGGCCTCATCGTCACTTACTATCAGATGAGATTATGGCCAAGCACGTACCTCTTGAACGTAAAAAAGGAATAAATGAAATGAATGTACATTTACTCTGAATAGTAGGTATCCGATATACTTTTCAGTATCACTGATTGATAGATTTATAGGTTTATAATAAATAGTCCGTAGGATTCAAAGAGATATAATTCAACGAACAGAGAGAGTACAATTCAGTGACACAGTAAAATCCGGAAGGGCAAATACAAAAGTGACATTGACATTAGTGACATTAATGACAATACATTTTTAGAGACCCAGATATACAAAACAGCAGAGTATGCTACAAACGATCATTATTCTTGACCTAATTTATTTATAGCTTTGTGTTTATATATATAGCTCTAACACTACCCCTTAAACCAATGTCATAAATACTTACTAAATACACTGTCTATAAACTTTAATACAATGTAGAATGTATATAAACCAAATCATAAGAGTAATTTACAAATTATATAAACATAATTCTTTTACAAATTTATCATGTTTCTCTTTTGTCAAAGGTTTTGTCAATAAATCTGCAATCATCAAGTCTGTTGACAAATACTTAACATTAACAATGTTTTTCTTTATATTTTCTCTAATGAAATGATGTCTCATATCAATGTGCTTAGTTCTACTATGATACATACAATTAGTAGTTAATTTTTGAGCAGATTGGTTATCATTATATAACATTACATTACAATTAATATTCAGCAATTCATTAAGAAAATTTCTTACAAAAAGAGCTTCTTTACAACTATCAGAAAGTGCCATGTATTCAGCCTCTGTGCTTGAGAGAGCAACAGTTTTTTGCTTACGACTTTCCCAAGAAATCAGTGAATTACCAAGCTTAAAAGCAAAACCAGTGAAGGACTTACGGTCAAGTTCATTACCGCCCCAGTCAGCATCTACATAAGCAGTTACGTTCAAACCACTCTTCTGAAAAACTAAACCATAGTTTATTGTACCTTTAAGATAGCGAAGAACACGTTTCAAAGCTTTTGCTGTTCAGAGTGACACTCATTAAACTGACTGAGCATACTCACAGCATGAGCAATATCTGGTCGGGTATACACTGCTATCTACATAAGACAGCCAATCAAATTCCTGTAATGGGAATTTGTACTTTTATTATCACACTTTTGTAATTTAATTCCTTTTTCTAATGGTGTTTTAGCAGGCTTACAATCTGTCATGTTGAACTTCTCCAATACTCTTTTTATGTATCCTATTTGATCAAGTGTAACTTTATTTTGACTTTTATTTATCCTCATTCCAAGAATGTGATGTGCAGATCCTAAATCCTTCATCTCAAATGTATTTATAAGTTCACATTTTACCTTTTCTTTTAACGATGAATTATTAGAAAACAATAAAATATCATCCACATATAGTGCAATTATTATTAAGTCACTCTTAATATTTATATAATAAACACATGGTTCTGAGGTCATCCTTTTGAAGTGCATTTTCTGTAATAACACCTCGTTTATTCTCTCATACCACATTTTAGAAGCTTGCTTCAAACCATAGATAGCTTTATTTAGTTTGTACACAAAATGTTCTTTACCTTTTACTATGAAACCCTCGGGCTGTTCCATACATATATCTTCATTTAAGTTGCCATTCAAAAAAGCAGTCTTAACATCAAGATGATCTATTTCCATATTATATTCAGCAGCAATAGCAAGTAGAGTTCTAACAGTTGAGTGTCTTACCACCGGAGAGAATGTTTCTTCATAGTCAACTCCATACTTCTGTGAGTAACCCTTTGCTACAAGTCGTGCTTTGTAGTTCAAAAGCTCACCATTGAGACCCCTCTTCTGTTTAAAAATCCATCTACACTTAATTGGTTTCTTATTCTTTGGTTTCTCCACTAGAGTCCAACATTTGTTGTCATAAAAAGATTTATACTCATCTTTCATCGCTGTTTTCCATTGAGCTGCGTCAATGCCTGACAAAACTTTCTGCTCAGTTTCTGGTTCATCATCTCCGTTGCATAGTTTTTGAACCAACAGGACAGATGTTCCAGCCTCATCGAGATCTTCATATGCTGATGAATCTGATGTCATCTCAGCCAGAGTTGAGCAACCTGGAGAGTAAGTGGGATCCGCAGAAATATTTGTTTCTAAAGTGGTATCAACCTCACTGTCTGAATCATAAACTGTAATTGTACTCAACCTAGTTCTTTGGTCATCAGAAAACTCTGGCCTTACAGTGGATGGTTCAGACTGGCTCGGCTCAATTTGTTCAACAAGTTTCCCCCCTGTATTATTTTGAGAAAGTTCATTGAACACAGAGTCAAAATTATCATCATATGACCTATTATTGAAAAATTTATTCTCTAAGAAAATCACATCTCTTGCTTTGACACATTTGTACAAATTTCCAGGATCTATCAAACGATAACCTTTTGTACTTTCACAGTATCCAACAAAAATATGCTGCTTGGATTTTGAATCCAATTTCTTTCTATTTGGGGTTACGTCATATGCAACGCACCCAAAAATACGTAAATGACTAACATTTACCTTTTGATTGCTCCATTTTTCCTCAGGCACTTGTCCAATTAGCGCCTTACTCGGTGTCCTGTTTTTGAGATACACAGCAGTATTAACAGCTTCTGCCCAGAACTTATTGTCCAAGCCGGCATCTCTTATCATGCACCTGGCTTTCTCAACAATAGTCCAGTTTGCTCTCTCTGCCACACCATTTTGTTGAGGAGAATACGGGACCGTTGTGTGATGTTTGATTTCGTTATCTTTCAGGTAAGCCTGTAATTTAGTATTAACAAATTCACCACCATTGTCACTACGTATAATCTTAATCTTGTGGTTTGTTTCATTTTCCACTAAGGCTTTGAAATTTCTAAAATGTTCAAAGACTTCATTTTTGTTACTCAAAAAATAAACAAATGTTTTTCTACTGAAATCATCAATGAATGTCAGAAAGTATCTACTACCACCAATAGATTTATTTGGCATTGGTCCACACAAGTCAGTGTGCACCAATCCTAATAACTCTGTCGCTCTTGTATATGACTTTTTAGGAAAGGGAGCACGAGTCTGCTTACCTTCAATGCAGGCTTCACACGGATTAAATGTATTGGAATTATATTTAATACCTGTGACCATTCCTTTATTCATCAGTGCCATACTCCTGGAGTTCAAGTGACCAAGTCGACGATGCCACACTTCCTGTGACTCCTCGTTTACTATAATACCTTTTGATGAGCTCGACGAGGAAGTCATTAAAGTCTTATCGCTAGGCAGCTTTTCTTTGGTAACTGTACTGTAAGAAGCAAAATTAGTATTGCCTACCCCCACACACAAAGGCTGATTAATGGAATTAAGTTTATATATACCATCCCTAAGAGTGGCAGTTGCCAAGACTTCATTCTCATAAGATATAATGCATTTCTGTTTACTAAAAGTTACTTTATAACCTTTCTTCACTAAACAACTTACAGAAAGTAAATTCGCTGAAAGACTAGGTACATAATAAACATCTTTGATTGTTTTCACACTGTCTTTTAGTTTGACACACACATTACCTTGTCCTGCTGTTTGTAATTTTTCACCATTTGCAACACTCACTTGTGACGGGTTTGCTTCATGAAAATCACAAAATAATTCTCGGTCATTACACATATGGTTTGATGCACCACTATCGACATACCATACACCGCTCTGGAAGCTGACGGAGAGTGCCGTTAGGAGAGAGTTAGGTGAATCCTTGGATGGTCTAACTCTATAAGACTGTTTGTCTTTTTCTGGCTTCTTATTACTGTTCCTCGGGCAGTCTTTAATAAAATGTCCAGTCTTCTTACACTTAAAGCATTTAGGTGTTTTTCTTGTTGTTGTGAATGCCATGGTATCTTCAGTTTTACTCCTGCGGTCATATTCATGTAATAATTTACCTTTGACTATGTCACTAGACAACTTTAGATTTGAATTCTCAAGCGCCATAATTAGTGGATCATAATCACTTGGTAACCCACTGAGCATGATGACAGCCAAAAACTCATCATCAAGAGATGAATTTATATCAATCAGTTGCTGTGATAACTCCTGCAGCTTGCCAAGGTAGCTCTCCATGCTGCCATGTTCTGTCAATTTTGTACTGAACAATTGTCTCAATAAGCTTAGTCTTCGGCATAGCCCTTTATCCTCATAGGCTTTGCTCAGATTGTTCCACGCCTCACGTGCATCCTTTACGTTCCTGACATGAGTAAATGCACTTGGTTGTATTGACAAACATATTCTCGCAAGCGCCTTCTGTGTTTTTTTAATATCTGAATCACTCAATGTTCCTTTCTGCTCACCATCAACAATATCCCACAGGTCTTCATGGATTAAAATCATTTTCATGCAAAATTTCCAAGTTGAATAATTATCCATACCTTTAAGTTTTTCAATGGTGTGCAATGTTGAAGCATCTCCTGCCATTTTGTATCCACACGTACACGTTATAGTTTATTTTGTAAAAAATTTACGGTTATCGTGCAGATTACAATTCCTGGGCCCATAACCTGATAGATTTACAGATTTATAATAAATAGCCCGTAGGATTCAAAGAGATATAATTCAACGAACAGAGAGAGTACAATTCAGTGACACAGTAAAATCCGGAAGGGCAAATACAAAAGTGACATTAATGACAATACCCAGATATACAAAACAGCAGAGTATGCTACAAACGATCATTATTCTTGACCTAATTTATTTATAGCTTTTGGTTTACATATATAGCTCTAACACTGATGACATTTTTTTTATAGTAGCACTGCATAGTGGCTGCACTGTACCTGATGGTAAGCACTGTGTAATCCAAAAACAATGGCGACTGCCGAGAGATACGTCATCCTTCGTCGGTCATCGCTGTCATGCCGGCCTGCATAAATACCTCTTCAATTTACGCTCGAAGGACCCCATATTATAGGAAGGAGGGAACACGCTAGCCGGGAGATTGTTCCACAGCTTCACGGTACGGTAAAGATAGGACGTTGCGAACTTTTTAGTTCGTGCCCAGATAGGGTTTACCGTAAAACTGTGGCTCCGTAGAACAGCGCGCGTGGTTCGATTGTCAAAAGGAGAGGAAGGGATTAAATTGAAAAACTGCAGAACACTCGCCATGATACAGACGGTAGAACACGCTCAGTGAGGCAATATCCCTGCGCAGTTGAAGCGGCTTTATAAACTCTGCAATATCTGCATCATTAACAATGCGGACAGCCCGTTTCTGCAACCTGTCCCGAGCATCCAATAGGTATTTGAAATTACATATATGTAAGATTACACTAATCAGTTAAGTAGTCGACGTGTGGAAACGTAACAAATACTTCAATTCGCATTAATAATACTTGTTAGGGCTATGATAATATTTATAGATATTAGTTTAAAATGTTTATAACAGCTGCCTTATTGATATATGATAACAGGCCTCCACTGAAATCACTTTCATTATCGTAATCATTTCAGTATTAAATATGTGTGCCTCGAAGATAGCTGTTTTAAGGTAGGTTCTTTTTTATACTATTGCTGTCAAACAAACAGGCGGTCCACTTGATGGTAAGTGATCACCGCCGCTTATGGACGCCTGCCACACGAGGGGAGCGGTTCGTTTTTTGAATGTTTGCAAATTAATCCGAAAACGTTGCCGCTGTGAGTTCATTCCAGAAACGATCTACGTAGAAAAAAGCATATGAGAAGTAGACGACTTCCAACCATCGAGATGACACGGATGGAATTTCAGTTTATGACCAATCGTTCGCTAATGGAACTCAGCAACAGGCATCGAGCCGTACAGCTCTTGAAAGCACTCTTTGTGTTAAATCTTGTAAAGGATGTAAAGTGACACAACGTCCCTACGAAGCGTCTTTTTTTTAGGAGACTCTTAGTCCGCAACTTTTTTGTTTTCATCTGTATTGTTAATCAAATGATCTTCTGCCTCTTCCTAGGAACTTCATTTCATCCGCGTGGAATACGATTTTGAAACATTCTTCATTGGTGCTCCGCTCCTATTGCTCTTAGAGCGACGATATATAGCATTTTGCCTTCCTTAATAAATGAGGTCCCTACCACTGAAGGAATCTTTTTAATCAGTAGTTCCTGATATTAGCACGTTCAAGCAAACAAACTCTTTAGCTTTTTAGTATAGATAAATAAACGTTTATTTCAAATGTAATGTAGCTTATACAGCATGCGAGACTTACAATATTATCACTATAATTATTTGACCTAACTATCATCACTGTTGTACCATTGTCATCTTATTTATGAGTAAACACCGGATTTTTAATTGCAACTATATATAAGTTACAGTTATGTTACTAATACGAAAAAAAAACTACACGTGGCAGAGATGCGAATGTTAAGGTGAATGTGAACTAGAACGGACAAGATTAAGAGTGAGTATATATCTATCAGAGGAAGTTTGAAAGTAGCATCAGTGACAGAGAAGCTTAGGACTGATTAGCATGATATGGACATGTCATGAGGATAGATGAAAACCATGTTGTGGAGATTTAGATGACATCTCATAGGCGAGAGTAGAGAAGGAGAACATGTTGTGTCAACCCTACTTAGATAAGATAAAGGTAAGAAGATATCACTTTTATAACTTCAAAACAAAGAATGAAGAGATCAGGTTGCATTATAAAGAATGTTTAGGATTGACGTCGTTAATCACATTGGCATTATGCTACATAGTGATTAACTGGACAGCCTCTAAGACAATAACAAAAGATAAATCGATTATTTAAGGAGAGAATAAATTTCAGTTTACTAATTGGTGCGACGGTATGCTCCGACGACTTAGCTTTCCCGCCTGGATTTAAGTTCGGTGCAGCGTCAGCATCATACCAGGTCGAAGGCGCCTGGAATGTCAGTGGTGAGTCTGATTTAATTATATATAAATTATTATTTATTTAAAAGAGATTATTTTGCAAGGTGACATGACATAATATGATAACTTAGTAACTTATATACGTGCATAATCCAATTGATTTTTGCCACGCCGATATTAACACAATTAAAGTTAAATTAGTTTCATAAATCTTGTCACAATTTTTTTATGCGCAATTCACGGAACCTTCTCCGGTTTGTCCTGCTCTGATGATTAAAAAAATGAGGTAGCCATAAGGACTGCCGACTGAAGTAAAAACTCAATACAATAGAATAATTGTGTTAAGGTTTGATTTTTAAATGTGAAACATCTATAGGCTTGGATAAATTTAACTATTGGCTTGACGCGACCTATCGACTCAAAACACGGAACTTTGCACTATTAACGAAACATTCAATAATATTTGCACTCTATTTGTGTAAACATAAGATTCAAATTGTTTTGTCGGCTACTCGTTCTTCTAGTGCTACGCGGCACGCGCCGACAACCTAGCGCCCTTTGATAAATAACGCCATACACACTGCGCTTTATTTCTCTTATTTCAGTGGTTCCGTAAATTTACTAAAGATAAATTATCTATCAGTTAATTATTAATGTGTATATATATTTTGAATTTACATATTATAAAATTAACCTACAATTCGACAAGTTGATTTCTAAGGGCATGTAAGGCATGCAACGTCAGTTATGTTAAAAATATTGAAAAGGTTGAAAAGGAACGTAAGAATAAATTGAAAGCTATCAAAATGTCTTTTTCATTTACATGTTGTGTAAAATTTAAATAGTACAGTGAGTAACGTATGTTTTAATAAATTTACTATGCGTGTAATGTATTTTATATAAAAAATAGCTTTCTGCACTTATCCTCTATATAAACTTTAATTATGCCAAGTTTCACGTTAATCTATTCGCACAATTCACTTAAAAAGGGGTACAAAATTTTGGCTTCACGTATTAATAACAAGTTTTTACCTATGAAATTGCCGTTCTGCAGTACTGGCCATTTCAAATCAAAATAATTTTTGTTTGGCTAAGAATTCTAATTTCAAATTAATTTTATTTTAAAAACATGGAATTCTTTTTCCAAAAGTAGTCATTAGTTTATTGATTAGTGTTACATTTTCATCGCATTTCAATGTTTTTTGTCATCATGGATAAGTTAAAAATTCGAGTAATTATGGAATATGACTACCGTCGTGACAGCAACGCGGCACAAGCGGCACGCAACATCGACGTTTACGGAGCTAACACTACAAACCAACGCACCACCTGTTATTGGTTTGCTCGCTTCCGTTCTGGGAATTTCGACCTGAAAAATAGACCTTGCAGTCGCCGAAGATTTTGGTCGATAATGAAGAATTAAAGGCGATTGTGGAAGCTGTGTATCATATACACAATCTACAGCTGAATTATCAGCAGCTTTCGACGTAAGCGTCAAAACAATATTGATCCATTTGCGTCAAATTGGCAAGGTAAAAAAGCTTGACAAATGCTCAATGATCGCCAGCGCGAAGTGCGCGTCGAGACGTGCCTTGCACTGCTCAACAGACACACAAATGAAGGAATTTTGAACCGCATCGTTACCTGCGATGAAAAATGGATTCTGTTTGATAACCGCAAGTGCTCAGCAAGTTGGTTGGATCCTGGTTCAGCACCTAAACAATGCCCTAAACGAAAACTTACCCCTAGAAAAGTGATGGTCACTGTTTGGTGGTCTAGCGCCGGTGTAATGCATCACAGCTTCTTACCAAACGGGGTTAGCATTACTGCAGATGTGTACTGTGAAGAACTGAACACAATGATGGAGAAGCTGGCACATCTCCAACCAGCATTGGTCAATCGCTCGTCTCCGCTGCTCCTGCACGACAACGCGCGACCTCACACTGCACAGCAGATGGTCTCCAATTTGCAAGAACTGGGGTTGGAAGTTCTCTATCGTCCGCCCTACTCACCAGACCTTGTGCTTATAGACTACTACTTTTTCCAGAATTTGAATAATCCCTTGGCGGGAAAAAAATTCAATACCCAAGAGGCAGTACAAAATGCCTTTCAAGAATTTGTTGCCTCCCGTCCAGCTGATTTATTTAAGAAGGGCATCAATAATCTGCCACTGTGTTGGCAAAGATGCCTTGATTGCATGGGTGATTACTTCGATTAATACAAATAAATAATACTTGGAAAAAAATCGTTTAAATTTTTTCATACAAAACGCTAAATAGGTAAAGACCTAATTTATATGTGATGATTATACTGAGAGACACGGAAAGTAAATATCTAAATGCTTTACAAACGATACGATGTTATAATTATTAATTATGTTATCAAAATATAGGATATTATATCAATTGATTAATGATAAAAGTATTAAGTCCATCGCTAGGTTTTGACAGTGAGCACGATAAAAATTGTAAACACGTAGTGCAGAAACAGGGCCGATTAATTAAGGCAAACAAAATGAAAACCTGCATGATCTTCAACTCTGCAATGTAAACAGAAAGCGATGACAAGAAATCAATTTATCTGTGATCCTTCTACTGGTATTATTGCGCATATAGATATTGTGGTGGTCGTAAATCATCGCTCTCCGCAATATTTGTGTAATGTGTTTTATTAACATACATTCTTTATTTTTGTAGAAGTTCTGTGTTTGTCCCTCGAACGATTAAGAAATATTTATACAGTCACTCTAACTATTTGCTATATCTGTTATGCACGTTCTTATCAGACTCTGTCGTGTCAATATTCCGATTATACTATATTGATTATGTATTCGGTATCTTAACTATACCCTCCCAATATATTTTTGATAATTTAATGTATGTCCGCAAAACTTAGATATGCTGTATTAAGTAAAAGATCAACATAATTTAAATACTAGAAACTTTAACAAGTTAATCATTCTATGCTTCAAGCTCGCTAAGGGCAAACAAATTTTTTTAATTAATAGTGTTAGGTTTTATAACAAAATCCCAATACAGGTTACCGATTTGACGGATAGTGAGTTCAAGAATCATGTCAAGCGGGTTTTAATATCGAAAGTCTTTTTTTATATCATAGGAGGCAAACGAACAGACGGGTCACCCGATGTTAAGTGTTCACCACCGTCCATAGACACATGCAACACCAGGGAAGTCAAAAGTGCGTTTTCAGCCTGTGTTGGCTGATGAGGGGAGGAAGGGAACAATGCAAGCACTGTTACCTCACGCCGGTTTTCTGTGAGAGGGTGGTACTACCTCGGACGAGTCGACCCATTCACGCTAAAGCCAGTAATAGTTTCAGCGTGACTCTACCACCTACAAAAGGCTATTGTACGGTGGACCATTATGTGAACTATTGTGACGTCTGGAAATGACGCTCCTCTCTTTGCATTAACTAAAAACGTAACTATTGATGTTTTGTAAAAATACGTAACATAAACGGATTACTTCGATATTTCTTGCCTGTTCCTTTCGATGAGTGAGTTGTTTTCCGAACCGGTGGTAACAATAAATTTCATAAGCGCCTTCTCAGGGCCTAAATTGAATAAAGGATATTTTGATGGTAGAGCCACGTTGAAGCTCTTACTGGGTTCAGCATGAATGGATCCGCTTGTTCGAGGTAGTACCACCCTCTCACATATAACGTCGTTCGGTCAGTGACGGTGCTGCAGGTCCACCTCCTCTCCCCTCTCCTCTCCCCCCTTTCTCCATTCTCTCCAAACACAGGCTGGCAACGCACTTGCAACTCCTTTGGTGTTTTATAGGTTACATTTTGGAGAGTGTGCACAGGAATTACATAATATAATTCCGTCGTCCCCACTCCATCAGAGAACGACTAGACGCCGTAAGGATTTCCACCTTTACGTGGTTGATATTCTCGCAATTCGTACGAAATGATTTGCTTCCACATTTATTATACATACGCCTAAGGAGCGGAAATCACTCCCGGCGTCTGTCTTCCCGACATCTTATAACTTGGGAGTCTTCAAGAGTAGAGTGAACAGGCATCTAGTGGGTAAGCGCGATACATCGTCGGCCTCATCGTCACTTACTGATGGTAAAATTGTGGTCAAGCGCGTGCCTGTTGAACATAGAAAAGAGCACTGTGTTCTACATACTAGAACAATAGGTAATACAAACCAAAGCGTAATAAATTCACGTCCTTCACTTCCTATAACTATTCATTATTCAATGTAAATATCTTGTAGATACATGCTCGCTGTCCGTTAAAGGTATCGTTTCATTTTCGCCATTTTTTTATTAGAAATTATTATATATAGACAGTAATTAAGGGGTTTTTATTTCATTTTTTATACATTTATATATTTTAACTTTTAACCTTAGTACCTGGGCGACCGAGCCTAGCTCGGTTCTTGAAAAAACATTTTTAAATTAAAATAAACTCTTAGATTTGCCTTATAAAATTAACATTCTTTTACAAAAAAAATATTAAAGAAATATATCTCTTCTGCTATCACTCGGATTCGAACTGAAGTTACACGGATTTTCTAAGCAACCGATTTCCATCTGAGCTATTTTGTTTTGACAGCGCCGGCGATATTTACCTTCATAACCTAGCTATATTTTTTTATTGCCTGAAATCGTAGTTAAAAAAGATGTCTATGAATAAAATCTATCTAGATCGATTCATCGTCCCCGAAACTACCTACATACTAAGTTTCATGGAAATAGATGACGACATTTCCGAGATCCTGAATATATACAAATATAAAAATATACAAGAATTGCTCGTTTAAAGGTATAAGATATTAGATGATGTTGTGACCTAATATGGTAAGAGCTCAAGTGTAGCTGTTGGAATATACACAGGTGTGTTTGTCCTTAGATTAGTTCGGTGAAACTTTTAAGACCTTGCTAGGTCAATAGTGTAGTCAATTCGAGAAAAAAAAAGCGTTTTTCCTTAGTAATACATTTTCGACTCCAGTGTTGTAGTTAGACAGATGGTTGTGAGAAAAGACCTACCAGAATAATGTGGTTTCATCATAATGTTATTTTTTTGCTTATTGCAGTATTTGAATCTAAGTCAATTGTCACGGTCACTTCACCACCATGGCTTCTTTAGAAGTTTTCATGATAATAACCTTCATTACATATACATACAATGAACCGTTTGTCGCTTGTAATATAAATGCTTGTAATAATTGCTTTGTTCTAAGAACTTTGATCGAGATAAAATAGATAGATTAGATCAGTGGTATTCAACCTTTTCTTTTAAATGGGCCACAAACACGTTTCAATAATGGTGTCGCGGACCGCAAACAACAACTATTTAGGTATTAATTTAAAAAAAAAAATACTGGGGTCTATTTAATTTTCTTAATAATGTACACAGTGTAAACTCTTAGTCTGATGGGCACGAAATTTAAAATTGAAAATAAAGTATAATCGGTGCGGCAATACCGAGGACCCGGCGGGCCGTAGATTGATTACAGCTGGATTATATCTAGCAGTCTTATTTAACAACTTCTGTTACAAGTCGTGATGATTAGAGACCGTGTAACGATTTATTTTCAGATAAAAGTGAAAGTATATGGGACCGTCTAGTTCACGCAAATCCCAGCGCCATATCTGATCTTAGCAACGGAGATGTTGCATGCGACTCGTACCATTTATGGGAACGCGACATCGAAATAGCCTCGGAACTAGGCCTTGACTTCTACAGGTTCTCAATATCCTGGCCTCGATTAATGCCAAATAGTTTCATGAATAAGATCAGTGAAGATGGCAAGGATTATTATAACAAACTCATCGATGGACTCCTGGCGAAAGGCATTGAACCTGTCGTTACTTTATACCATTGGGATTTGCCACAAAGATTGCAGGATCTCGGTGAGTGCTTTGTCTACAAATGAACTTAATTCTCTAAGCACTTCGCCATGAGTTTTTACCTACTCCATTTTGATTATTGACTTTATCTATACTAACGGGATTAGTTAAATATAATCCTATATAATAAATCTATTATTCATGTTCTTTTCCTCTACCACACAGAGAAATACATCAGCTGTCCGTGGTTTTTAAGTTTCTTTGTAGGTATGTCCTAATAAAACTTGTTTATGATTCTACTTCAAAAGTACCTTAGCTACCCCTATTTATGTTATAAAATTGCCATCTTTCAGTCCGAGTAAATGCAGTATTCCGCCACAATCCACAAGTTCTACACTTTACAATATAATGTTATCATTAGCTGCTTTAAGTAATTTAACTACTAACATCGTTGCCTTACATAGTATGAACTATAAACTTACAAAATATAATGATCACCCAATATCAGATTAACTACATGCTCATTTCATGTCTTTTTTCCTTTTGTCAAGTTAAATATTAGCTAACAAGTGTAAAGATATACAATCTTTCCGAAAAGTTGTCATTCTTATGTAGCTATAGTATTAAATTTTATATAAGATGCTAAAAGTAATCCAAAGACAATCAATTCAATTACTATTCTCAAATAAGCTTACAGTGACACCACGGAACATTCCGTAAGTACTTCAATTGTATAAGTGTTACAAACCATACTCTTCGCATACTGTAAATACTGAGCTTTTTGCCATAATTATGTAACTTTCCAGGTGGTTGGACCAACCCTCTCATAGCCGACTGGTTTGCAGACTACGCGAGGGTCGTTTATTCCCTCTATGGCGATAGAGTTAAAACTTGGTTAACGATCAATGAGCCATTAGCAGTTTGTGATGGTGCTTATAACACAGGCATCCTTGCACCCGCAATAATCAATGCTGAGGTGGCATCTTATCTATGTAATAAGAACGTACTGTTAGCGCACGCTAAGGCTTGGAGAATTTATGATGAAGAATTTCGATACAAATATCATGGTATGGTAGTATTTTTACTTCAGTCCATGCTATAGTATGTAGTCTATTCTATTGTAGTACAGTAGACGGATGTGTAGTGTTACTAAAATAAATAAGATTAAGAATAAGTATGTCAAAAGAGGTTTGAATATAGCACCAGTAGTAGAGAAATTAAGTAGTTACAGATTAGCATGACACGGATATACGAGTAGCATGAGAAAAGATAAAAGTCAAGTAACAATAATAATTAGGAGTATGGAAGAGTAGAGTAAGACTGAAGAGGTGTGGACGTATTGTGTGAAAAATGATGTGTACAAAAACTGTGAGTTTCGTTCGTCACATTTTATGTTATGCCTTTTATTATGACTTTACTTAGGTGGAATAAGAGTAAGAAGATGATGAGTACCATGTAATTTATTTAAAGTTTGTTTACCGTTATTCTTTACAGGTAAGGTTTCCATAGCTAATCATCTAATGTGGATGGAAGCTCATTCAGACGAGGATGAAGATGTAGCTGAAATGGCTAGAGAGTATATGGTTAGTAGTAGCTTTCTAGATATATGTCAAATTTGAAATATTTTAGTGACTTTGTAATTTTGAAGGAACTCTTAATCATAAAACCTCATATGTTAATAATATTATTCAATACCAAAAGTGTATTTATACAAAAACAAAATATCAATACGAAAACGCATGTCAACAATTAAATAACTCACTTAACACAAATTAATTATAAAAATTCAGAGAAATAGAAATAACAATGTGAATTGGAAAGTACACGCACTATACAACAACACCATGAATAGTGTCATAATGTGTACAGCCACCTGAGATACAGGATTACCTAGTTTAGGTGGCAGCGGTCATATGTAGAATCCATCAATTTTTTATCTACCTTTTGATAGTTTTTGCGATTCATAATTCTAGTTTGATAAGTTACATAATATTTTTTTTGTAATTTTTATGATTTATTGTGTATTGATGTTAGCATATTGTATATTACTGTAATAATCTAGTATTACTTGTAAAATAATAAAACAACACCGTATTGTATCGCATACTTTTAAATGTAAAAATGTATGTTTATGAGCAATAAATAAATAAATAAAATAAATAAATAAAATTACTTAAACCTTCAAAAGAGACGACCGAGCAAGAATGTGCTCTATGACTCGACTGACTCTCCTTTATAGTATTCAACTAATGTACGATCATCGGAGATCAGTCAATAAGTTCGATCAATGACGTTACAGGTCAATAGTACGGACAGTTCTAAAACAATCGTCTGCTAACAATATTTTATAACGTAATTTTATGCAGGGTGGTCGCTATTCTCATCCAATTTACTCCAAAGATGGTGACTGGCCACCAGTCATCAAAAAAGTTGTAGCAGAAATCAGCACGAAACAGGGATATTCGAAATCAAATCTTCCAGCATTTACCAAGGAAGAAATTAAATTAATAAAAGGTGCTTCTTTGATATTATTTGACAGAGTCTTTTTATAATTGGTAAATTTGACCAGTAAATGTAAATATTAACATCGATCTAAGCTTTCGTTATCTACTTACTACTCAGAAGTATTATATAATTTTCATGTTTTTACAAGGTGGACACGACTCTTATGAAGGGTCTTAGATATATTTCCCTACCTTGAACATTTTAGGTTTAATTTCTGTTAGTTTTAATTTTAAGAAGGTGTCCCCGAAAAAGAAGAAGTAAAGTAACTTACGTTGAACAGTAAATATAATCGCTAATTCGTCTGTTGCATACATTTCGCTTACACTTACAAAATTGGCAGTAGTTGGTTTAGGCAGTAGTCTCCTAATCCGATATGCCCAATCATCTGTCATTTTCCTCAGCCATCCGTACTTTCGTTTTGTTCTTACACATCCAGTATCAGAAGTATAGACTACATAAAAATTCTATATAGTTTTTCTATACAATCCAATAACCCAACACTCTGGTTTTCAAAGTGCCGGATTACTAAGACTCTACTGTATTTCTGGCTAAATTCATAGGTTAGATCATAATATATTTTTTTTATGCCGTGGCATTTTTGGATATTTATTTTTTTATGGCACAGATAATTTAAGCTTTCATTTTACTTACATTTTTTTTTATCGAATTGACTATGCGATTCGCCTAACAAGGCTTTAACAGCTTCACCGGAGTACACAACATATGTAATAACGAGGGTTAAACAAAAATAAGACTTGGACATTACATTACAACAAGTAGAATGTTGTAATTTTTTTGCCTGTTAAAATTATTAATAAATTTGATTACACATAACAAAAGTCCTTAATGCTTTATGATACGTTTCAGGAACTTATGATTTCTTCGCAATGAATCATTACACCAGCCGGTTGGTGCGTAGAGCAAAACCAGATGAAGAACTTCTTGAATGGCCAATGGGAGATATGCCAGAAGTTAATGCCAAGTTTGAAAAGCACCCAGATTGGAAGCAACCTGTGGCGAACTGGTTTATGGTTAGTCTGATAATTTTAAATTGTTGTACAAGTACTGTTACGTCAATAAGTATCTTTATTGCGTAGTACTAACCCGATTAGGCCTCTCACGGCAGCGGCTCAAGCCTAGGTTTGATCCCTCGATAGGACGCCCTTGAGTGCGTTGCTTGCGCGATACGATGACACACAGATATACATCACCGCTACAACACTACACGATCACCCCCACACACGTGCACGCCTACACGCTTACACATGAAAGTGGAAGGGTTTACTTTTTTTTCCTTATCGAACTGAAAAACTCTCAATTTTCCGATAATAAATATATGGAGGAATTGATGAGGCGTGTATGCTTGGTACACATATACGTTTCAACAACTCATACATACATGAATAGTTAGCTAGGTTAGCTAAGATAGGTCGCGATTTTGCATGCAACAAGCAACAGCCAAGCCGAGGTGTGCCGTGCACCCTTGAGCTGGTTGCCAAAATAAAATCGGCTGAGTGCCTTAAGCGCTCGCCTTAGTAGTCCGGTGAAGCTGTTAAGACGTTGCTGGGTCAATAGCGTAATCATTTCAAAAAAAAAACCTTAGAACTAAATACAACTGAACGATATAGATTCGGAATCATCAGTGTGCCAGAGTTTTCTTAAAAAGTTTTTCTGTGTAAAACATCATATTCACATTTTTATTTTAAACTACTACTTTTCTCATCGTAGTCTATCTATTATGTATTGGATTTTATGTTTTATTCATAATCTTATGGCATTTGACTCTATATTATGTAATATTAATTGTATTTTACGTAACATAGTTCAGCTATTGTGCAGAATTATAGTGGACGGGAGATAACACTACGAAGCATGAATTCAGAAATGTCACAGACTCCACATAAAGTCCTAACAAGGAAGCAATCATCTTGTTAGAATATTAATAATTACTCTATAATGGTAGCAATAATCTAATAGATTGGTTGCCAAAAATAATATTAAAAATCTACCGCTCCGACTCAATCAATATAATTTAAAGCGAGGCTTAAATTAGTTTCTAAGGTTGTCATGTTGCGATCATCGGTCATAACATCTAACAATATCAGATCTGATTTGATGTTGATGCACTAAGATTTTGCTAATAAATTGTTGGCATTCCGCGTTAGACAGCTGCATCATCTCTTGGTTTCTAAAGTAGCCTCTTGTGGTATGAAGACACGGAAAGAATAAAGCACAGTAGTAGTTTTTTTTTTTCGAAATGTCTAACGCTATTGACCCAGCAAGGTCTTAACAGCTTCACCGGACTACTAAGGCGAGCGCTTAAGGCACTCGGCCGATTTTATTATGGCAACCAGCTCAAGGGTGCACGGCACACCTCGGCTTGGCTGTTTCCTGTTGCATGCAAAATCGCGACCTATCTTAGCTAACCTAGCTAACTATTCATATGTGTATGAGTTGTTGAAACGAATATGTGTATCAAGCATACACGCCTCAACAACTCCTCCATATATTTCCTATCGGAAAATTGAGAGTTTTTCAGTACGATAAGGGAAAAAAGTAAACCCTTCCACTTTCATGTGTAAGCGTGTAGACGTGCACGTGTGTGGGGGTGATCGTGTAGTGTTGTAGCAGTGATGTATATTTGTGTGTCACCGTATCGCGCAAGCAACGCACTCAAGGGCTCCCTACCGATGGATCGAACCTAGGCTTGAGCCGCTGCCGTGGGAGGCCTAATCGGATGTGCGGTAGCGAAATTAACCCCCAGACCACGGCGGCGTGATCTGTGGTTACGCGGGCATGGGCGTGAGCACGCTCTGTTTCGAGGGACAGGCTGGTACTGATCGTTCGCTGACGTGATTGACTCAGGAGGGTCGGTAAAAATGTGTCGCGGACGTCTTTTATAACGCGCAGCGTTAGGTACGAGTTCAAAGTTTGCGGCGGATACCACTAACGGATTGGAGTGATTCGCGGCTTTTTCCAAATAACTAATCGTAAGTGATTTTACGTACGATAGTAGTTTAGAACTTACTTGTATAATCAAATACTACGAAGTTCTTCTTTTTTATAAAAAAAATAAATAGTTCTCGATTTCATGCCGGCCTGCAAGCGTTTCAACAGATCGATACATACTAGATGATCTCAAAACACGACTAAATAGCGACAACCTCCAGCCGGGTACAACCACACTACCCCTTTTTACCACAAAATGTTGATATTAATATAAGAACATTTATCAAATCTACGAGTTTGATAACGGGTTTTTCTGTTACACATTATAAGTTATAATCTATTACAGATAAACCCATTAGGCCTTCGTCGTCAACTCGCGTGGTTGAAGAAACAGTACGGCGACATTGAATTCCTCATTACCGAGAATGGTTTCCCTACTCATGGCGGATTGGATGATCAAGACAGAATCGAGTTCTACAAAAGCTATTTAAAACAGGTGGGTCATTTCTTATGTCATTTTGCTTTTGAATCTCATCTCTTCACTAAAGCCCTGCTGATGTCTATTAATAATGTCATTAATTGAACCTTTCTACGGTTTGATAATGGTGGTATATATCGTATACATGTGTGTCTCATATCAGAACTCACTGAAAATGCGATGTATTTTCTTGCATAATGGAGAAGTAAAGTCATTTGATAACCCTAAGACAACATCCCCGACATCATGAAATTCATCGAGCTAAAGAAGGGACATTAATGAAACGCCCTCGTTCTCTTTCATTTTTTTTGTAAGCATTACCCGCACTTTAGTTAAAAACTATCAGAACATTGCCGACATTACCATCACAGTACAGTTCTTCGGCCAAAAGAAGGGAGATCAATGAAACTCTGATTCTCTCTTCCACCTTCTTTGAACTTCCCGCTCTATAGTGACAAACTATAACACAATACTTAAAAAATATAATCTAGGTTTGATAAAGCCGATTTCACTTTTCATCTGGGGAAGCACAACCGCATACCAATTTCTGCTATAAAGCATCTATATTTCACAATGTTGTATTCAGTTCCAAAAGGTAATTAACGACTTGCATTAACAACTCACAATACGTTCCAAATAATATCTAAGTAGTACCGACCATTTACGACTGTCTTCGGGATAATCCATCTACGCTGACTGCTTGGTCACAAGATTTCGTGCCTGTTTGCCACTTTGTAGTGTCCAAAGTATTCAATTTTATTATTTTTATCAACAGCTTCTGCTTGCTATAAAAGAGGACGGCGTAAACGTAACAGGGTACACCGCTTGGACTCTTTTGGATAACTTTGAATGGATGGACGGATACAAAACCAAGTTTGGACTATATGAAGTAGACTTTAACTCACCGCAGCGGACGAGGACTCCGCGCGCGTCAGCTAACTTCTACAAAGAACTTATTAAGAAGCATTCTCAGCGAGAAAAGATTTTCGATGAGCTGTAATTTATAAATAAAACACAAAAAGATGTTTCACTTTGTATATTATTATGAGTGTGTTGATTATACTTTTCTCTTTTTTATTAAAAACTTTTATTCTATTAAATAAACTCTCATTGCACGTTAGTCTTTGTTGGACGAAGTTCAGCGACGCCGAGAATGTATAATACTTTTAGGTTATTATGCAACATTATTAGTTACTTATTGTTGGGGCTGCGTAAATCGGTAATTAAGAAAAATCGTGTCAGCAAGGGTAGGAGCACTTGTTTGTTGATCGCTCCCGGTGCTCGTAACTCCGCAACCAGTTCGTTCGCAAACATCGTATACAAAGCGCGTGAGCATTTTAAAGAATCATGGTCTCCTCGTGCCGCAATAACCTTTTCACCATCGCCTGTAAAGAATCGAAGGCTGGTGCCTCATGTCGCACTAACCTATTTCACCATCGCAACTCGTCAGGGCCGACCACTGGCATCGTATCTCGCACCAACCGAACATTAATTACTGGCTCTCGCTGATATCGCTTTTGATTCGCATCACTGATGATTACTCTTTGCGGGATCATCACCAGTTGTTGTTTTAGAGCTCTAATAACTAAACTACTAAGGTGGAGTGTAGGCGTTGGATAGCTTGTCCAGGCCTGGGCCTCGCCCTCCCTGGACAACGAGGATATCGACGCGTCCGCCGCCCGCCTCCGTGATGCTCTCACGGAGGTATGCGATGCGTCGATGCCGAGGAGCACACACCGCCCTGACAGAAGGAGCTCTCTGCGCAGGCGACCTCCCGGGGTCAGAGGCTGTTGGCGGTGTCATTAGACATCGCCAACGCCTTCAACAGCCTGTCGCACGGAGTAATACGGGAGGCGATCCGTGTTTTCGGGGTGCCCCCGTACCTGAGGCGGCTGTTGGAGGCGTACCTCGAGGGAAGGGAAGTCGTCTACGCAGACAGCAGAGGGCGGACGGTTCGACGTGGGACTCCTTGTGGGGTCCCACAAGGGTCGGTCCTGGGGCCCTTGTTGTGGAACCTGGGCTACGACTGGGTGCTCCGCGGCGCGCTCCCTTCAGGAGCGCGTCTAATATGCTACGCGGACGACACCCTAGTCGTAGCCCAGGGAAGGGAATGGACGGAGCTGGTGCGCCTGACCACGCTGGCTACGACCTTCGTGGTCGGGCGCATCCGCCGACTGGGCCTCAGAGTGGCCCTCGAAAAAACTGAGGCCCTGCTGTTCCACGGGCCTCAGCAGGGGCCACCCTCTGGAGCCCATATAACGGTGGGAGGAGTACGTATCAGGGTGGGGTCCACGATGAAATATCTGGGCCTCACCCTGGACGGGCGTCGGCGGTTCGAGCCCCACTTCAAGGGTCTTTATAGTGGGGTGGTGAGGGCCATGGCCGCTTACGGGGCGCCGGTGTGGGCGGACTCCCTCAGCGCCACGAACGTTCGCGTCCTGCGCAAAGCGCAGCGCAAAGTGGCCTTGAGGGAGATCCGCGGGTACCGCACGGTGTCCTCGGCGGCGGCCATGGTGCTCGTGGGCTCTCTACCCTGGGAGCTGGAGGCGGAAACTCTTGCCGTCGTGTACAATTACGTGGCGGCCGGAAAATCCCGAGGTCAACCTCCGGCACCCGGGGAGATCGCTGCGCTGCGGGCCATAGGCCGCAGCGGGCAGATAGAGAGGTGGGGCCGACACCTGGCGGACGAGCGTTACGGAAGATTTACCATAGACGCCGTCCGCCCGGTCCTGTCGGCCTGGGTGAATAGGGGCTGGGGCTCCCTGACGTACCGTCTGGTGCAGGTGCTGACCGGGCACGGATGCTTCGGTTGGTACTTGCACCGGATAGCGCGCAGGAAGCCCACCGCCGCATGCCACGAGTGCGGCGCTGAGACGGACACTGCGCAGCACATTCTCTCGGAGTGCGCCGCGTGGAGCGATCAGCGCCACGCCCTGGTTGCGGCGGTGGGGGACGATCTCTCGCTGCCGGGCGTGGTTTCGGCCATGCTCGGCAGCGAGGACGTCTGGGCTGCTGTGACTTCCTTCTGCGAGACCGTCATCTCAGAGACGGGCCCGGGAGCCCGGGAGGTCGATCCCAGAAGTGGTCCTCTCCGCCAAAGAAGAGCAGTGGGAGGGGCGAGGCATAATGCCCGTCCCTCTCAAAACCGTCACCAAACCTGAGGGGATGGGGCGGGGCCCCCCATCTCCTCGTTGCACGGGTGAGGCTGACGAGGGGAGGCTGCTAGTCATGTACCCAGTAACCTCTCTATAGTAGGGCGAAGCCTGGCGTTCATTCGCCAGGCTGCCGCAGGGGCAGTTTCAGGTCAGTGAGCATGCTCGATCCCTGGCTGCCCCTACTATATGGCGGACGGTACACCGTGGGGTTTTAGTCCGTGCGAATCGGACATAACCTACCCTCTCCCCCGGGAGGGTAGCGTATCCGTTAGGGATTTACCCACGTTAATAAAAAAAAGGCGTTGGATAGCTTGCATCTATACATTTTGCATAGTTGTTATATAAACATTAACTTTGCTCATTCTTTGTTCGCTCTCGTGACCATTCCTCAATCAGCAAGCTATGTAGTTCTGATAACGAGATAGGGTTATCAAGAAATGACTAAGCCATAATTAAATTTTAATTTAAAATACATAGAGTAGCTGTAGAATACTAAATTCTCGATAGCTCTCTTTTTCACATTTACTTTCACTTTTGTACTTTTCACTTCAGCCAATGGGGTGGGTAAATAAATCAATCGCTTTTTTGTCCAAATGTGCTTGTCTTAGATTTTTTTTCTTTTTCGAACTGACCTTAGCCTTGCATAGCCTTTACAGCTTACACTACATATTAAAATTTCTAAATCGATTGGCCCAATTTTGTTGTCACATTGACACCGCGATGTAATCGACTAATGGTAACATCTCTTGGTGCAATTAAATAACCTTTGATTAAAAAAAAAACTATTTGATCTCGAACAGTAGCATAACTTACTCCTTATAATTGCAATGATCTGTCATTGAAAGGCCCGTTAAAATTGGTTCAAACGTCATGAAGATTAGCTGTAACAAAGAGAAAGGCAGCAATTTTAAAATTTTGTGTATGATGTAAAGATCCTTATATATAGAACATTTAATTCCTCTGAAGCCGATGCGCAGAACATAAATTTAGGTATCAGAAGGGCGCAGGTAATGTGAAAGGAGAATACTCTCGCCCACATACGTACCTCGCCCTCTATTGTACCGGCGTCGACAAATGTGTCCTATCCTTACTAGTTGCAATATAGTCGCATTCATAATAGTTTTCTTGTTGTTAATTGCATGTTATTATTATTTTTATCAGCCAACCAGTTTTATTTTTATTTATTGTCAATGACTACTACGTCCGTTATCGCTACGACACAAGCGAGAGGCGAGACTACAACGCCACCGGTTTTTTTTTTTCAAACTGACTACGATATTGTCTTAGCAAGGTCTTAACAGCTTCATCGGACTACTCACTCTCTACTCAGTCAGTACAACGCCACTGGAACATTACTACATTCACTATATTAGAGATGCATAATTTATATGCATAAATAAGGACGATTATATAGATTGACTGTTACGGACAGCAAGCATGTGCAAGACATTTCGTGACATTGAATAGTTTTTAAATAGTGAATAGGAATAGGAAGTGAAATACGTAAATTTATTGTTTTAGTTTGTAGAAACACATTGTTAACAATAAGTTATATGGACAATAAGGAACGAATAAACTTACAATTAATTTTTAAAAATGACTCTGATTCCACATATTATTCTCCCTTTCTTTGCCATACTGCAAATATTCCGTTCGCATTATACATTTCTTCAAAACTTTTTTTTTTAATTCAACAGATACGCTCTTGGCCACAATCGCACCTGATGGTAAGTAACGATGAGGCCGACGATGTATCGCACTTACCCACTATATGCCTATTCACTCTACACTTGAAGAATCCCAAGTTATAAGATGTCGGGAAGACACGCCGGACGTGAGTTCCACTCCTTGGCCGTACGTATAATGAATGTGGAAGCAAATCGCTTCGTATGAATTACGAGAATATCAACCACGTAAGGGTGGAAACCCTCAAGGCGACTAGTCGCCCTCTGTTGGAATGGGGACGGTGGAATTATATTAAATAATTCCTATGCACACTTTCCAAAGTGTAATCTATAAAACACTGAGAGTCAACCCATTTGCCGTCGATGCTCTAAACTGAGCATTCTTGTCTCACACAGCGCTTCATCACCGACAAGCCGTTGAGCACAACGCTCAATAGAGTCAAGAGTGGCCAGCTGATATATGGAAAATAATATAGGAAAATTTACTCAGGGACATGAATTCAACACCCAATATATAATCATCAACGATTGTTTAACCCTATAATATATACAGTAGAAGAAGCTGTTAAAATAACAATTATTTCATTTTAATATCCCTATATTTGCATATTACTAAGAGGTTATTTGTCATGTAAATTAGATATGAAACAGCTGGTGTCGTTGATATATACGTAATAATCAAAAAATTCATAAATATACTAACACAGAATCTTCAGGGATTTTTGTCTGTTGTTTGATTGAATGTCATAATTTTCTATGAAAACTCTTGTCATATTAAATAATAAAAAAATAACAAAATATACTTTATTTACCTGCGATTCTGTATCCTGCAAAGACGCATATGAATGTCAGAACTATCACCTTTCCTGAAAGCTGTCATCATCATCATCATTATCAGCCTATAAGAGTACTTCTGCAGGGCCATAGGCCTCTTCCCGAAGGAAGGTATGGGCGTAATCATCACGCCAGCCAACGATGTATTGGCGATTTTAAACTTTGAGAAATCCACAGTTCTATATTTTTCCCACATACAGTAGTACTACAAGAACATTTCTCAGATGCACGTTTCCTCACGATGTTTTCCTTCACCATCAGCTGATAGTGTTACCAATTTAAATTAGTAAATGTATGCGAATTCTGAAGAATCCGTTGGTACATGCCGGGGTTCGAACCTACGGACATCGAAATAACATTCCACCGGTCAAACCACTATGCCACCACGATTTCCACTAAACCTAAACTGAAAAACAATGAAAACAAATGTTATAGTGAAAGTTATATAGCACTTTCGCCTCCCATTCCAAACGGAAGTATCTAAGATATTATAACTAAAAATCTGTATAGGTCATAAATGCTTGGACTGTGCCTTGTTAAAATTTGGCTAATTCACTCATTTTTGACCGCCTGTATCTAAGCAAGATATAACTATTTCTTAGGAGTTTTTGGCGGGATTTTAGTCTGTCATGTAGTGAATTTTATATTTTATTCATAATCTTGTGTTATTTGACCTATATTGTGTAAATTTTGTGGTGTTTTATGTAATATAGTTAGTTTGTTATGCATAAGTGAATGGAAAATAATACCACGGAGCATGAAATTCTGAGATGCCACAAAAACTCCCTGGAAGGTTCTAGCAAGGGATCCACCATCTTGTTAGAATATTGATTCACACGATGCTTAATACTGAAAAGATCGCACGACGCTTGTGATATTATTGACAGCGTGACAATGGCAGTAACAATCGGAAAATTGATTTCCAAAAAAAAAAAAAAAGAAAGTATTTCTTTTTCACCACCCATATTGAGAATATGCCACCTTACTTCAACATGTTACCTAAGTGTAGTGTTACAATTTTACTTTGCGTATATGTGCGTTATCGTGCCATTTGTTTCGTCAAAATATCGCGTAAGTGTATCTACAGCTTTTTAGTTATAACTAGCTGTGCCCGCGACTGTCTGCGTGGAAGCTTATGTGTAAAAAACAGGATTAATAAAGTCACCTGAATGTATTAAGTCCATTTACTTATCTACTTTTCTCTCGTACTTACGTCGCGTCCTCATTAAAATTACAACTATATATATAACTAATAATAACTTTTTATATAGTAGTCCGATTTTAATGAAATAAAAACTAAGTTACTCCCAAGGATGTGTTTTACGATTTTCTTGTAAAAAGTTTATTGTCAATCCAGTACTTTAGCAGTGATGCGTGTTCATACAAACAGACAGACACACAGACATTTCTAAAGATGATAGAAATGTATTCTATTAGTTATTCCTAGACACTTGGAACATTTTTTTTCTCGAAGATCGAAAAAGTACCGACATGTTAAATTTACTTATTAAATGTATAGATATCATTGGAAGTATAAAGTTACGTCCACTCTAATATTTAATCATTGATGATCTTACTTTCTCTATACATATAGAGTAGGTACCATTTTCATTCACAGAACCAGATTAGGCCCCCCTCGGCAGCGACTCAAGCCTAGGTCCGTTTCCTCGGCGTGGAGCCCTTGAGTACGCTGCTCACGCGATATAGTGACACAAAACCTTACATCACTGCAACAACATCACACACATAACCTATACACACATGCGCGCCTACACGCTTATACGCTATTTTTCTTTTTCAGAGAAATAAACGACAAAGAGTTCTACCTTTATTTTTCCTAATCCTATCCTATATAGTTTTGAGGATTTTTTCGACACAAAATATAGGAGTTGTTGAGGCACGCATGCTTGGCACGCTTGCTTGGTACACATGCATGTTTCAATAACTCATATACGTGTATCTAGATAACTTAGCTTAGCTCAGATAGGTCGCGATTTTTGCACAAAACAGGCGACAGCCCAAGCCGAGGTGTCCCGTGCACCCTTGAGTTAGTCGCCCAAACATCCCAAATCGGCTGAGTGCCTTTAGCGCTCACCTCAATAGTTCAGTGAAGCTGTGAAGACCATTCCAGGTCAAACGCGTTGACATTTCGAAAAAAAAATCACATATCTACATTATATATATCAGTAGCTTCCACCCGCAACTTCTACTGCGTGGAATAATTACTTCGGGATAAAACTAACACGAAGCGGGAGCTCTCAAAAGAAGAGAGAAGCTCGATTCTGAAACATTCGTCATTGGTACTCCGCTTCGTAGCTTCGTAGGGTGATAATATTATAACCTCTCTCGATAAATGGGTTATCTAACGCTGAAAGAATCTTTAAATCTGGTACTAGTGGTTACTGATTAGCACGTTCAATCAAACACACACCCTTCCTTCAGCTTTATAATAATAGTATAGATTACCACGGGACAGTGTAAGACTTTTGAATATTTGTTGCTGCTGAGTGTGGTCTCAGCCATTCTTGGCCGCTTGGCGAGCTATGGCCTCCTTCTGCGACGACGTCATTTTGTAGAAGGAGGCGGCGACGAGGGCCCGCGAAGCAGACCCGCTAAGTGGCCGTCTCCGCCAAAGGAGAACCGACGGAAGGAGGTGGCGCTTTGCCCAACTCCTCCCGCCACTGTAGCCGGATGAGGGGATGGGTCGGGGGCTCATCTCTTCACTGTACAGATTCGCGCGGACGAGGGGAGGCAGCTGGTGGGTACCCAGTCTGCCTCTCTATAGGTAGGGACCCGGCAGCCACCTTCCACCGTGCGGACCGTTAGGGCGGCTATCCAAGGGGAATAGCATAGACCGATCCCTTAACCCCCCCAATTGCGGTCTGTCAGTACACCGTGGGGTTTTAGTCCGTGTGACTCAGACATATAACCCACCCTATCCATTAAGTATTTCCTCGCATTAAAAAAAAACACTTTTGAACATTATGTCTAAGTAATTCATTCACATTACTAAAGATTAAGGCTACTGGTATCAGTGCCTTTTACAATGTTATATGATTGGATCTTATTACGAATAATCTTAAAGAAAATTATTAGAGTTATGACTTAATTAAAACTATTTACACGGGCAGAAATGAGCGGACGAACTAGTATCAGTCAATATTTTATATAACTTCCTCTGAACATTGGAAAATTTTCAAACGCGTCTTGATTGTAGCTGCAAATAACTTGTAAGTATTATTTAAGTATTTAAAAGTATTCAAATATTATATTTAGTAGTATAATTAATTATACATATATTTTTAAACTTTTGTCGTTGTTTTTATTGTTATTGTTATTATCTATACCAGTGTTTCTTAACATTAAGCTGGTCAATAAATACTTAACAAAAAAGAGATGAAGAAAATCAGTCGAGAAAGAGAAGAGGAAGGAGAGGGAGCACTTAATTATATGCTTTCTGCCTATTCATATAGAGACGACTGGTCGTTAATTGAAATTCGACGAAAATACGTTAACTTTTAAAATTTTAATATCGTTATTACATAGTATAAAATGAAATCGCTTCCGCTGTCTGTTCGTTTAAATCTTTTAAAATATTCAACGGATTTTAATACAGTTTTCATCAATAGATAGAGCGATTCAAGAGGTAAGGTTATATGCATAATACATAGATATAATAATACAGAAAAGCCGAATTAATGTCTACTAAATATTCTATTTGTTATGTGAGTGGGTATATATGAATACAGTTTGTTTCAATATTCCCATCTTGTTGTTTAATTCACTTAATACTTAACAATAACGAAAATAAATTAAGAAACAGGATAAGATGTGCTTAATTGCTTTCTCTTTCTTCATTTTTTTTTTTTATATATATATTTTGTTTAAGTCTGCAGACTCTTGGTCCGCACCTTTTTTTTTGCTTATATGTAGTATTTTTTTTTTTAACGTAAAAATCGTAATTTCTCTTTCTTCATTTACAGGACTATTATGAACAACTGTTACGTAGGTATATGTGACGATACTGAGCTATCGAGTATGGATAAAATTGAATGGAAGATATTTTTCAGACAGGTAATCATATGTTCTATATAAATAATAATGTTTGCATCATATCTATCTTGGTAGCTTATATGTTTATACTTTTCTTCGGGAAGAATCCTATGACATTGCAGTGGAGAGTAGACTGATATTAGTCTCTTTATATATTCACTAGTCTCTGCCCGCGACTTCGTTCGCGTGGACATAGTTAATTTAGGCTAACTAATATGCAGCGAAAGCTCTCAAGAGGAAAAAACACCCCGATTTTAAGCTATTGCATAGCTTCTATCGCGGGCCTTGAGCGTGGAGACCGAATCCAAAAATTCCGTAACGAAAAAACCTAACACCAATCAAGTCTCAAAATTTTGTTTCTTATTTCAGTTACCATAAACCTATAGTTTCAATGATTAATATTCCTGAATAACCTACATGTATTGTAAGATATTAAAAATATTTTGACAAAAAAAGAAAAAACAATTTCTTATCGGTCACCACGCTCAAAAAGTGTAACTTGAATTAATATCAAAGAAAAAAAAACAAAGGAAAAAAATACTGCATAAATAAAATAAATAAATAGTTATAATTGCATAAGTTAATAAAAAATGCTATGCAATAGCTTTACTGCGGCAGTCCCCGAGTGCCACACGTATTTTTTATACATTCTTCATTTTTGCTCCGCTCCTATTGATCTAAGCGTGATGATATATAGCCTATAACTATCTTCGATAAATGAGTTATATAACAATGAAAGAATTTTTCAAATCGGAGCAGTAGTTACTGAGATTATCCCCTACAATGTCATAAACTCACAAACTTTACCCCTTTATAATATTAGTATAGATAATCCTTATGGTCGTGAAAGCGACCGTGAAAATCTTTATGAAAATCCGCTGCTTTCCTCCCATTTATTATATACAATTAAATATTTAGATATAAAATAACGAATTGAAATAAATTACTACGTATAACACGCGACCGAAACTACGCAAAATAGCTAGTGCTCGTATAAAATGTCAAGAAATTTCCAAAATAAGAGATACATGCATATAACACGAATGTAAACTTAGCGTCACTGTACTTTCAGATTGTTCTGGATATTGGAAGAAGAATATTGGAGAAATTGGTTTCTTAAAATAAGTAACGTTGTTTTTTTGTCACGCATCACTGTGACAACTGTACTACATTAGTGATAAAAACAAATGGAAATAATAAAAATGCATATCTTTGAGTAACATTTAGTATAGATCAGGTTATATTTTCAGCCGCTAGCCGATTTCGAGATAAAATAATCATATCTATACTAATATATAAAGTTGAAAAGTTTGTTTGTGTGGTTGAACGCGCTAATCTCAAGAAGAACCGGTGCGATTTGAAAAAAAAAAATCAGTGTTAGATATGTCATTTATCGAGGAAGATTTTAGGCTGCATATCATGTTAAAACCAATAGGAGCGGAGCGCCAATGAAGAATGTTTCAAAATCGGGCAATCTTTTTCCATTTGAGAGCTTCCGCTGGTTGTTAGCGTTAGTACTGTAAACGTTGCCATGGTAACGTGGTAACTTCCTATCGCAAATATTTCCAAAATTTATTTTGTGTTTCTATTCAAAATTTTATTCGAAGTTAGTTTGTCCACAATTTTTGATTTGTGATCTATGACATGGTATAAATATAAAGAGTGTGTATGTAATATTAAAATAAAAACTTTTTGGCGGATGTACATACGTATAAATAACAACAAAATATATTTTTTTAATTCTGTCAATATGTCTGTTGTTTGTTCCCGTAATCCGTAATTCCGGTAATCTCCGAAACGGCTGAACCTATTTAAACGGTTTTTTTTCTTAGAAATGACTAAGCTATTGACCTAGCAAGGTCTTAACGGCTTCACTGGACTACAAGTAATATTTAAACGGGAATTTTACGGGCTAATAACTAACTAATTATCTGTTTTATTTAAAATAGCGAGTTCAGCCATCGCTGCCCGCTCTGATAATAAAACAAACTATAACTTAACCTTGCCCAAGAAACATTTTATATATTGGTGAAAACATCATAGAGATGCGTTCTGTAGTTTTTGAGCTTATCGCGAACAGACATATAGAAAGAAAGAAAGAAAGAAAGAAATACTTTATTGTTGGAACAAACATACACTTAAGTTGAAATAAACAAATTAGTTAAACAAGAAAAATACATTTGAAAACTAAAAATAAATGTCCAACAATTGGCGAATCCATTCAGCAAAAATGTGCAATACCGTAGTACTGCAGCGCTGATTTTCGATGGGAACCGATATGTTGATAAACGTACGTTCAGACGGTCATATTAATGTAAATATAAAATTAATAACGAACAAAAAAAGTAAAAATTACACTTAACACGTCACGGAAAGTCACACTAAAGAAGTATGGTTACTGTAATCACAAATGTAAGACTAAATAATACAGAATTAGTTTTAGAAGTAAAAAATACACACCAACAAAATGAGCGTACAATAGAACTGCCTGAATATATTATACGTCACTGTAATTACTGAGTTTGAATTTGCAATAGGTAGTGCTTATATAAGAGTTTAAAGCTAATTTTACTCTGTTTGGATCGATATGGTGGTGGGATGTTGTTCCAACTACGAGTGGCGGCATATTTGAATGACCCTCTGAAAGCAGTAGTTCTATGGAAAGGTATCGATAATGGCTTAGTAATGGTGCGTGAACATGAAAAATATGTGTGATTATCATGTCTCCACTCTAACTTGGCATACAAATATTTTGGAATTTTGGTTGTTATCAGCCCAAAAAGTAACGTAGCCATGTGTAACTCGCGTCGTGCTGCCATTTTTAATATATTTGCATCATTCAGAAATGGTGAAATATGCCCACGGCGCGGAACATCGAAACAAAATCTGGCACAAGCATTCTGCACACGCTGGATGGATCGATCAGTACGCGATAGCAAACAAGGACCATATACTGTGTCACAATAATTAAGTCTAGATAGAACCAGAGTGTCAACTAATATCTTCCTCAGTGTGACACTAAAATACTGTCTAAAGCGATACAATATTTTTAACCTATAGAAGCAATTTTTTATAGCATTATTTATGTGCGACTCAAAACGAAGTTCCGGGTCGATGAGTAACCCCAGATTACGAATTATATCGACCCTATCTATATTTTTGTCCATAATCTTTATCACTGGATTGGCGGATAGAATAGAATTGATTTGCAATTTGCTTCCTAAGACCATGAATTTTGATTTGGCTGGATTGAGGACCAGTGTGTTTTGCTCAGACCAAGATATTAATCTACCGAGATCCTCATTAATTTTATGAACGGATGCCCTGAGTTCATCAAACTTAAAAGACATATATAATTGTAAATCATCAGCGTACATGTGGTATTTACAATCATGCAAACAGTGAATAATGTCGGCACTGTAGATTATATATAGCAGAGGCCCAAGAATAGACCCCTGAGGAATTCCTCGAGTGACAGGTCTAGCGGAGGAAGCAACCGAAGATCCATTTTCTTTTCTTATTTCAACATACTGTGAGCGATTAGCTAAATAACTGTGAAACCATTTGATAGTATTTTGGTCGAATCCATAGTAACGCAGTTTAGCTAATAATAAATGTGTATTGATGGAATCAAAAGCCCGTGAGAAATCGAGCAGAACAAGAATAGTTCCCTCCCCCCGATCCCGTGCCTCAAGAATATTGCTCACAACATCTAATAAAGCAGTAGTAGTACCACGTCCATGCCTGAAACCCGACTGGAGATCCGGTAGAATACTGTTACTTTCAAGATACTGTGTTATTTGGGTGTACACAACTCGTTCCAGAATTTTTGACAAGCAAGGAAGGATGCTTATTGGACGCAGTTCATTAAAATTTTGTGGGTTATTATTTTTCTGTATTGGTCGAACAATTGAACATCGCCAAAGATCTGGAAATGTATTTGTATTGATAGAAGCATTAATAATAGATGTTATTGCCCTCAAGGTTTGCGGGAGTGTGAGCCTTATCATGTCCTTAGATATGCCATCAGTTCCCTGAACATTTGTCGTAATATTTTTAATAATATTAAAAACAGTCATTTCATCAACAGTCTTAAGAGCAAATGTTGACGGACCATGTCTATTGTATTCAAAAAATGTCAACTGTGAGATGGTTACATTTTGGTTACCAGGAACATTTATCCCTTCAGGATCATGAAGGTGGTCAGGGAGAATACTTTCCTGACTTGGCACATATACATGGGATTTTAAATTATTCCATAGCAATTTGGATTTTGTAATGTTCTCATTAATGTGTTTGGTGAAGTAAGCTTTCTTTTCACTTTGTAAGGACTGTTCAACAAGCCGCTTTAGTTGAAGGTAATAGTCTTTATGAGAGTCCAGTTTTGTGCGTCTGTACTGGTCACGAGCTTTATCACGTAGTTTACACATTAGTTTTATAGTTGGTGTAATCCAAGGGGTAGGCACACTGCGAAAGAACTTGCGTTTTGTAGGAGCATGAACATCAAATAACTGTTTTATGTAGATGTTGAATAATGACACCATGGTGTTAACATCATTAAGGTTGCATATAGAGTCCCATGCTGTCCATTCGAGGTCGAGCTGAAATAAATCAAGTACAATATCTTGAAATGGTCGATACACAACCAGTCTCCTAGTAGTTTTGTTCTTCTTCACGACTAATTGGCAGGTGATATAGACAAACGTGGCAGAGGACTTTGTTTTACACTATGTAGTGATATGTCATGAACTGTTACTCGCGCATTCGTCCGTGTAAAATAGATTAAAAATATGTTGTTCACTGTAAACATGCGTGTGTGATATGCATACTGTACTGGACTCCTAGAATAAATATAATTGGAAGTCATATGTTTTTATGTAATTTAAATTATAGTAACGTATAATAATAACTTAATTATATCGACACTATTGGCATATGATACCTATATAATAAAGGATTTACACATATTGTTCGATAATGTATAGCTCAATATTTTATTACTATCTTATATAGTGTACGTGAGTACTGGAGGTGGTATATAGTAGTTTAAAATTCCGGATATGTTTCTAATGATTTAAATTAATTTTCAGTTATTCGTGAGCAGTGGAGTATGGGTAATATACTTCCTAACTGGATTGGCATTCGGTGCTCCGACAGTTTTCATACCACAGATCAGGAGAGAAGCTAATTCAACCGCCGTTATAGACGATGAGATGGCTTCTTGGCTTTGTAAGTACTCTCCGAATTACATATCACACAACATACACTTTTGGGGCATTATGAATTTTGTCAGTGACGCTCGCGCCAATAAATATATATACGTATATTGTTTAAAAGTCTAAAAAGTACAGATCCGTTAGATTTATTTATCATTATCCTTACACCTTGGAATTTGAAGATACAGCAGATATCTCTTTAAATTTGAATAGGTGTTGCATACTAACTGAGATATTGATAGCATTATAACAATCCATGAGCAGGGAGGTACCTATGGTGTAAGAGGTTCTAGTACTTTTATCTAATGTAGATTTTATTAAAGTTGCATATTACTTTTGTGATTTATTTATCAATTAATAAAAACAATTCATGTAATTATGTGATTTTTGTTACAGCATCAGTTTTCGGATACAGCGCCATACCCTGGGTTGTGATACTCTGCATACTAACACGGTCGTACGGAAGGAAAATTCCTATAATATTGGTCGCGCTGAACACAATGCTTTTCAACATTCTATTATATTTCAGCAAAACACCCAAACACATACTGATCAGTGAAATCATGGAAGGAATGACTTACGCTTCTAATTTAACAATATCAGTTGTCATTGTATCTGAGTATACTTCCCCAAAATATAGAGGCATGTTCCTAGCTATAAAGTCAGCGTCACTCTATTGGGGTGTTTGGGTGACGAACGCTATAGGAACGTTCTTCTATTGGAAGTATATACCTTTGGTAGGAATGATCTTAGCTCTCTATCCATTAACTGCGATACTTTGGCCACAATCACCACAATGGTTGGCCAGTAAAGGACGATTCGACGAATGCAGAACAGCGTTCCGATGGTTAAAAGGATCGAGTCAAAAATCTATAAATGAACTGGAAAATCTTGTCAAGTCGCAAAAAGAATATCTAAAGTCTCGTAAAAAATCGCCAACTTCTTTGTATAATCTCAAAAACTATTACACAAAAGCGTTTTACATGCCAGTGTTTCTCTCAGTCGTAATGATGTTCCAACACCATCTGTCAGGAAAAACTGTATGCGTAATTTACGCAATAGATATAATAAAAAAAATAACTGACAGTGAAAAGACAGCTTACGTCGGCATGTTGATATTAGATGGCGTGACCGTCATGGGGATGTACATCGGTTGTTTGATTTCTAAATTTGTTAAGAGACGTACCATGTTGCTTACTACTTCGACAACCGGAATCGCTTTCTTGTGTATAATTTCTTTATATTTATATTTAGTGGAGTTATCGATTATAGCTGAAATCAAACCAGTAACCATAGGTCTATTGATGTTGTTCTCCTTGTCGATAAGCTGTGGACCAATGATACTCACCACATCGATATACGGTGAGCTGACACCGCTTAGATATCAAAATACCTGCATGATCATAACCGCTGTAACTTTTGTTACATTAACGTCGACGGTTTTGAAAATCGCCCCATTTCTATTCAGAACGTTAAATTTGCACGGAGCTTTCCTATTTTACGGTTTATCGTCGGCACTTTGCACGATATTTCTATTTTCATATTTGCCAGAGACGAAGGATAAAACTTTACAAGAGATAGAGGAAGGATTTAGTGATGAAGTCCAGAAAGCTGATGAGGGTAAAGAATTACTTTCAGTGCAAAATAAATAAAGCTAGTTATTATTATTACAAGTAAGGATCGTTATCGACGATGTAATCTTAAATAATGTATTAGACATGCAACCATCTCTAAAGAGATTTATCATATCTCATGTATCATTTTAGAAGTCATGCAAAATTGTATAAGCAATAATTAACCTCCGAAAGATCATGAATAAATTGAGTTACCACTTTCAATAATCAAATGAGGAATAATTTCCTCTCTTTAAAGACTGCCCAAATAGACATCACTACGTATTATACAATAAAGTCCTCTGCCACGTTTATCTGTTTGTTTTTCGCGACAAATTCAAAAACTACCGACCGGATTTTCATACGGTTTTTACCAGCAGATAAAGTGGTTCAGGAAAGTTGTTATATATTATTTGTCAAGGCTTTATCATTATCAGGACGGAACAAACAACACCCGCTGGACACGATAGTTTAATATAATTTTAAATTAAGGCTTATAGTACAGAGTACCATTCAACCTTTCGTATACTATATAATTAGATGAGGTGTGACATACCCCAAAAATAAAATGAAATAAAATCAACAAATGTTTATTTTTTTATAGTTAGCAATAGGAAATATGTCATAGTAACTAATAAAGATGGCGTCAAGGAAAGGAAGAAAAACGTATATTTATTTGTACATTTTAATAAACGTAAAAAACACTAAAATTTATACTCCCACATATACATAGAAAAAATCGTCTACGTGAAAAATAACTCGTATTTCATTGTTGTAAAAATCCCTTGATGAAATTATTATCTAAGAATATTATTTTTATAAATTAAACTCATAAATATACGAGTGAATAAAAACCCAAAAATAGTTAACCATACCTTTTCATCCACATACCATACAAGGTGCGGTTTAAGATACCCAAATGCAATTTACGCAAGTGTTACACTATTTCAGGCAGCCGCCAGAAAAATAAATTGCGGTGGAATGTAAAACATATGCGTATGCCATGTCAGAGTAGTATATTCATTGAAAGGGCGATGAACTTACATCCATTACAAGTAAACCCATCCTGTAACGACAGTTGTCCATCACCCACATTACAATCACCATACAGTTCGTCGACCACAAGAGGGGAGATCGGTGAAGAGCTCTCTCTCTTTCACCTTTTATGTAAACATTACTCACACTTTAGTTAAAAAATATAAGACCATCACTGACATTACAATTACCATACAGTTCGTCGACCACAAGAGTGGAGATCAGTGTTTCATCTTCTCTCTTTTATTTTTTGTAAGCATTACCCGTACTAAAGTTAAAAACTATTGTACTTAAGAAATGTAATTTAAAAGTGATAAACGCAATAGGCTTTCGCCTGTAAAGTGACCCACACCGTATTAACTTCTGCTGTAAAGCAGACGAGGACTCCACGCATGTCAGCTCACTTCTACAAGGAATTTTTCAGAAAGCATTCTCTATGTGAAAATATTTTAGATTAACTATAGTTTATAAATCAGGTCTTACCTTGTATATTATCTATATATTAATACGTGAAGCAAAATTTTTGTAACCCTTTTTAACCTATTTCCCGTCAACGGGTGAACATGAAATTTGGCATAGTTAAAGTTTATAGGCGGAGAAATGCAGAAAGCTGTTTATTTTATATAAAATGCATTAGAAGTACACTAAATTAATTAAAATGTGCACTACTCACACTACTACTCGAATTTTACACAACATATACACACGTGTAAATAATAAAGACATTTTGTCAGCCGTCAATAATTACGAACTTCAAAAAAAGTTGTGAAGGAAGTTGCTATGCTCGACTATATGTATTTTTTAACTCTTACGTTCTAATTACCATTTTTCATCCTACATTCAATAATAATGATATTATAAAATATAACTATTATTGTAATGTTTATTATTTTTTATGGTGAACTCACTTCAAATGATGAATTAATAAAAAAATGAGCCAAATAATACTCTGTATAATCAAAATAAGAATTTTGTTCACAAAAGTAATCCATGACTTAGACCTCCGCGGTTACAATGTTGCAATTCAACCTCATATATCAACAAAAAATAATTTATTTTCAAAAGCTAATGGTAGTATTAAAAACATCTTTGTCTTGGATTCACCATTTGACTGTATTGTGCATCCATTAATTTTCCAATGATATTGGCCATATCACTATTTTTCATAATGAACAGACTACATTTAATTCAATATCACCCAGAAATACTACTCACCCATGGTGTCGTGTAAAATTAATTGAAAATTGTGTCATAGGTTGCGATAAATGTCTTTATTTTCGTAAAGTTATTTTTGCTTAAAATTTGAGAGCTTTACCACGTGGTGTTTGTTTCAAATTTATAATTAATTTCAATTTGCATTTACACATAGATTTTTTTTAATGTTTATATAATTAAAGACCATGGTAAGTGGCAAATAACTGAGTAGCCATGATGAAAACCTTTGATTATAGAAGTAAAACCCCTTTGTCAAAAGAACACTAATAAAGTTCATACTTTAAAAAATCAATTTTTTTTTATATATCAAAGGAGGCAAACGAACTGGGGGGTCACGTGGTGTTAAGTGATCACCACCGTCCATAGACACTAGCGACATCAGGGACGTCGCAAGTGCGTTACCAACATGTATATGGGAGATGGGCCTCCGGCTCTCTCACTGACCGAACGAAACACAACAATGCAAGCACTGTTATTTCACGTCGGTTATCTGTGAGAGGGGTGGTTCTACCCCGGAGGAACCGACCCATTCATGCTGAAACCCAAAATAGCTTCAACGGGGCTCTACCACCTGCAATTGCAATTAACTATGGTCGAATGTTGACCACTGGGCGCCCACTAGTTACGATTATTATACCTTTCTCTTTTTTTAAGAATCATTATTCTATGGAATAAAATCAATGTCATTGCATCCTATCCTTTGTTGGACAAAATCCAGCGATGCCGTTCTTTGATAACACATTTAAATTATCATCAAATATTATTTAGTTATTTATCTTTTTACAACTATAATTTATAAAGAAAAAGTCACAAATTTATTTTATGTTAGATTCAGTTCAGTTCAGTTTCTTTTATGTTATATATAAATATATATATAATTTCACGTAACGACATGCTACATCAGCATGAATAGCCGTATTGCGCTTAAGCGACTTGCATAACACTAGCGACGCGTAGTATAGGGGCATGTGCACATGTAATTTTGATTTTTTTTTTCGATCTGACTATGCTATCTATCTAGCAAGGTCTTAACAGCTCCACCGGACTACAACTGTAATATTGATATTTTGCAGCTCATCATACGTTTCATCGATCAATAGACTTTATAAAATGATCTATATTCTAGATATATATATAAATATATATATATATATATATATATATTGATAAAAATATTTACAGCAGCTGCTTTATTGATAATAAGATAACAGACCCCCATTGGAATTAGCTTGCTTATCAATATATTTCAGTATCAAACATGTGTCTCTTGGAGATAGTTGTATTAAGGTAGGTTAGCCATTTACACGGTATTGGCTTATATAGCCTTTAAAACTTTTTAACCGTCTTGTCTCGGAGACCAAACTTCAATTTTTGTCCAAGATTATTATTACGAATATAATATTGATACAGCCACTCAAACCTAGATCTGTTCTTATTACACTCTGCCGTGTTGATATTCCGATTAAACTCTATCGTTTAGAGTCTACTCGGTGACTGTTCTGATCAGAGTCTATGATATTACTGTTCGTTAACAAGTTCATGTTCCTTATTTAAGGGCTCGCAGCTGTAATGGGCCGATAAACGTACTCTATGCATATGGCCCGCATAAAATCGACACCAGCTCGACTAAGATCTCATAAGTTGCACATGTTTAATGAATAAGGCACATGGTCTCGTTCTTTTGTGCTTATTCTCCTTCGCCGTGGCGTTAACTTATATTCATCACATCCTCTACACGTTAGAACAATACTTGTCCCTAATAAACTATCTGTCCGTTCATTCGTTAATGTCCTTGCAACACTTATTGCCAACACTCAGTGTCTAGAATAGAATAACGTGCTAGATATACTAGAATAATATGTAATATAAACACGTCTTTCACTTTCTATAACTATTCACTATTCAATGTCACTAAATGTCTTGCACATGTCATACTCGCTGTCCGTAACAATTATGCCGGCCGATAGTCCAAACTTTAGTATTGACACTGCAAAGTATGACTATTATCTTCAGTCTACTAAGTATCTAAGTGATTCGAATTTCGGGATTTACCTGTGTATTTCCATTTAAAAATGCCAAAGTAGTGTTCACGTCCGACTGAACGCTACCATAGTAATAGCATTAATGTGACACTAGGCTCAGTGTCTTTTGTATTTGAAGTTTTTATTATTGTTTTTTTTGAATTATACTGTTTGGTATCAATACTTAATACTATAAACCTGATAAGTTTGTTTGTTCGTCATTGAGCGCGCTAATCACTTCAACTACTAGTCCAATTTCAAAAATTATTTCAGTGTCAGATAGATTATTTATCGAGGAAGACTAAAAGCCAATAAGAACGGGAGCACCAATGAAGAATGTTTCAAAATCGTTTTTTTTTTTTTTTTGAGAGCTTCCGCTGTGTTTTTCCACTGTGTTAGCCGAAAGTAAGTATTCCACGAGGACGAAGTATCGGGTAGAAGCTAGTTTATCATAAAGTACAGTGCAGTCAAGATATTAAAAGAAATCTCTTCTATTAACGAGAGATCGTTCTTCTTAGACTAATAAATATAACACACTAGGTCTGTATCTTTCTCATTCATATCATGGCACTATAAAACCTTTTCTGTCAGCATTCAGGGTTCCTCATCATTAATAGCCAAATTTTAGTGAGAATTTGCTATACATAGCTAATTTACATAGTTTCTTCAGTAAGGTTTTTTTTAAGATTGGATGACCTTAGACCAAGAAAATTTTGCACGTAACTGGAACTAATTCATATAGATGTACTGATTGTTGAAAAAATATGACTTTCCTTTAATCACTAAAAAGCATGAAAAATTCGAGTGACGCATTAAAAGATTTTAAGGCAAAAGAAGTTCATTAATACTCCATCTTCTTATTAAATGATGATCAACTGGCCAGTAACAACAAAAGCGAAATCAGTTATTTACAGATAGAAACAATTTCAGTTTACTAGTTGGTGCGACGGTATGCTCCGACGACTTGACCTTTCCGCAAGGCTTCAAGTTCGGTGCAGCATCAGCATCTTACCAAGTCGAAGGTGCCTGGAATGTCAGCGGTGAGTCTGATCTATTAATATATGTAATAATATATGTGTACGCGATTACGTCCGCGTGAAATTTCAATTATAAACATTCCTCGAATAACATTCAGTTTTTGTGTTGTTAAAATCGGTTCGGTCTATCAAAAGTTATGGTACTTTTAATAATAACATGACTTAAGTACGATAGAAAAGGAGATAATAATTAAACTTAATCGTTGTTAAGTACGTATTAAATACATGCCTTAAAAAATGTGGTTGCATTCTTATTAAATGCACTGCGCTCGCCAAATGTTTGACATCTTGCTCTCGTTTTGGTTAGCTTAAGCTAGACTTAGGAAAAAAGATAACGCTAACTTGCCTTGGGAGCGGTCAGCAAACGCGGTACATTTAATATAAGACATTCATTTAAACTGTATTCGAGGAAGTTAGCCAAGACTATTTTATAAAGCGACTAATGAAGACATTTTTAACGCTGACGATATTGGTAAAATAGTACAAATTACATTGTTCTGATATAAATATTACGTCAATATATAGGAAAAAAAATTGGAATTGTGTCAAGTTAAGCGTTACAGAACATGCTGGTTGGCTAGGTGTGTGAATTTGGATGGAAACGTGACGATCGGCGTCAGGGTTGCGACGCGACGCGGTTTCTGCGAGCCGACTCACGTGAAGCACTGTGGACTTCAGCTGTTCGGAGCATGGTACCAAAGATGTCTTCGTGGTATCGGTTCTCCTCCTTAGGTTTACGAAAGTACAATACATATAATAATGTAAAAATAATCGTTCCAATAATTATACATTTTATTGAGTACCCTAACATTGGCTACCTATAATTATACAGTACTAGCTGATATTCGCGACTATGTCTGGAATATATTTTATATACATAGAAATAAATAAAATAGAAAGAATGTGACATACAACATGGAATAAAAAGAATATTGCTCCTGAAATAATTTCGAGTGTTTTTATTTAAACTACAAAAGTGTCGCCGATAGATTGGTTGTGAATCGTACCGACACTTTTTTAAAGCAAGTATTTTATTTTTTTGTAATAACACGGAATATATTTAGATGAGTTTGTTAACCGCAGTTTCTTACATAAGAATTCATGCGGATTAATTCGCGGGTGCAGCTACTTAGTAATAATAATATAAGTTCATAACAGTGCACTGATCGACGCGGTGTCCCAAGATGCTGTGGCTGAGCCATAATCGTTTCTTCACACATTCACAGTACTACTGTATCGATGAAAAACATAGTGAATAATCTTCATATAATCCTTGTATACGATGGACAGTTTATCGTTTCTAACGTATTATCATTTTATTATTGTTCAAACTGCGGTCGAAATAAACCAGACAGATTAGATATGGTGTTTGTAATTCTTTAAGTAGTGGATATAGATTGCGAATGAAAATAATAGTTTCATAGTTTAAAAAATTCTAAAGTATTGAAAATTACACTTAACCAGTTGAAAATTTTTGCCGACCATTTAGATGTTTTCAAACCAGTAGCAAGAATCAAAAACAAAAGATATTTTATTCCATGATTTTAGGTCCTAAGAATACAGTTAGGAACATCGAAGCTACCACCGGTTCAGAAAACAACCAAGTCATCGAGAAGAATCGGCAAGAAACTTGATCTGGTCTCAGCGATCTGGCAGTAGTATGCTCATAACTGACTGCCTAGAGTGAACAAAGTATTATGAAATTAATGAAACTTAGTGAATGTATGTATATTATAAATTTAATAACCGATATCTTAGAGTATTCATAACTGACCTATGAAAATCAATTGAACTAACCTAAGATCGCTGAATCAAATTTATCCACACAGCCATAAAACCAACTATCCGACTCCGTGAAATATCAACACAAGCCAGAGTACTGCGGCTGAGGTCGTGAAAATTTTACTGCATGTTTTTTTAGACTGTCGGTAAACTCTGATTAAGGATTTTTGGAAATTCAATCCCTAAGATGCTGAAAAATAGTATGAAAATTTGCATAATCCATCATTTTCCTTTAATCAGATTTAGATATAAAATAAAGAGTTATTATTGCGTTCAAACCCTTTACAAAGCCGCAAGTAATTGCTAGTAAATATTATGAGGCGTATTTCCTAGATTAATTTTGTAAAAAACATCTAAGAGGAAAATCTTTGTACTCACGATGGCAGATTTAAATAAACAAGACTATTCATCGATATTGCTAGATTAAGCTATGGTAGGGGAATAAGTATATTAAGGACAAATAATTAAAGGATTTTAGGAATTTAAAACACCTGCAAAAACTCTGTCTGCGACGATTCACTGACTTAACGGTACTCGTGGGGCTATCCGCGTCCTCGTGTGTTGCGTGAAGCGAAATCAATGTGGGTGCTTATTGGATATAAGTATTAGGCCAGAGCGTCGGGCAACAGTGCGAATGATGCCATTATTAGTTTACAACTCGTAACAACAATATCATCAATACAATAACAATTTGATTGTCAAAAATAATTTGTAAACATTCTAATATTTCTAACGAGCACTCTCGAATTTCAGATAAAGGTGAACATATATGGGATCGACTAGTACACGAAAATCCTAGCGCCATATCTGATCTTACTAACGGAGATGTTGCATGCGACTCGTACCACTTATGGGAACGTGATATTGAGATAGCCTCGGAACTTGGTATCCACTTCTACAGGTTCTCAATATCCTGGACTCGATTAATGCCGCATAGTTTTATGAATAATGTCAGTGAAGATGGCAAGAATTATTATAATAAACTCATCGATGGACTCCTGGCGAAAGACATTGAACCTGTTGTGACTATATACCACTGGGATTTGCCACAAATATTGCAGGATCTCGGTAAGTACATTATTTACTCATAGAAATTCACCGTCAGGGTTTGGCTGCTCAAACTCAAGCGTATGAGACGATAATAGCTATATGAATCTCATGATGGGACAGCATAATCGACGTTGCTTGAGTTCATTGTGATTGAGCCAAAGCTTACGATGTAAGAAAACATCATGATAAAATTACTGATTTTTTAAGTCAGCCTTGCTAGCTACCACACACAAACTTAATCTAATCTATCGTCAAACAGCTATGGGTATATTCCAACAGTAAAATCAATTCTGCACTTGAAAGCGAATCTCTCTAGGTTTAGCGTGTTTACCATTATAAACTACATTATAATTTACCATCAGATGAGATTATATGAAATACTAAGGTTATAATTAAAAAAAAACATGTCTTAATATCTAGTGGCTTTCCTATATCCTACAGTTTCTACTAATCATAATGAGCAGATAAACTATTATTCTTTACATTTGGATCAAGGATGCATAGAAATAAAATAGAATCTACCGTAGTATTTTCATTTAACTATAAATTGGAATTACTAATGACTAGTAGACCTTTGTTTAATATCCTTACTTTAGGTTGATGGATAGGCACGCTCGGTTAATGGCAAAAAAAAAAAACATTTTTTCTTTTATCAAGTTTAAGATTTGCTAACATATGTAGGAGATATATCACATAGTCATTAACAGACACAGTCCGAAGATAATGACACCAATAACTATTTTCAAACAAGACTACAAACAGGGCACACCGTCCTGATTACGAAAAAAAAATTGCGTACAATTTTTATGTCATAGGAGGCAAACGAGCTGGTGGGTCACCTCATTTTAAGTGATTGCGCAATTGCGTTACCAGCATGTGCTGATGGGGAAGGAGGGAAAGGAGGCGAACGGGGCCTCCTACCCTCTCACTAGTCGAACGAAAAGTAACACTGTTACTTTACGTCGGTTTTCTGTGGATCGGGTGGTACCACCCCGGACAAGCCGACCCATTCATGTTGAAACCAGTTATAACTTCAGCGTGGCTCTACCATCTACTAGTAGTTTGGTTTATATAAAATAAACTATATATGTATATAACAATGCTCCTAAACTTTATGTTATACGAAGTCTAGTAGTACATTCAAATTAACTATAACTATTTTTGTATACTACTAAACCGAGACAGACACCTATACATCCACACAAACAAGTACCTACTTTACGTTTAAGCGTAACGATTTTTCCTCTACCGTGTGTTTCACTTGAACAATTAATACAGCTACAATCATAACAGATCCAGAATCAATATACGTAATCTGCACGTTTAATTTTCTAGGTGGTTGGACCAACCCTCTCATAGCCGACTGGTTCGCAGAATACGCGAGAGTCGTCTTTTCCCTCTATGCAGATCGGGTTAAAACTTGGCTAACGATTAACGAACCGATGATTGTTTGTGATGCTGCTTATAACGTTGGCCTTCATGCACCTGCAATATACGATTCTGAGGCATCTTATATATGCAACAAGAATGTACTGTTAGCTCACGCTAAAGCTTGGAGGATTTACGATGAAGAATTTAGACACAAATATTATGGTATAGATTTATGTTTCCTTTAATTTTTGCTACAGCGTTGTGAATGTTAGCAAATACAGTGAAATGCACAAACGATTGCAACCATATGCGTATTTAAGCCACTTGGTGACTGTATGTGTACTAAGTGATTCGATAGATGACAAACTAAAAAAACCTTATCATCATACGGATACTGTTGACAACGCAATCGATTACATGTTAATGTTATCACCAAGCCTCAAAAATAACTTTAGCTAATGTTTATTAACTCTGTGTTAATGAACTAGTAAATCACGAATTACCAGCAGATGAGTTGCTATTGCTGCCATTTTTTACAGCTTAGAACATTTCAAAGTTGTTACAGAACAAAATAATAGATGGAAATGAAAAAGAAATTTGAACAAAATGCACACAATTTCCTCAACAATAGAGTGGTACTAAATTAGTACCGGTTACCTGATGAAATATGTGCTGATACAGTAAGTGCTTTTAAAAACCGACTAAGTGTATCTGATGTTACTCGTGCCCGTAGTAAGTGTACCTCTCATTTACCTGCACGTGCGGGGTCAATGCTCAAAAGTAACCATAAATCGAAGCTCGTAGCAATAAAAAGAGATCGATCATAATAAAAGATGATTGATTAAACATACGATTACATAAAACCGACCCGACAACTGCCTACGAACAAATAAACTAACTTTAATAAACAAGCATCTATAGCGATATAATATCCAAAACTTCAACTCTGTGTGATATAAATATATCAACAATTATGCTGATCATTTATTAATAGATAAATAATTGTAACAATTCTTTACAGATTTCAATGAAATGTGATTTATAAAAATCTTGTTTGCTTTTATTATTCTCAGGTAAGGTTTCTTTAGCCAATCATCTAATGTGGATGGAGGCGTATTCAGATGATGATGAAGATGTAGCTGAAATGGCGCGAGAATATGTGGTTAGTTCTCATTTTCTAAGTATAAATTCTTTGCTTTAATATCTCTAGTAACTTTATACCTATACAGAAAAGCTTGATTACAGTAATATTTTTTCTATCAATAATATTTCTAGTAAAGATATAAAATATTTCGAAGTTTGTAATCGTCAAAATGTCATTGACTTGCGCCTTTTATCAACATTACTTTTAGTGAATTATTTATTGATCAGTCTATAAAATCAATTTACGAATGTATGTAGTAGCATATTTTTAAATTATTTTTTTATGTTATACTCGTAGCAGGCAAACGAACATACGAGTCACCTGTTGCTAAGTGATCACCGCCATTCCAAAGACACTAGCAACACCAGGGGAATTGCCAGTGCGTTTCCAGCCTGTGTTTGGGGGATAGGAGGAAGGGGCAGGAAAGTAGGTTACAGGCGCTCTCAATAACGAAATGAAATGCAAAAATGCAAGCATTGTTACTTCACCTCAGTTTTCTGTGAGAGGATGTGAAGCCACCAATAGCTTCAGGGTGGCTCTACCACCTATTATTTCACAGTTACTACATCTATTTTGATTTTTTTTTTATTTTCCATGTATAATTGTCAGGAAAACGTTTGTATAAAAGCTAATATCGAAAAATTTTAAATGTTGTGTTAAAAAATCTTGCTATAAAACTGAGTGAGTCAGTGAGGTTGACGACAATCGGAAGATTTTCCAAAATATTAACAGAATTGAGGTACATTTATTCAGTTGCCTTTTTAATGCATAACACAATGGGACTCTGATCACATATGTTCATCCAGGGAGGTCGCTATTCTCATCCAATTTACTCTAAATACGGCGACTGGCCACCAGTTATCAAAAAGATTGCAGCTGAAAACAGCAAAAAGCAGGGCTATTCGAAATCATACCTTCCAGCATTCACTAAAGAGGAAGTTGAATTAGTAAAAGGTAACAAGTTCATAATATTTATCTGAGTTATCTAAACAAACTCGGATAAAAATCCTGTAATCATTCTTATAGCACTTTATGACACTTATTGTATTTATTATTATTCATTTGTAAATGTTAAAATTAGAACCACTGACTTGGATAATTATCTCATCATCTACTTTCCAGATCAATATACAATATATGTCACCTACAACTCACTTACTAGATAGAATAAATAAGCAAAATTATTTACCCTGATCCCGATTGCAACACTTAAAGTTTGTGTATTCACTGTTAAAATAGTTAACTCTTCTGTTACTTTGTAAACCTTAAAAACTTTCGCTTCCACTTCTAAGACGCTCAAGTCATTTTGGGTTATCTCATTGGCTAGCTAGGTCTTTTTAATTTTTGGTCCTCGTTATTTTTCTTATCATCACGCAACTCATTTACTTATCATAAAATACATCTCAGATCTGGATAAAGAATATCCAGCTAGTGGTTGACTGATATGTCATTCCGAGAGTTAAACATATAAGAAGACTCTCTTTTTGACTTTGTAACGAATTAATAAGCATAAATTTTTACTGTTCAGGAACTTATGATTACTATGCAATAAACCACTACACAAGTAGACTGGTGCGTAAAGCAGAACCTAACGAGAAACTACTCGGATGGCCAATGGGAGATATGCCAGAAGTTAATGCTAAATTGGAAGTGCATCCCGATTGGAAGCCAACTGCGGCAAGCTGGTTACTGGTAAGTGTTATACTGTGATTTTTGGAGAAATTAAGTTATTTTTCGTTCTTTTTAGTTCCTTAAGTAATTATTATACATATATTGCATATTGAAAGAGATAAACCAGATTCAAAGACTTCACTGAGCCTGACTCTTTGATTACAATATTTTAATAGACACTAGTCACGTCGCTACTCTTATATCTAAAACTTATCGCTAAGCGTCTATCAGTATCTTTGTGAAGCAATATTTAATACACATATTTTTCCCTTTCTTATTCAGTCTAAGATAAAGAGCTCTTTTCGAAAGAACGCATGGATTGAAAAAATACGAAACCAATAATTACGTTTTCTTCTATTATAGTGCGACAAAGTGACGATACTGTAAATTATAGTAAGTATAGCGCAATTCAAAACCAATGGTGACCACTGAAGGATTTTTCATCCATTACAGTCGTAGCTTTATTAAGGTCTTTAAGCCCCTAGGTTGTTGGCTGATTCATTAACGCCACTAAAAGACAAACGGTATGATGGCTTTAACATAGTGCAGACGATCCGGTCGAGATATATAGACTCTATTTTTACGTGGGGAAATCCTTATGGATACGCCACCCTCTCGGGGAAGAGAGTAGGTTATATCCGATTCGCACGGACTAAAACCCCACGGTGTACGTCAGGCGCTATAGTTGGGGCGATACGAGATCTCTACAGACTTCATCGTGTCGCAGTAACGGTCGGCCCGGCAGCAGAAAAATACCGCTGCCGAGCCCCGTCCTTGTCAGGAAACGACCGAGTACACGTCGATCGTATCCTCCATCCACCAGACCTGTGCAATGGAAAGATGGGCCCCCGACTTATTTTCCCTAGGTTCGGCTAAGATATTTAAACCCTAACAATTTTTCCACAAAAAGACCACATTACTATCGCCTACGTCTGTGAAATATATGGGTTTGATCACAATATTTTCTAATACAGATTATAACACTAACCTAAAATGCATTTCAGGTAAACCCATTAGGCCTTCGTCGCCAACTCAACTGGTTGAAGAAGCAATACGGCGACATCGAAATCCTTATCACCGAAAACGGTTGCCCCACTGGAGGTGGTTTGGACGATCAGGAAAGAATCCATTATTACAAAGTCTATTTAAAACAGGTAGGCCAATAACTTGCTTATTAAATTTTCATTAATCGACTTATCGATATAGGCCCCTCTACATAACATAAATCCTTCTAGGATCTGATAGACTCTGATAAAATAAAAACACATTTTATCCTATCTCTGTCCTGTCCATCATCGATCTTATACCGATGTCCACTTCATCGAGCAACAGAGAATAACTTAATAGTCCGCTCCCTTACTTTGCAATCTTATTTATGAGTATTTGTCGAACTATACGTAAAAATAATAACATACATTTTCAACCAACTTCATTATAGGTGGTAGAGGTACGTTAAAGCTAGTACTAGTTTCAGCATGAATGGTTCGGCTAGTCCGGGGTAGTACCACCCAACACACATAAATACCGACGTGAAGTAATAGTGCCTTACATTTTTGCGTTTCGTTCAGTCAAATGAGAGTGCCGGAGACCCACATTTCATGTGCCCCTTCCCTGTTTCTCTTCCCCTCCCCCCATCCCATACACTGCTGGGGACGCACTTGCGACTCTGCTTGTGTTGCTAGTGTTTATGGACGTTGGTCGTCACTTAGATGACCCACCTTTCCGTTTACCTTCTTTAATATAAAAAAAACCAGTGACGTGTCCCTTCATCGTTAAACTTGCATTATTTATTACAATTTATGGAACTCAAGGCAATATACGGTATTGCAAAAGTTTTACATATTTAATGGTAACCGCATTATCTTTTATCGAAGTGAATTAGATCAGCCAAAAAATTATACGATACGAGACACATACGAGTATAAGAGTTATTGAGGAATATATGCTTGGTAGATATATATAATATATCTTATACTTTACTACTATTATATAGGTATGAATATGTAGCTTTCCTTAGGTCAGCTCAGTGAGGTCGCGAATTGCATAAACCAGGCAACAATTCAAGCCGAGGTATGTCATGTACCCTTCAGCTAGTTGTCAGAATTCAATCGGCTGAGTGCCTTAAGCGCTCGCCTTAGTAGTCTGGTGACGGTATTAAGGGCTTACTAGGTCATTAGCGTAATCTGTTCGAATAAAAAAAAAATGGTGTCCGCTTTATTATAATGAAAATATTGTTTTTTTTATGACATGATAATGTTTGTAGGCAACATTGCCCATCAGCAGCGTACTAAGAATTATAGTCTAAGAGTTTATGCAAAGTTTGACTGGATAAATATCATTACCTATTTTTGATATAATAGAGCAGCGTTTACATTGATGTATTTGCTTCCAAAAAATGTACTAGACTTAGTCTATATGTATTCAGTGACAAATTATTACAAATCCAGGACATACTATGCTATATGCTGCAGTAACCGCTCTATATGGGGTTAATTGCATTCCTTTTTGCTATTTCGTCACATGAATAAACAGCCATTAATATTTATTATTTGTATCAACAGGTTCTGCTTGCCATAAAAGAAGACGGTGTGAATGTAACAGGGTACACCGCCTGGACCCTGCTGGACAACTTCGAATGGTTAGATGGGTACAAAGTTAAGTTTGGACTTTACGAAGTAGACTTCAACTCCACGGAGCGGACGAGGACTCCGCGTGCGTCAGCTCACTTCTACAAGGAACTTATCAGGAAGCATTCTCTGCGTGAAAAGATTTTCGATGAATTGTAGTTTATAAATAATACACGATATAATGTTCCTATATATTGTATAGAATTATAGCCAAAAGCGACTAACTAGCCCCTAAACAAAACTTGAAAGTCTCGATAGCAAGGCGCAGCGGGTGAACAACGCAGCTTAAAAAAAACAGGACGTTTCTTCGAATATATATTTACAATTATGTTACAATTGTAGTCACTTTTTTAAAGAATCATTATGCTATAGAATATAATCATCCTCATTTACAAACTTCATAAAGTAACATCTATGCCGAAAACAAGTTACATTTTTCTCGTCTAGATACGTTTCCGTTGAGTTTTCTTTGGATACATGATGCTTACTTACACTATTTACTTTTATAAATCGATGTTTTTATCAATTTGTCAGTAATAGGTTATAATTATAGCAGATGTACCGGTTATGTAGTTAAAACGAATAAAATTGTTTCTAAAATGAACGTTATAATGATTTCTGATAAACATATTAACAACGACTATTCTATTTCCAAATTATTGTCCTTTAAGATATTATTTATCCCTATTTCATCTTTCTCCTCTTTCCCTATATATCTTAACCATCATAATAGAAGATCTCTATTTCCGTTTGGTATCTAATATCGGAACAATTTTTCATTCATAATTTCCAACCACGGTCCTTGCTCTGATTTCTCATTATTAAATTGTTTCAAATGAAATCCAGGTAATGGGTAGTTTCCGCTTGTGGCTATGGTTGTAATGTAAATTATTTACTTAAATGTTATTCTCTGCTATTATCGTTGTTGAATTTATAAGAGTTTTAATAGCTATTTCAAATGTTTACATTTCCATATTCGTTTTGTTTTTTTTTTTTTTTACTTTATATTTGGCAATCAATCTTTCTGATTATTACTGCCATTGTCACGTAGTCAATAATATCACAAACTTCGTGTGATTATTCCAATATTAAGCATCGTGTGAAACCATATTCTAACAAGATGGTGGATCCCTTGCTAGAACCTTCCAGGGAGTTTTTGTGGCATCTCAGAATTTCATGCTCCGTGTTATTATTTTCCATTCACTTCACTTATGCATAATAAACTAACTATATTACGTAAAACACCACCAAATTTACACAATATATAGTCAAATAACGCAAGATTATGAATAAAATATAAAATCCACTACATGACAGACTAAAATCCCGCCAAAAACTCAAGTACATTTATATTCGTTTTGTTTAATATCTTTTACAGTCTTTTTTTTAATTGATGATAAACACGATGTAGTAATTCAAAAATACTGAAAGTTATGGATTATTTATAATACCGCACTAGATAGAGTTATTTGTATCAGATTTTTTTTCTTATAAAGTGTACCTAAAATAGGTTTGATACAGTCCTCATCTGAAATCGAAACTAACCACTGACTTTATATAAACGATAATGTTCATCCACATAATTTTTCCAAACATCTTATCTTCTTTTTTTTAATTTGACTTATATTATCCCTGAAACCTGGAATATATTCTATACTATAACACATTAAAACAAACTATCGTTATCCACCCTTACCGATTCGATCAGTACTTGGATGATCGAGGAAACTACGTAGAGGTGAAGCGAGTCATCACGCTTTATTTATTTCATTAATGCAACCCTCACCCTTTATATAGTTGGTTTATTATTGTGAATTCATAAGCGATTTGCATTAATTTTTGGCGCTTTAACATGTTTTACAGTTTTATTTTAAATTTCAAACGATACTCATATTGAATATTTCACTTCAGTAACCAGTTAATTACAATACATAAATAACTTTTAGCTAATTTTATTTCCTAACTGTCGTAAGGAATAAAAGTCGCAAGTTCTTAATTTAATGTCCATTAGAAAAGGTTTATTTTGTGAAAATTACATATTTCGAATATCTATGTAAGGGATGACTAACAGAGGCTGACTGTGAACGTTGAATCTTGAAAATTGAACCTAGAGTTGATCCTTTAGGGAGACCTCGTTGAAATAGTGTGATCTAAAACTATAAAACATGCACCCGACATAGTTATACTCGTCTCAACTACTTCTTAGTCGGTTCTGTAGTACTACCTGTAATACAAACACCAATATTTAATTATTTTTTTAACACTCTGAGATGAAAAGGTAAGGATATTCTTGTAAATTATCGAAGCATAGTTATGATCCGGAACGTAGATTTTCCAATAAAAACACTGCCATAATTCCATACACAAGGTCGATACTGGACTTTTAAAAATTTTTAAATTCCTTTTGATACGAGCCTTCCTTATAATTTACTGTATGTACGACACATGGGGCATACTTCTATCGTTCTTAAGCCACTTTAATTTATAATTAAATCCAACGCTAACTTACAAAGATCACGTGCGAGCGCTTTCATTCGACGATGTCATGGGCAAGAAGACAATAGAACAATTACGTACATGCTTTATCCGATGTGACCAATAGGCCAGGTCAACTGTTGCTGGCGAATTATTAGCTATTGAAATAAGACAGTATTCTATAACACATCAAGAATTGACTCATCATCCATAAATTGAAAATCTGGTCAAATACTAGCAGCTATTTCTCCGGTAGTTGTACTTTAGAGTCAGTTCTCCATCCCTAGGCCTAGTAAATTTATCATCTTAGGCTACATTGAGAGTTACACTACACAGGCCCATGTGATGGAGAAACATTGTGTCAAATCTTGACCCCACAGACCGCAGTTGGAACCCATTAGAAGGGACAACACCTGTCGAAGGAATAGACGTAGTGCCAATTAGGCTGCCCCTGTTCCCGCGGTCAAAAGTTGTAAGAAGTTATCATGAGATTTTAGCCCGGACGAATCGGGCAGAGCCCATACTCAGCCACCTGGTGGGATGGATAGCCGTTAGGAATTTCCCCATGAAAAAAGGCCACATTGTCACTTTAAGACTGTTTTTATACATGTCTTATTGATAGAAATACCATAACGGTAGCAAATTACCACAGAGCAAATTACTTAACAACAGTTAGTAACAATAATCACTTTAAAATAACATAGTAGCCGTTGACGCTTCGATTGTTCTGATATGTTTTATATATTTGGTGGTTACTATATAAGTAAAAATCTGTTCGAATATATATAGATTTAATTGGTAACGAGTCGATAGCTTGCTGGCTAAAGTTCGAGTGTCCAGCAGAGAGCGCGAGTAGGCACACTAGGGTAATGTTTTAGTGCGGATGGTCGGGGTGTGTCAACGCGTCCGGGGCTTGTGGTATGTCCTCACGTGTCAACGTACGTGTAAGCGTGTTCAGTTTTACGTACCAATACTATTATTTAATTATTAGTTAAAGGTTGAACCACCTCACCTCCGCAATAAAATGGTGTTGCTGGAGTCACTCCTCCGCCTCCCAGCACTCCACCAAGTCCTAGGCAGCCAGTAACTTGATATAAATAGTACCTCGGATCCTGTGGAGTTCCTGAAACTGCATTCAATTCGTTAGCTTTACTAGCTGTCAAGCCAATTATATTATCACTTTTATAGGTCACTGAAACTTTCAGAAATAATTTTAGTGAGCTCAACAGTTCACTTACAGTTGTTCTTTGCAGTGCCATCACCTTGCTATACTAAAATTAAAGATAGTATGTATGTTACCTTTTATTTTTTATTTCGTTGGCAACCAATCTTTTATATTTATAATAATATAAATATATATAATTTCAATGTTCTAACGAGAGGTGGCCCTCTTGCTAGAACTTAACATGACGTTTATGTGGCAAATCAGAATGGTTATAGATGGTAGAGCCACGCTGAAGCTATATGTAACTGGTTTCAGCATGAATGTGACGGCTCTTCCGGGATACTACCACCCGACACAGAGAGACACCGACGTGAAGTAACTGTACTTGTATTGTTGCGTTTCGTTATCAGTGAGAGCGCCGAAGATCCACCACCTCTATAGCTCCTCTCCTTCCTTCCCCCTCCTCCGTCTCCGCTTCTCCAAAACAAAGGGTAACAACGCACTTGCGACTCCCCTGGTGTTGCTAGTGTCTATGGACGGTGGTGTTCACTTAACATCAACTGACTCAACTGTTCGTTTGCCTTGTCATTTCAATGTTTTAAATTACTGAGCTGTGCCCATATTGGGACTTCGTTTATGATAAGATAATGAATTGAAACTTAAGAATGGTAACATTAGCTACGGTAAGGAATAATAATTGAACCTTTGTTCATATTATAAGTATTGTAGTATTGTATCCAGTAAGTCACCACAATGGTGACAGTGCGTGGTCAGTTCCTTCCGGGCGATATTGTGCAGATACTTCCCGAAACACCCGTGTCCGGTCAGTACCTGCACCAGGTAAGGTAAGGTCAACTGTCCGTGACTCCACGTCGTCCATTCCTTGAATACAGGGCAAATCGCCTCGATTGCCCTTTTCCCTGCAAGGGGTGAGTCCAACGCGTCTCTCCATCTTCTCATCATGCGTTCTTTCTGCAGGGTTATTCGAGCTGCCTTCTCTTCTGGTGCAATAATTGCTCCCCGAGCTGTTCGCACCAAGAACCAAAAGTACAACTCAGCTTGGTGTAGGGCCACCAACTTCCTAGGAGCTGACCTTGCCAGTAGGCATGCCGACTCGTAAGCTACAGTACGGTAGCCTCGAATGGATCTGATGACCATAGTCCTGTGTATTTGACGGAGAACAGCACTGTTTGCAGCAGACAGGTTCTCGTACCACACAGGAGCGCCATACAGAACCATCGATTTAACCACGTTCGTATATAGATTACGACAGCCGGGTCCTGGGCTGCCGAGATTCGCCAGCATCCCCGCCAGGGCAGAAGCAGTCCGCATGACCTTCGGCGCCAATTGCCGGAAATGCTCCACAAAGGTCCAGCGGCTATCCAAGGTAAGGCCCAAGTATTTCATGGTGGGGCGCACAACTACATTAATTCCTCCGATGTTCAACTGCGTAGCTTTCTTGGCGGGCTTGTGAATACCTTTCACTACGGCCTTTTTCCAGACGGCTGGAAAGTGACCCTGGGACATGGCCGCATTGAAGACGCAGACCAATAGAGCTATGATGCGATCAGGAAGGAGTTTCAGAACCTCGTTCCTGATCCCATCGGGACCTGGGGACTTCGTAGGCTTGAGGCGCTTGATTGCGCCTGCAACTTCATCGAAAGTGATCGCGGTTAGGGTATCCGCCGGAGGAGATGCGAGTACATGCTCCGCAGCTGATTCGATTAATCCGTTATGGAAAGCGTCAGTGTTATCAGTGTTTGGCGAACACTGTTTCTCTAAGCTTGCGGCAAGGCATTCCGCTTTATCTATGCTATCGAACGCGGGAGGCAACCCGGGCCTCTGTCGAGAGGAGGCATTGGAGTGACCATATCTGATTTGAGAGTTCGCGCTAGAGTCCAGTACGACAGGTAAGATGGCTGGAGACCCTCCAGGAGTCTGTCCCACCTGTCGCCCCGGATCTCAGAAATACGAGACATGACTGTTTTTCGTAACGAACGTAAACGATTGCGATTCTCTACAGACGGGTAAGCGTCGTAAGCTCGAGTAGCGGCGTTCTTTTCCGTGATCAATGCTCTCATGTCGTCAGGGAGTATAAAACGGCGATCGTTCGCCGCTTGTACCTCTTTCGAGGTCACCCTGGCCTGAATTTTATTAAAACATTTGTTTGCGCTGCTTATAATCCCGAAAAAAGACGCAATAATTCGGCGAGTTACTTTTCTGCTGGTCGCAAACAATGCACAACGGCCAAAGGAAATGGGTAAAATAGGACTCACCTATCTACTGTTTTCACTGTCGTAAGAGGCTTCCACTTCAATCACTATCACTTTGATTCCCACTAATTCACTTGCACTCTTTAATAACGTTTTCAATATTAATATATCTATATAGCAATTGATTTGATTATAGATATTTCGACCACAGAGACGTCCACAAATGGTATAGAATACTAGAACTGACATATATAGCGGATAGAGGATCGAGCAGGAAATATGGCACTGTGCAGATTAACGCAGGGATGGATAATATCCATATAATGACAACTGATCCATAACAATAATGATAACACATTTCGGCCTTTGTTGTCTGGTGAAGCTGTTAAGATCTTGCTAGGTCAATAGCGTAATGAGTTCGAAAAAAAAACATTTTAGCTCAAACAACATTCTTTGCTTTACACATTCTACCAAACCTGTTACTTTGCTTTGCTACAGCTAAGGGTCTATTGATATCATACCTAAACAGAATTTAAAAGTTATTGCTATACGACAATGATTTCAGATCTATTCAGGTACAGCTATTCTACCTAATTTGCAACAAAACAATGACAGTACTACAAGTATGTTTGCCAAATGTACGGGTTGGATGACAGATTTATATTTTAATAATGACAAACATTAAAATGGAATGTATTTCAGGTAAACCCGTTAGGCTTTCGTCGTCAACTCGTCTGGTTGAGGAAAAAATACGGTGATATGGAATTTCTTATCACTGAGAACGGATTTCCCACTGAAGGCGGCTTGGACGATCAGGAACGGATCGAGTTCTACAAAAGCTATTTAAAACAGGTGAAGCATCGAAATTTTTCATTTCTTTCTGCTTTTACACTTAATCTGCTTGATAAGTAACCTTGGGAAAACACGGGCTATAGATTTGGCCTATCTTAGACCAATGCATTAATTACAAGAGTGTTGGACTTTCTTACATTCGTTATGAATAGAGCAATCTTGTAATAACCGTCTACTATCACCGACCCTTTGCAGTCGACCAATAGAGGTATGCTCAATAATTCGCTTACTTTTTTTTCCAGCTACTTTTCGAGTATTACTCGAACTATAGTTAAAAGGTATAATACAGTAGATAAGATCAATAATAGTCTAAGAGCTGTACTAAGCTCTACTAAGCTTATGCAAATTTTGATTGCGTGTATACCGTCACTATACTTATTTTAATTTTTTTTATGTCATAGGTGGCAAACAAATATACGGATCACCTGGTGCTAAGTGATCACCGTCGTGTTTGGGGGGGTCACCAGCCTATGTTTGGGGGAACGGGTAAGGGGTAGGAAAGGAGAGTGGGGTGAGGGTAGGAGAGGTGGACCTTCGGCACTGTCACTGACCGAACGAAACGCAACAATGCAGCATTGTTACTTCACGTCGGTTTTCTGAGAGAGTGTGGTACTACTACGAATTAGCCACCCACTCTACAACCTACCAGATTTTTTCCTATCGAAACATAAAAGTGCTCGTGCTATTGAATTCCGATTCATAGGATCTAAGGTACTAAGTATACCAACTCAATCCTAAGAAATAATAACCAATTACGGTTGACTGCAGGACAATTCTATTGATTTCTGTAAATGCTTATCATCATCAGGATTGTAAGAAGATATAGTGTCTGTTTATTCAAATACTATTCATTATATCAACAGCTTTTGCTTGCCATAAAACAAGACGGCGTGAACGTAACAGGGTACACCGCCTGGACTCTCTTGGACAACTTCGAATGGATGGACGGATACAAAACAAAGTTTGGGTTCTACGAGGTAGACTTTAATTCTCCGGAGCGGACGAGAACTCCACGCGCATCAGCTCATTTCTACAAGGAACTTATTAGAAAGCATTCTCTGCGAGAAAGGATTTTCGATGAATTATAGTTTATATGTGATAAAAAATAATGTTATTTTTTTACTTTATAATGATCTTCTTCAATAAACAAATTATAAAATGCAAAGATGATTTATGAAATATATGAGCTAGTTTGTGAGATTAGCGCATTTTAATTGTCAATTTTTAACTTCCAATCTTTCCTGTGACGAAATCGAATTCTTATCTATGATTTCAACCGGCACGAAGAAAAATATGCCCACCAGATGTGTTAATCACATTATCAATAATTTTTAATAATTATTACGCTCTTTCAGTTTAATCCATCCCTCTTTTTAATAACCAAAATTAATCAGTTTATTATATACTTATTAATGTGTAGCGAGCGTATAACTAGTCTACTATCCTAAGAAATAGGATAGCGTATAACTAGTCTACTAATGAAACATAATATCATAGGAGGCAATCAAGCAGCTGGGTCACCTGATGTCAAGTGATCACCAATGTCCATAGACACCAGCAACACCAGAGGAGTCGCAAGTGCATTGCCACCTGTGTTAGGGGAAGGAAGAAGCGAAAAGGAGAGGGGGAAGGTGAGGAGAAGTGGGCCTCCGGCACTCTCTCTGACCGAATGAAACGCAATTATGCAGACACGTTGCTTTTGTTGCTTCACGTCGGTTTTCTGTTAGAGGGTGGTACTACCCCGGGCGAGCTTTTACAGTAAATTACATTTTTTTTTTTGTATATCAAAGGAGGCAAACGAACTGGTGTGTCACGTGATGTTAAGTGATCACCACCGTCCATAGACACTAGCGACATCATGGACATCGCAAGTGTGTTGCCAGCCTGTATATGGGAGAAGGGGGAGGGGAAGGAAAGGGAAAGCAGGAAAGAGGAAGGGACATGGGCCTCCGGCTCTCTCACCGACCGAACGAAACACAACAATGCAAGCACTGTTATTTCACGTCGGTTATCTGTGAGAGGGGTGGTACTACCCAGGAGGAGCCGACCCATTCATGCTGAAACCAAAAATAGCGTCAACGGGGCTCTACCACCTACAATAGAGTTCCAGTCAAGTATCTCGCCCATCATAGAGCGACGCCATCTTTTTAATTCATGAGTAAATACCCTCTATACAAAAAGTTACAAATTACAAGGAATAGATGTCCTTCTAATACTTATTATACTCTTTGGACATCTAGTTCTTTGCCGAGAACAGATATGCAAGTGAAACAGTTCCATAGAACTTTTTTGAAAATATTTGCAAAAACTATTTTCATTTCTAGTTTGGGTTGTATGTACCACTTAAGTAGCTTTTTATATTTATACTAGCGAGCCGTGCGAACTGTTATATTATATTAATATTGAGAAATGCTCAGCAAGCTTTATTCAAAATAATATATAAGCCATTGTAAATGACATTTAAAAACAGTTGTATTACTCAGTTGTCCGGAATCAGTCGTTTTTGTAAAGTCTCGCACCGAGACACCATACCATGTGTTAACCAGACAATAAAAGTGTGCGTCAGTGAACTTTGCCTTTTTTTAAAAAGAACCCACGGATAGCCATCCTAACAGAACGTAGTTCTGCCTTAATAATAAAAAAAATATCTAAAATTAAACCGCATTCTACCTGATGCAATTGTAAATCTAAACCATTCTCGGATCCACTGAAACACGCACGCAAAATTTTATCAAAAACGGTCCAACCGTTTAGGAGGAGTTCAGTGACATACACACGTACAAAAGAAATTTTATATTGATCCATTAATTTTAAACTTGTTTTGTTATAAGGATATCTTTCGTTGAAAAATTATCATATAATTACAAGCCACGTCTGCTTTAAAGACAGACTAATTGATTCTATAGTGTTCTCAGAGGTTGGTAATTTATCTAACGGGTTTCCCTGTTCGAATTTATCGTTTGTTACTCTGTGGTCATTTTATTAAGTGCTAATCCTTTTTTTATTTGACTATCTACTCTATACTTCATAACTCTATAGTTATGGGTATATTTGCTTTACCCAGTATATAAAAACTAAAAAGGTCTACAAATTCATCATTTTTATATTGAGGACGTTCTAAATGGTGTTAATCTATACTAATATAATAAAGAGGTAAAGTTTGTGATGTTGTGAGTTTGTGAGGTTGTAGGGGGTAATCTCAGGAACTACTGGTCCAATTTGAACAATTCTTTCAATGTTATATAGCTCATTTATCGATGATGGTTATAGGCTATATATCATCACACTGAAATCAATAGAAACGGAGCAACAGCAAAAAATGTTTAAAAATCGGGCCTTTTTTCCCTCCTGAGAGCTTACGCTGCGTGTTAGCGTTAGCCCAAAGTAACTATTCCACGCGAACGAAGTCGTGGGCAGAGGCTAGTGTAAAATTAAATTAGTCCAAGTATTCAATTTCATAGGGGAATTAATACAGTTTGGGCAACTAATACGCAGATAAATGGTGCTGGACATTGATATACAAAAGCCGAAGATGCACATTTAAGGACTCAAAACCGGCACACGAAAATGAGTGCATAATTTTGGATTATGCACTCATTTCAAATGAATAGTCTTGTGTCGCTTGCGCCCTTGTAAAAACCACTAACTTTTTTTTATATCAAAGGAGGCAAACGAACACATGGGTCACCTGATGTTAAGTGATCATCACCGTTCATAGACACAAGCATCACCAGAGAAGTCGCAAGTGCGTTGCCTACTTGTGTTTGGGGGAATAGGAGGGGAACGGAGATGGGCCTCCGGTGCTCTCACTGAGCGAACGAAACGCAACAATGCAAGCACTGTTACTTCACGTCGGTTTTTTATGAGAGGGTGGTTCTATCCCGTGCGAGTCAACCCATTCATGCTGAAACCAGTAATAGCTTCAGCGTGGCTCTACCACCTACAACTAACTAAACATTCAGGTAAAGTTGAATTTGCAAAATCATAAGTTTAACGCATAATTATAACTATGTATGTAGGTCGAGGAGTTTTTGGGGCCGGTTTTGAGCGCTACTTTTATTCGAGACTATGCGTCTTGGGTTTTTATATCAATGGTTCTGGAATACATATCCGTAACTGCCGTTCAATATATTTGAGTGCAAAATATCTAAACAACATCCGTGTTAATATAACTAGTAAATTTAAAGGTCAAATATTTTACGGCTTCGACTATAAACTTTACGATACAATGCAATTTCGATTAATCTTGGCAGAAAAAAAAAACAGATTATATAATTAACTTAATAGCGGAGATTACGTTTTTTTAGGCAAAGGAATTTCGGATTCTAATCAAAATTAGTATATTCTTACTAAATCGGGTAGATTGTATTTTTTTCACTTTGTTTTTGGCAATTAATCTTTCAGATTATTAGTGCCATTGTCGCGTAGTCAACAATATTACAAGCGTCGTACGATCATTTCAATATTTAGCGTCGTGTGAGTCAATATTCTAACAAGATGGTGGATCCCTTGAGAACCTTCCTGGGAGTTTTTGTGGCATCTCAGAATTTCATGCCCCGTGGTATTATTTTCCATTCACTTCACTTATGCACAACAAACTAACTATATTACGTAAAACACCACCAAATTTACAAAATATAGAGTCCAATAATACAAGGTTATGAATAAAATATAAAATCCACTACATGACAGAGTAAGATCCCGCCAAAAACTCAAGATTGTATTAATTATATAACGACATAGTAGGAGTTTTTGCTGGGGTCTTGGAATGCCATACGACATAGTAGGAGTTTTTGGTGGGGTCTTGGAATGCCATGTAAATAGTCTTTATATTTTATCCATAATCTTGTGTTATTTGGCTGTATACTGTGTAAAGTTCGTGGTGCTTTATGTAATATAATTTGGTTATTGTGCACAAGTAAAGTGGATCGGAAATAATACCACGGAGCATGGATTCTGACTTGGCACAAAAAGTCCCTGGAAAGTTCTAACAAGACGGCCACCATTTTGTTGGTTCATTGACATTATATCAAGAATTTTGTAATATCGTTACTCACTTGACAATGGCAGTAATATTCTAATAGAAGACTGGTTACCAAGAACAACATAGAAGAAGAATGGCATGGTAGCAATAAATTATCTATACTAATAATAAAAAAAAATGCAAATCTAATTTGACAGTATTTTTTAGATTTTTTTTTTATTCATAGAAGGCAAACGGGCAGGCGAGTCACGTGATATTAAGTGATCACCGCCGCCTATAGACACTTCTAACATCAGATGAGTAAGTGCGTCGCCAGACTGTTTTTGGGGAAGCGATAAGAGGGAGGGTAGAAGGGAGGAGAGGTGGTCCTCCGGCGCTCTCACTGACCAAACGAAGCGCAACAATGCGTGCACTGTTACTTCACGTCGATTTTCTGTGAGAGGGACTACCCCGGACGAGCCGACCCATTCATACTGAAACCAATTATAACTTCAGCGTGACTCTATTACGTTTTATAAAGGAAATTGTTACAGGTGGTTAGGAATAAGTAATGAAATATATCTCAATCATTTTTAGAATTTTTTTTTTATGTAATAGAAGGCAAACGAACAGATGAGTCACCTGATGTTAAGTGATCACCATCGTCCATAGATACTTGCAACACCAAGGGAGTTGCAAGTGCGTTGCCAGCCTGTGTTTGGGAGGATGGCGGGGGAGGGTGCAGGAAGGGAAGGAGGAAGGGGAAGGTAGGTGGGTCTCCGGCTCTCTCACTGACCGAACGAAACGCAACAATGCAAGCACTGTTACTTAACGTCGGTTTTCTGTGAGAGGGTGGCGCTTCCCCGAACGAGCCGACCCATTAGAGCTGAAAACAATAATAGCTTCAGCTTGGCTCTACCACTACTGTGGGAGGGTGGTGCTTCCCCAGACGAGCCGACGAAATGTCTCTCTGTCTGTTTATTTGAATATGTGTCACTGCTAAATTACTGCATAAATTGTAAAGCCTCTTGAAGAAACTCATCAAGTATATCTTTTATCAAGTATATCTTTGATTATCTTTAATCAAGTATAATTGTGATTTTTCAAGGTGGTAGAGCCACACTGAAGCTATTCTTATATATGCTATACTATACTTCTTTGGCTTAACAAAATCAAGATCTTTTCAAAAATTTTATTTTTCACCTTATTCTACGATTGTAGAAAAAACGACACTAACAATAGAAAAAAGGTATTTAATACATTGAAAGTTTTAATACAAAGAAACACAAATAGAAAAAAAAAACAAAACGTTGACTAGAGCTAACTTCAGGGTGTCGGTTTTTCGTGACAGTGTGCGCGCGCATCATAGTAACTTCAGGGTGTCGGTTTTTCGTGACGGTGTGCGCGCGCATCCTAAATGTTTACTCGTATCATTTTTTGTAACGTGCCAAAAGAAATATAATTAAAAAAAAATATTGGTTCACAAGAATAAGGTTTTATATGCCAATGAACTGTGATCGAAATTACAGTACTTATTACAAGAACCTCTTATAGTAATCACAAGCTATATGAAAAGTACTATCCATATACATATGAATATATTGGGTGTAAGGTTACGTACATTTTGTAAGTTTTGTTTTGTCGCCCTACTTATAATGTAATATATAACATAATATAGCAACACAACACAATACAGTATATACATAACGTACACACAACATAACGTAATGTAAAGTTTTTTTTGCTATTAACGCGGGGAAATCCCTTATGGATTCACTCTCTCGGGGGAGAGACTGGGTTATGTCCGACTTGCACGGACTAAAACCCCACGGTGTACTGTCCGACCGTATTGTTGGAGTGGCAAGGGATCGAACTACGCTATTCCCCTTGGATAGCCGCCCCAACGATCCACTGGGCTCCCTCTTAATAATGAGACAGACTGGGCACACACCAACTGCCTCCCCTCGTCAGCCGGACCCATGCAATGAGGAGTTGCCCCCCCCCCCCGGCCCATCCCCTCAGGTCCGGCTACGGTGGTGGTAGAAGGCGGGCAAATCGCCGCCTCCTCCCGCCGATCCACCGTTGGCGAAGAGGGCCGATCAAAAGGTCATCTTCGCGAACCCTCTTCGCCGCCTCCTTCTGCGAGATGACGTCCTCGCAATTAACGTAATATAAAGTAACTTAACGTAACATAACGCCATTCTTTTTCACGGGCCTCGGCGGGGGCCACCACCTGGGGCCCACATAATGGTGGAGGGCGCCCGGATCAGGGTGGGGGCCCAAATGAAGTACTTGGGTCTCACCTTGGACGGGCGCTGGCGTTTCGAGCCCCACTTTGCGGGGCTCGGACCGCGAATTGCTGGGACGGTGGCGGCACTCGGTCGGCTGCTCCCCAATATTGGGGGGCCGGGTGCCGGGTGCCGCTGACTTTTCGTGGGAGTCGTGCGGGCGATGGCCGCCTACGGGGCACCGGTCTGGGCAGACGCCCTCGGTGCCGCCAACGTACGTGCGCTGCGCAAGGCGCAGCGTACGGTGGCACTGAGGGCAATCCGGGCGTATCGGACGGTGTCCTCAGCGGCGGCCTTCACGCTCGCCGGCTCCCTTCCCTGGGAGCTGGAAGCTCGGGTTCTCGCTGCCGTGTACTAATTCACGGCGGCGAGAAAGCGTAGTGGGGAGCCTCTGGCTCCCAGGGCGATAGAGGCCAAGAGGCGAGAGTGTAGGGATGGGGCATTAATAAGGTGGATGCAGGACCTAGCAGACGCGCGCTTCGGGATGTACACCGTCGACGCCGTCCGCCCGGTTCTGCTAGAATGGATAGGGAGGGGTTGGGGCTCCCTGACGTTCAGGCTGGTGCAGGTGCTGACCGGGCACAGTTGTTTCGGGTGGTACCTGCACTGGATCGCTCGCAGGGAGCCGACCGCCGTCTGTCACGAGTGCGGCGCTGAGGAAGACACCGCGCAGCACACGCTTTCTGAGTGTGCTGCGTGGGAGGGACAGCGCCGCACTCTGGCGGCGGCGGTAGAGGGGAATTTGTCGCTGCCGAGTGTGGTCTCCGCCATGCTCGGCAGCGAACAGGCGTGGCGAGCAATGGCTTCCTTTTGCGAAGAGGTCATCTCGCAAAAGGAGGCGGCGGAGAGGGCCCGCGAGGTAGATCCTCTAAGTGGCCGTCTCCGCCAACAGAGGACCGGCAGGAGGAGGTGGCGCTTTGCCCAACTCCTCCTGCCACCGTAGCCGGACCTGAGGGGATGCAGTCGGGGGGCTCTTCCCTTCATTGCACAGGTCTGGCGGACGAGGGGAGGCAGCTGGTGTGTATCCAGCTGCCTCTCTATAGGTAGGAGTCCGGTGGCCACCTTCCGCCGGATGGACCGTTGGGGCAGCTATACAAGGTTGATTAGCTAGAACGATCCCTTGCCGCCCCAACAACACGGTCTGTCGGTACACCGTGGGGTTTTAGTCCGTGAGAGTCGGACATAGCCCATCCTCTCCCCTGGGAGGGTGGGTATCCATAATGGATTTCCCCACGTTAAAAAAAAAAAAAGTATCACGTAACGTAACATAAAATTTGACATTCAAAACCATTATAACATTAATTCTCAACATTTACCATTTTGTACCACAAACTCAATAGAAAATGTTATTAGATCTACACAGGCCCTTATACTACACGTGGCTAGTTTGATGGTGGTAGAGCCGCGCTGAAGCTATTATTGGTTTAATCGTGAATGGGTTGGCTCGACCGGGTTAGTACCACCCTCTCACAGAAAACCGACGTGAAGTAACAGTGCTTAAATCGTTGCATTTCGTTCTGTCAGTGAGAGTGCCGGAGACTCATTTCCCATTCACTCCCGTCCCCTTTTCTCTCCCCCTTCCCTCTCCTCTCTCCATCGTCAATCCCCTCATCCTCCCAAAGCAGGCTGGCAACGCACTTGCGACTCCTCTGATGTTGCTAGTGTCTATGGACGGTGGTGATCACTTAACATAAAGTGACCCACCTGTTCGTTTGCCTCCTATATGATATTAAAAAAAAATAGTCTGATGCAAACTGCACAAGCGCAATATGCTCGGCCACGCACTAGCATGTCATGACGCGAAATTATAAATTTCTCCCCTGCCAAACAATACCGTTCAACGCGCCTAAAGAAGTTTTCACTTCAGAAAAATGATGCACAAACGGACACGCTCATATTTACAACGTATATTTTAATTAATGCGCGAATTATCTCCTCTAAATTGTTCGTTTACATTAAAAAAACGAAGATTGACTTTTATTAGTATTACATGCGTTAGATTATAAAGTGGCCACAAATTCTAAAAGTTTTTCTTTAGTATTCTTGAATCAAAAAAAAATGGCGGGTGTCAAGGAATCTATACTAATATTATAAAGAGGTAAAGTTTGTGAGTTTGTGAAGTTTTAGGGGATAATCTCAGGAACTACTGGTCCGATTTGAGAAATTTTTTCAGTGTTATATAGCTCATTCATCGATAATGGTTATAGGCTATATATTATCACGCTAAGACCAATAAGAGCTGAGCACCGGTGAAAAATGTTTTAAAATCGGGATGTTTTTTTTCTTTTGGGAACTGCTGCGTGTTAGTGTTAGTGTATCTATTCCACGCGAACAAAGTCGCGGGCAGATGCTAGTATTAAAAATTTGGAGAATGGACACCGAGTATTTTGTGTCTTTATTATGCATCGTTATATATTCAGACAAGGCTGTTATATATTTTTTTGTAGTTGGTAGATGGTAGAGTAATCGGACCAGTAGTTCCTGAGATTACCCCCTACAACGTCACAAACTTTACCTCTTTATAATATTAGTATAGACGATGCAAAGAGCGGGGTGGTATGGTTTTACAGCCTGACTGGGTCGCAACCAACATGTATATGGTGAAAAAGCCCGTAATAGTGATTCGTTTCTGCGGGTCGCGTTTCGGCATCAGCCTGTGCATATCCAGCTTTTTGCAGGCCGGCATGATAGTGGTGACCGGCGATGGATAGTGTGCCAATCGGTGGTCGCTATTATTTTTGGATTGCACTGTGCTTACCATCAGGCATAGTGCAGTCATTTTGCCGTAATACAATAAAAAAAGAATGTAGGTATTAAAGAAAAATAATAAATGGCCGTTGGACTAACTTTGAGATACTCTGTCGATTATAGTAAAGATTATGATGGACGGTTATTGAAAAAAATTTATTAGCCAAAATGTTTTCGTTAAGAACAGTCGTGATTAGGTGAGTTCTTCTATTTTTATTCGTTTTTTGATTCGCGGGCATTTGTCGTATTTTTACTCACGCTGTATCTATACTAATACTATAAAGAGGTAAAGTTTGTGATTTTGTAGGGGGTAATCTTAGGAACTACTGGTCTGATTTCAAAAATTCTTTCAGTGTTATATAGCTCATTTAACGGGGAAGATTATAGGCTATATATTATAACGCTAATACCAATAGGAGCGGTAGTCCGGTGAAGCTGTTAAGACCTTGCTGGGTCAATAGCGTAGACATTTCGAAAAAAAAACCAATAGGAGCAGAGCACCGATGAAAAATGATTCAAAATCGTTTTTTTTTTCCTCTTGAAAGCTTCCTCTTCATGCTAGCACAAAGTAGCTATTACTACGAGAACGAAGTCGCGGGCAAGGGCTAGTAATACAATAATCATGAAATCTACATATAAACTAGTTAATCCGCGCAACTTCGTCTGCGTGAAATCGGTTACCTACCGGTTCTAATTGTATTTCCAAACCGAAAGAAACTTAAAATACTCAAAACTCGGTTACAGCGAATCCTACCGATTCCAATTGTGAAACCAAACAATTTATTGGCATACTGAAACACACACCTAGTTTGGTTTAGTGACTTCCACATGTGTTGAATAAATTTCGATGAGACGAACATGGCGCCATCTGTTTTTCAGCAACATCAACAATTTCATTTTGTTTTAAATACAAAAAACCGTAATTTGGAGTTTTTTGCGGGATTTTAGTCTGTCATGTCCACTACATGATTTTATATTTTATTCATAATCTTGTGTTATTTGACTCTATATTGTATAAATTTGGTGTTTTACATAATATATACTTTATTGTGCATAAGTGAAGTGAATAGAAAATAATACCACCGAGCATGAAATTCTTAGACGCCACAAATACTCCCTGGAAGGTTCTAACAAGGGATCCACCATCTTGTTAGAATATTGATTCATACGACGCTTAATATTGAAATGATCGTACGACGCTTGTAATATTGTCTACGTGACAATGGCCGTAATCATCTGAAAGATGGATTACCAAAAATAGATTTTAAAAAACCGTCATTTGGATATTGTTCATACAGAAATACTAAAATCGCGAATAAAAGATGGGAAATTGTAGTTAGAAAAGCGAAAATTTACGGTTAGGGGTATTTTTGGTAGTAAATAAAAAAATACAAAAAATAAAATTTAACAAAATTCTGGAGTGGAATAAATATAAGACTAACACGCAGCAGTTCTCAAAAGGAAAAAACATTCCGATTTTGAATCACTTTTCATCTGTGCTCCGCTTCTACTGGTCTTAGCGTGATGATATGTATATAGTCTATAACCATTCTCGATGAATGTGCTATATAACACTGAAAGAATTTTTCAAATCGGACCAGTAGTTCCTGAGATTACCCCCTACAACGCCACAACGTCACAAACTCACAAACTTTACCTCTTTATAATATTAGTATGAATAAATAAACTCAAAACAAGATTTTTACACAATATCGTACATGCATTTATAAAAGTATCACCTTCCTTTACCTTCCAACAGCTCAATTCGCTAATTCGCTAATAATTCTAATTGAAAATCAAAAACACTTTTTTCAATTTAGGCCCTAAGGCACTTATAAACGTCAAAACCACCACCGATTCGGAAAACAACACAGTCATCGAGAAGAACCGGCAAGAAGCTCGATCTGGTATATCATTTAAATAAATATTTATAATATTTAGAATATATTACGTACATGTCAGAAAGGAGTAGGAGTGTAAGGGGTGTTTTGGAGTGTAAGGAGTGTCGAGTAACATCTTAAGGCTTGAGACACCCAAGCCAACCTCACCTGCACGTGGTGCACCCTGCTGATCAACGAACGAAGCAATGGCGATAGCGGGTGGTAGGGTTTTACAGCCCGACTGGGTCGCAACCACCATGTAAATGGCGAAAAAGCCCGTCATAGTAACTCGCTTCTGCGCGTCGCGTTTCGGGATCAGCCTGTGCGTATCCAGTACTGGGTGACTTTCGTCATTATGGCCGGCATGACAGCGGCGACCGCCGATGGATAATCTGTCTCTCGGTGGTTGTCGATGTTTTTGGATTGTATTATGCTTAACATCAGGCATAGTGCCGTCACTTTGTCGTGCTTCAATAAAAAAAAAACCTTTTAATGGATGCACAGAGATGCGTCAATTCCATACATACTGATCCACTCTATAATAGCCTTTTGTATAACTGTAAATAAATAACAAGTTTTATTTAATTGATTAGATTGCTATACATTATCCTTAAAATTCACAACCCGAAAAACATGTTTAATAAGAAATTGAAGTCGACTAATTAATCTAATAATTATAAAGTAATACTAATAAACATTATACAATGCCAATTTGTTTTAATTACATTGTTATTCATTTTAAATAGCGACTTTATTACTCTATCTCGGTTGTACGTCGGATGTAGTTCCGGTTTTAAAGTCATCAAGTAGATAACAGAAATTGATTCCACGTGTTTCTTAATCAAGAATAATTCGATTACAATTCCTCGAATTCATTTTAATGCTAGTTTGACAAAAATAGATGGCGCTGTTAACAAACATCTGTGATAAAAAGGATGACATTTTTCGAATCTTCCTAAGACGAAAGTTATACGTAATAAAAATATGTTACTGTTTATATGTTAAGTTCGGCTGCTGAATGATCCCACTATAACATAGTAACTGGACGACCAAGCCCAGCTCGGTTCTTTAAAAAACATTTTTTAAATTTAAATTAACTGTTTGCTTTGTCTCACAAAATTAGCATTTTTTTTACCAAAAAAACAAATATTACAAAAGCTATCTCTTTTAATGTGATTTGGATCTGAACTGGGGTTAGATGGATTTACGAAGCAAAGGATTTCCATTTACGCTATTTTTGTTTTGACAGCGGCGGTGATATTTACCTTTATATTCTAGCTAGGTTTTTTTTTTTTTTTTTTTTTTTTTTTATAGTAGCACGGCAAAGTGATTGCACTGTGCCTGATGGTAAGCACAGTGCAATCCAAAAACAACGGCGACTGCCGAGAAATACGTCATCCTTCGTCGGTCGTCGCTGTCATGCCGGCCTGCGTAAATGCCTCTTCAAGTTACGCTTGAAGGACCCCATATTATAAGAAAGATGGGAACACACTAGCTGGGAGATTGTTCCACAGCTTCACGGTACGGCAAAGATAGGATGTTGCGAACTTTTTGGTTCGAGCCCATATAGGGTTTACCGTAAAACTGTGGCTCCGTAGACCAGCGCGCGTGGTTCGGTTGTGAAAAGGAGAAGAAGGGATTAAATTGAACAACTCTGCAGAACACTCGCCATGATACAGGCGGTAGAACACGCTCAGTGAGGCAATGTCACTGCGCAGTTGAAGCGGCTCTATAAACTCTGTAATGTCTGCATCATTAACAATGCGGACAGCCCGTCTCTGCAACCTGTCCAAGGCTTCCAGTAGGTACTTCGCGGAACCATCCCAAAGGTGCGAACAGTATTCCACGCAAGGCCGAACTTGTGCCTTGTAAAGAAGATATAACTGATCAGGCGTGAAAAACCGTCGCACCTTGTTCAAAATTCCGAGTCTCCGAGATGCAGTGGAGATTACGCTCCCGATGTAGTCCCTGGGATTAAGGTCGCTGCGAATATCTATACCCAAGATATTGAGACTGTCTCGCATTGCGAGCGAGATGTTCTGAAGAGTAGGAAGGGGGGTAAAAGGAGATGTCTTGCATGTAAACGCGCACACCTGTGTTTTGTTAGCATTAAACTCGACCAAATTACTTGCTCCCCATATTGATATGCGATGCAAGGATCGGTCGAGCTCAATGATGAGGTCTTGCCGTCTCTTTTCTGTTTCTCCCCGACCGCAAGAAGGCTTGCTGTAATATAACTCATGGATGGTACTATCGTCTGCATAGCAATGAATACGGCCCAAAGGCAACATATCATTGATGTGCAGAAGAAACAGAGTAGGTGAAAGTACAGAGCCTTGAGGAAATCCAGCGTTTACTGACATGAGCTGCGAATCACATCCTTCAACAAGAACACGAATTCTGCGCTCATGCAGAAAGCTAGAGATCCACTTGCATAAGTTGTCGGGGAGTCCGTACGCTGGAAGCTTGGAGAGAAGACCACGGTGCCAGACCCTATCAAAGGCTTTGGCAATGTCGAGACTGATTGCCAAGGCCTCGCCGTGCTTGTCAATTGCCTCCCCCCAGCGATGCAGCATGTATGCCAGAAGATCACCCGTTGGTCGGTTTTGGAGAAAGCCATATTGTCGATCATTAATCAATGAGTGATCTTCCAGGTAGCGGACAAGCTGGGTGTTGATGATCCGTTCCATGATCTTGCACAACACTGAGGTTACGGCAATTGGACGATAGTTATTAGGATCTGACCGGTCCCCTTTCTTCGGTATCGGTTGCACATTGGCCTCCCTCCAAGCCCGAGGCACGACACCAGAGATGTAAGACAGGTGGTACAAGCGCGTTAGTATTGGAGCTAACTCGGCTGCACATGTTTTTAAAACAACCGCTGGGATACCATCCGGACCACTAGACTTCCGGACATCGAGCGATCGCAGCTGCTTAAGAACGTCACGCTGCCTGAACCTTAATTCCGACATAGTGACACCAGAGCAAGGAATGGTGGGCGATTGCGCGTTTCGATCGTCGAGCCAGGAATTAGCTGCAAAATGATTAGCTAAAAATGTAGCCTTCTTTTGCGGTTCGTAGGCCAGTGTTCCATCAGAGTACCTCAGCGGCGGCAACATTGGATGACAAAAGTTGGCTTGCACAGCTTTGGCCAGACTCCAGTAGACTCGACTATTAGTCGGATAACTTACAAGTTCATGACCTAAGCGTGCAACGCGCTGAGCATTCGCTTTAATATAGGCCCTCTTACAGACTTTGGTGGCAGAGTTATAAGCTGATTTGAGGAAATGAATATTAGGATCCTTATTAGCACGGCCCTTGATCCATTCGCGGTACGCGGTTTGCTTCTTACTAAAAGCATCAGCGCATTCACGATTGTACCAAGGGTGCCCTTTGCGATTACCGACGATCTCAGATGAAGGAATATAATATTCCATTGCAAGTCTTATCTCGTCGGCAATCGCATCGGCAATCGCTGAAGGATCTTTTCCGTCAAAACACCGTTGCCGCCAAGGAATGGACGCGAAATAATCCCGCATTCCATCCCAATCTGCTGACGAGTAGTGCCATACCTTGCGCTTGATAGTTACACTCGGTGGAGGTGGAGCGCGTGGTACAGAGGAAACAACTAGGCAGTGATCCGATGCGCCCAAGGGAGCATTGACTGACACATCATACCCAGTTGGATGACTCGTCAACAGAAGGTCCAGTAGAGAGGGCGCATGACCTGTGATATCAGGAATCCGGGTATGCTGACTCACTAGTTGACTCAGGTCATGTGTTAAGGCGAATGCATGGGCAGTTCGTCCTGCATGGTCCGTCTTGGAGGAACCCAACCACATTTCGTGGTGTGCATTAAAATCTCCCAAGACCACCAATTCCGCAGTGGGAAACTGCTCCTGCGCGTCATCTACTGCCCTACTCAAGTAATCAAAGAGCCGAGTAGTCTCATCATCCCCCTTATAGGATCTGTAGAGGCACACGTAGATACGGCTCTGAGCGCCTAAATCCACGTGTAGCCAAAGGACAGAGAAGGAAGGGTCCTCCAAACAGCGCAAACGACGACAGCATACCTCCGACCGTACATACACACATACACCGGC